>QELA01000010.1:5000-576183 GCA_003243815.1 Fermentozyma sake | reverse complement strand
GCCAATGGTTAATTGAATCCTTGGCCCATTACGTTTCTCTTCCATTGAAATAACACAAGCTTTCGTAGTTTCAATATATTATATTTACATCTGTCTACATTCGCATACCTTTGTCTACATGCAAAAAGCCGTTCAATTTATGTTCGATAAATATCTATGTACGAAATGGAGTCGTAGGCTCTGATAGTCAGGAGCACCAGGAGTTGGTACAACTTTTCTGATATCCAGAGTTTGTATGCCCTGTTAGTAAGAGAGCTGGTGATTCTGAGCCACCAATCTCTCCGTCTATGGATGATGTGTGGTTGTTTTTGGAATAGTTGCATTTGCTCTTTCCGAGTCAGTTGAGGATTTGGAGCTTACTTCTTTTCCTCTTCCGTTGGTTCTGGTTCTGGAGTTGGCAATTTGAAGGATTCAGGAGTGAAATCCTTACCTTCACCAACCTGTTCCCAAACAGACGAACCAACAGTGAAATTTCTCCAGGCTTGGGTAAGTTCTAAAGGTTCGTATACGACTCTTTTCTTTTCTTCGTCGTATCTGACTTCAGTGTAACCGGTGGTTGGGAAATCCTTTCTAAGAGGATGTCCTTCGAACCCATAATCGGTCATGATTCTTCTCAAGTCAGGGTGTCCTTCGAAAAAGACACCGAACAAGTCATAGGTTTCTCTTTCGAACCAGTTGGCACCTTGGAAAATTGGAACGATCGAAGGAACTGACGAGGTCTCGTTGGCATATGTCTTGACTCTGATACGCGAGTTGTGACGAACAGATAACATGTTGTATACTACATCGAAACGGTTCGTACGAGAAGGATAGTCAGCAGCAGTCACGTCAACGGCAGATTTGAATTGTGCTGCGGTGTGGTTCTTCAAGAAAACCATAGTAGGTCTCAAAGCAGATGGGGCAACGTAGATTGTAAGCTCATCCTTCCACACAGAAAACTGCTGAATGTATTTTGGCATGCACGCCATAATATAGGTACCAAACTTGTGTAACTCTTCGATTTGTTCTTTATATTGTTCAGCTGGGTTGACGAGAGGTACATGAATCTCGGTAGGAGCTCTTCTGGGCAACTTGGATAAGTCAGGGAGATCCTCAGGATGCGAGGAAAAGGCGGTTTTTGAGCCGGAGAAATTTCTGATCATAGGAGTGATGGGCCTAGAACATCTAATGGCACTACGTGCCATCATGTTTCTCGTTGATGAAATCATTGTGTAGCTTGAAGATTCTAGTATAGTATTGAAAAAGTTTGATTTCAATTTGTGAGAATACAATTGGTTGAAGTGGTCGTGTGAACTGGAGAATTTTACAATAGTTAACTACGGAATACAGAAAGGCTCTGTGAATATTTTGGAGGTACAACTAGCATTCCAAGAAAGGTTCTTAGAAGAGTTTGGTGATACGTATAGAGCAATGAGGGTGACCTTTAGAATAACTGAGGACTACCTGAAAGTTATTGAGAGGATAACTATTGGATTTTAGTATAACCAAAATTTCGGTGATACTGATAGGAATCTCTAGTGCGAAGGACTGTTATTTCGAGCTTGGACTCCAAATGTATTGTTGAGGGTACAATGATTTACAGTGTCTAGGGGCGGTTTTGCTTAGATAGTAGTATATTTCATCACGTGATGTGCTTTTATAGATTGGGAAGAGGTGTTTGAGCTAAGGAATAAAAGAAGAAAAACAGGTTATGGCTACTTAAATTCGGTCAATTGCTACCCTGTTAATAATATCTAGCTCTCTGCTAGATAAATATTACCATTGCAACCACATAGTCTTGTAAATGGCTCTTAAATATCTGCTTATTGGACATCAGGCAGAAAGCAAAAGTCGTGTGAGATATCAATCCAATCCAGTAAGCAATCCAAATATCTGGATTCAAATATATTATCACCAAATCTCTCTGTTTTTCAAAACTGTACTCATATTCAATATCCATTCTGTACTCTAGCCCAGTTTCGATGTCGTAATATTTGGTCTTCTTTGGAATTGATCCTTCATGTTGTTAATTATAAATAAGTCGTGTAAATCCAACTCCTCCAACCAAGCATACTACGCTATATATTTTCAATTTTATGACTCCACATATCTCCCATTTAAGAATTATCACATAGTTCAAGTCGAGTTTTGCAATGGCATTAATTTGGGTACCAGTCAATATTTATCTTTTGCACGACTTTTAAAATGAACATATATACATAAAACATAACAATAGCAAACATCCGTAGTCAGCCTCATCAAACTCATGTGACGACGATTGTCAAAGCCAGTATAAAGCCGCCATTTCGTTGTAACTCCGTGAGATTTTTTCTTCATAACTCCGTTCATTTGTTTATATACAGTATAACACCCTGGTCCGCCTGAAAATTTGGTGATAGGCGGAATTAACACACAAACAACACTGACATCAAGGATAAAATGCAAGAGCATGAGACGCTGACGAACGATACAACCGTTGAAACAAATATGACCAGGCAAGATAGCGTCATGAATGAACCTAAGACATCAGAAGTCCCTCCAGCAGACTACTACGACGATGACGACGACGAATTTTCTTCTTCTTCCAAGAAGAAACGCCAAAGACGTAGTTATAGTTGTGGTTCATGCAAACTCCTCAAGATCAAGTGTGACCTTCAAATCCCCTGCTCGTCATGTATCAAATTCAAACGTGTCGATAAATGTTTGAAACATCCACCAAGACCACCTTCACAAGAAGAACTCAATAAAATCAAAGAACGTAAGATGCGGTCGTACAACAAAAAGCTCCGACTTATTGATGAGAAAGACGAGGCTCCACCTGCTAAAACATTCACCAATGCAAACGGAATTTCTAATTATGGACAGCGCTACAACTTGCCAGCTTTACCCCAACAAGTCCCATTATACAATCAATATGGAATGTATCCATATAAATCATTTGAAGACAGAAACGAGCCGATACAGGAACAAGGATTGGCGAGGCTTCAGGGTATACCAAATCCAAACATGAGTCACTCACCTCACGTCCCAAACACCAACATCTCTATCCCCTACCTCGCCAACAATCAACACACCAACAGTCACCTTGCATCTCCTCACATTAATTCTCCACATATTAATTCTCCACACCTTACTACACTTCACCTATCGAATCATCAACATATCCTCACCAGACCTCACACCAACATCTCTCATCATATCAACATCTCTAACCCTCACTTAGGGCTTACCAATCATCAAGCTAATTTCACAAATCCACACGCTAACCTTTCCATTCCTCAATCAAACCTTTCTGAGTCCAGCACTCTTAATTTAAATCTCAACTCAACCAAGCATCCAGAGTCTTCAATTTCACTTCAACTTATTTCCGATTCATTAGACTTGGTTGATTTAAGTATTGTCGACCTTCGACGTATCAAACGCTTGCTTCCAAATTCATTCAAAATCTTTGAACAGCTTCAGAAACTTTACTTAAAGTCCGAGAATATTCACATCATCGAACTTATGGACCACTCTGCACTTAAGGATGAGATTTATTACGTTTACACGAAGATCTTGTCTATAAACGATGAAGATTTGAGTAAAAATATTCAGTTTTCCATCATTGAAGTCCGGTCCATCAGTTTGTTATTCTTGATTTTGGCTAATGGGTTAATATTCGACTCCAGTGGATTATCAAACTTTTTGATTGAGCCAAGTATGTTCAAACCACGGATAGATATTATCAACGACTGGATCAAGCTCTCCAAGTATCTCAAGCTCAAGATCTTGAAGTATGATAAAATCACTGACATTATCTTTTTGATTAACTGGTACTTTATCATCAAAAACTACTATACTTTTGACAACATCATTATCGAGAACTACTTGGAATACAACAATTTGTTGAACTACGTGGTCTTGAACAACGAGGTTTTAATGATTATCGACGATCCAGAAAAGGACGACGATCCTAAGTCGATGTCTGCGATTTCGCAGGCTACATCTTTCAGCACTAGTGCCATGGAGGATAAGAGTGAGGTAGAATTTCCTAAAACAGCCGAATTCGAATTGTTGGCAAAGTATTGGATGCAATTGCGCTTGGTTGAAATTGAATTTGCCTTCTTCCAATACAAAGGCTCGTCGTTGTCATCAAACCAGTTGAAAAGCACGATCGTGCCTCATCAAAAATTACTATACTCCATTTACGGAAATCAGCTCTGTGAGGTGAAAGATAAGTTGATGAATTATTACATGCAAATATGGAGACTTTACTACAAAAGATCCAAGAACTCTACCTCCATGAGTGAGATAATCAAAAGTTACTTGAACTTGTACGGAGACGTCTTGGGCTTGATCATCCAGGATGTTCAACAATTTCTATTAAACAATGCCGAAATCACCCCTAACGAAGTTGATTTGCTCATAAACAATCAGACAGGAATGACATACTTCTTGAGGTGGCTCAGTTTCATCCGAATCGAAACGAACTATTTCCCATCATTGAGGTACATGTCATATCTTACAACTGTGATGAATTGTTTCAACCATTTCAACTTGATAGATAATATTATCGTGCAGAATTACGATGAATCAAAGACCTCCCCCGTAGGCTCTAAGAACTTGCTTGACCACTTGATCTTAAACTACAGGTATCATTATATAAAACCCTTCTACTGCTGCTTGATCTACCAGTCATTGTTTTTATTTGTTCTTCAGGGAGTCTTAGTTGGAAACGACAACTTCAAGATTGACTTGAATCAGATTTATAAGTTGATATTTTTACGTTTTGAAGAGACTCTAAACAAGTTTGTCTCCAACGAGAGCGTGAGGACCAATTTGAATATCGTGAAGCACTTTCAATACTCCCTAAATTTTGTCTGTGAAATCCGAAACGAATTAAAATTTAGAGGTGAAAGGACAGGAAGTGATAGTGATGACAATTCTGGTATAAATTCTGGTTTTCAATTCTTAGCGACAAAAATCGAGACCATTGTGACCCCAACGAGTTGGGATATTTTGATTAATTTCTACTTTGGTTCTCACGATAACTTGGTAAGGTATCTAGAAAAAGTATGGGATTTGTTCGACTACTTGAAAGTGTATCTGGAAGAAGATAGAAGAGAGCGGATTTCGATCACGTCAAGCATTTTGTTTGATGATGACACAATTTTGAGTAATAGTAATTTATTGACTGGATTTGAATTTAACTCACAAACTGTCGATGAATACGTGGCTAAAGTGGTTGAGCCTAAATTGAATGAGTGAGGAAACTGAATATGCTCAGCCTAGACAAAATGTCTTACAATCTTGACTGAGGTTTATGTCTGTTCCACACAAAGGTCTAGTCCTTTTGCTGCTTTAAATATTATCCACAATATTTGGAGACATTATTCTCGCCACAACTGTTACATTCTAACAAAATTTCTTCAGGGCGGAGAGATTCCTTCGATTCTCGTTAAGATATTCGTAGGAGCTTATTTTGCATAGCCAGAGTCAGGATCAGTTAGTAAGCTGGTCCTGGTGACTTCTGGACACCAAATTTAGTTAACTGACTCAATGGACACAATAGACCGAAGTACAATAATTGTAGACAATCATATCCAGTTCAATAAATCCGGATCTGAGAAGAATATTAAGAATTGTTCAGCATACTCCACTCAGTGCCAGTGACAAATCTCACAATCACTAATATGATAAATTCCAAATCAAGATCAAATATCCATCATTGGAAGGTAAATGGGATATTAATAAAAATTTAGAGAAATGATACCTCTAAAATAAGAAAAATAGCACTACTAAATCCAGAGTTTTGCAACCATTCAAAAATGGTTGCAGCCTAGGCTCCACAATTTTTTGAAAAAAAACCCTTAATTATTTATTGTAGGACTTTCAATCGGACATTAAGACCATTGATGGAGCCACGTAACCCCGATAGTTTTCCCTAGGGTCTAGATTTGAAATATGACCAAATCTTCAAAAACTCACTTCGAGAATCATGCTTTCAATAACGATCTTGCTATTATAATTGCATTTCATTGAAGGTAGCTTTGGCCGTTGGGCACTTTCTAGTTCATATGTTACACCAAAATTCAAAAAGCGTCTCAGGATTCAAGACAGTTCACTTCACTTGTATTCGCTAGGTTGCTCGAAAGAGTTTTATTATCGAGTTTTATCAATACTTCTAGACTGGGATGGTGATCTAAAGTTCAGAAATATGTCAACTAAACGAAACAAGTCTAGTACAGTAGAGAATGTTCCTCTTTAACAGCTGCTAGTTGACCTGAATTACACTTTAAATTTTAGTAAGGGCCGTGGCAGTAGGATCTAAGATGTGAGAGATTCAAGTGACCCAGGGCTCAGGAATTACTAACTAAAGAATTAATATGAAAAGATGTATCGTTATGCTGGTAGAGAGTATATCTATCATCAGTCACTCATTGGGAATGGGCTGGATATCTTTCTGTATGAAGCTTTAGTAGGTTGACATCGAATAATGTGTATTTATCACGTGACATATCTACAATTAAAGGTAGGTCCACAGAAACTACTTGCTCTTGGTCAATTGGAAACTTTATTATAGAAACTCTTTGTATCCAAAACTATGCGGTTGGATAGTCTGTGGTGTCCCAGTCTCTTTGTGTGCAAAACAAAGTGGAATTTCAAGCCAAAAGGGGAAGTGATCACGTTGGGGTATAGTGATAATGAGGTCGGGGCCTCGAGATATCAGTTCACCCTCGGGTGTAAATTTCAAGTCTGGTAGCTTGAAATTATTGGAAATCAGCACGATCATATCCACATACACACTTTACAAAAAATCGTTGATGCACACTGTTTAATGGGGAAGTGCTATTATATAATTATAGATTCTACTGAGAAATTATACGATATTTAGATGTTCATAAGTGGTTCTCGAGACGGTGGACGGTAAGAGGGTATTTTCTTCATTATTCTTCTTTTGGACAGACACATTCTTTGAGATCTTTGTAGCACTTTCCCCTTATGTAACTTACCTAATTTCATTCGTCTAACGTGAATTATTCTTCTCTCTATGTGGCCTCTGGCTACACATATTCCAGGGGCCACCTGGTATATATGTAGGATATAACTGTGATCTGCATTTTGTATCCGTCAAGTGTTGATAATTATACATGATCTATTAACACATTTATAAATCTCTACTACGCGTCTGGTGGTGAATTAGGGTGTGGTTGGCTTCTACGATTCTAGGAATTATATTAAAAAGCGTGCGATATTAATAGAAAATTATCATTTTAAAAATAATAATTATATGAAGGAACTATCCGCACAATTATGAGAATACTGAGTATGTTGTCACTCCGGTACGGTTAACTATTACCACGTTCACGACACTATTACCACGTTCGCGACACTATCACTATCACTAATCATTGCTAGCGTCACTTCAAAAAATGCATCACGACGTGCGATAGGCCACACTGCCCCTCCTTAATTCCCGTTGAGATCGATTCGCTTGGCATGTATGACGTCAGAAAGGTAATTTGAAATCTTCTTCGGTCGAGACCGTCTATGTTTAGAAAAGACCTGGCTATAATATCGGCATCTACACAGAAGGCTGAGGCTAAATTTATCGAAGGAAGATGATCTACCTCTTAATTTCATGTGTTGACGTGAACAATGTAAAGAACGTTTCGTAACCTTTGGAAAAAATTTTACGTGAATTGAGGCCATGCACAAATGTTGCTTTTAGAAGCTGCTCCTGTATATGATTGTTGGTTTCTGTATCGGTCGCAGCTCGGTAGTTTTGGTTCCAACGGGCGAAGCACAATATCCAGTCAACATAACTACCCACATTGTATTGTAACTGATGGAAGTGTTAGGTGCTATGAGCCTCAAGTCGGTAGTAGAGAAAAATGTTCCTCGATTGTTCCAGGTTCGTTCGCCTCCGTACCCCGAAATTCCTCCGCGAATTTACGAGACGATGACGACGCAATAGATCACGAAGACATAACTGCATAACAATATGTTATAGAAATTATGAATGATGGAATTTACAATTTATACATGATCTTAAAGGTTACGGATAACGTAGTTGAGCTTAAATATCCTAGTTTAGAGGTTATTGATGATGCTGGTATTGTTGTGTTTGGCATATTTTATTGAAAACGTCGATTTTGAATGATCTACTACAGAAATGCAACTCAAACGATCTGGTTACCGGTCTCTTCGAAAGTCTATACGATTCACTACTGAAACGAAGACAACGAAACACATGAAACACAGCAAACACAATTAATAGCACTTCGACTATCTCTGAACCGCCACGAAACCATTTATCCGACTTTCTACTTCTGCATCTCATCACAGCTTCGCTTTGCTACTTAGCATCATCAACCTACTGGCCCACTGTCGAATACTCCTCACCCTAAGCCATACACGGTTCTTGAGTCACTTGGAGGCTATGTGCTTATCTGCACTCCCAGCATATAAAGCAGCGCGCACTTCCTCCTATTTCATTTTCCAACCACGCCTAATGAAATTTACAAGACTATTAAGTACATTGGCAGTCGCTTTGGCTGTGGATGCTCATGAAGTCGTCAAGATGGACTTTAATATTCGTCGTGGTAGCTCCCGTGAATCCATTAGTCCTCGAGATGACGATGAACCTATGTTGCAAAAGAGAGACGGCTCGGTAAACATGGAGTTGATAAACCAACAAACATTTTACCTTGTTGAATTGGAGGTAGGAAGCAACCTTCAAAAAGTAGGGGTCTTAGTGGACACTGGAAGTTCGGATTTATGGATGATGAGTCACCAATTGACTTGTTTGTCTGGTCCTCAGAATACAAAGCGTGAACTTGAGTCTGTTGAAGGCAAGATCGGCAACAAATTATATAACCAACAATCCCACCTAGACTCCGGAAAGGAAGAAGATACACAAAAGAGAGAACGGCTCTTCAAACCGGTTCCTCGTCCGGTAAGTATTGAAAAGAGAGAACGTCTCTTTGTTGCTGAACAAGACGATAAAGCCGTACCTGTTAAAAAAGAAAACACTCGTTTGGCTTCGGCGACGAATGCTGCTTCGGCAACGAATGCTGCTTCTGGCAGTGCTGGAGGTACAAACACTTGTACCTCCTTTGGTTCCTTCGACACAGGTAAATCTGACTCATTTCAACGTAACGACTCTGCGCCATCATTCCTGATCGCATATGTTGATGGAACGAAAGCTATGGGTATTTGGGGTCATGACGATGTTACTATTGGTAGCACAGCTGTCCATAATCTTTCCTTTGCCATTGCTAACGTCACTTCTTCGAATATTGGTGTTTTGGGTATTGGCCTCCCTGGTTTGGAAGTCACTTACTCCAACCGTAATGGTGGAGGTTACCAATATGAAAACTTGCCTATTAAAATGAGGAATCAAGGACTCATTGCGAAGAATGCCTACTCTTTGTATTTGGGTCCAGTCAATTCCCGCAATGGTTCAATCTTATTTGGTGCCGTTGACCATGCTAAATACTCGGGTGAATTACAGACTATTCCAATTCTCAACACGTTGAAAAGCTTTGGATTTGATAATCCTATTCGTATTGAAGTTGCTCTCCTGGGAATTACCTTCAATTCCTCCTCCAATTCCGCTACAGAGGTTACCCTGAACACATATGGTGCTGTCTTGGATACTGGTTCTACCTTGTCTTACTTGCCACGTGCTCTTTTGAGTAGGCTTGCTAATATAATTGGAGCTACTTACAGTTTGAGTGCTGGTGCTTACGTTGTCGATTGTACTTCAGACAGGTCAATTACCGTATCCATCAACTTCAGTGGTGTTGTGATTAACGTTCCATTACCGGACTTGTTGTTACCTATTAGAAGCACCTCTGGTATGTGCTACTTTGGTATGTTGACCCAAGATTCATCGAGTCTGTACATTTTGTTTGGTGATAATGTCTTGCGTAATGCTTACGTTGTCTACGACTTAGAGGACTATGAAATCGCCCTTGCTCCAGTCAAATTCACAACCGACGAAGATATTGAAATTATCTCATCAGCAATTCCAAAAGCTGTGATAGCGCAGGGTTTCAGTTCTACTACGCTTTCAAGTGGCAGGGAAGCATCTGCTACCTTAGATTCGAGATCTCGCACTGCAGCGGGTTCCAGTGGAACTTCAAAGCCCTCGGGTTCTAATCGTGGTACCGGATCAAGTATCACAATTAAGTTCCTTGTTGTACTCGGAGCTTTCACTTCATTCGTTATATTTATGTAGGCAGAAAATGTCTCAAAAACATGACCATTAAGAAGCATTAGATTACTGCATAATGTCCTATTCAATGACATACTTAATCATGAATTAATATCTATTCCAACTGGCTTGGTAAAACGATCCCTGTAGAATTGTAAACTGCCTTTGTTGTTAACGGCTAGTCTTATCGGAGTTACTATGCCAGTTTCGGCCGTCCGGGTTTATAAGATTCACAACTCCGACTCTAATGCGAATTAAACGGGGGACTCCAGACAGATTTGCAGCCAGTAACGACAGTGAAAGCCATCGATTGGGAGGATGTATTTCTTCCATAGCCATTGTAAGCTCCATGAATGTCCTACACTCGAGTACATGTTCAGTATGATAGATTTTTACTTTTGTGCTTGGTATAACTGCCAAGTAACTGATTTTTCAATCTGCTCGGTATCATTAAAATACATCACCTGACGACTTATCTTTAATAGTGAGTAATATTGTAAGCAATAAGTTGTTGAAAAAACTTCAAACTGAAGAACTGATGGAATCAAAATTCTAGAATGCTGATGGCACTATTGGTGTACTTTTACCATCAGTCATACAGTTTTGAGGTGTTCACGACAAAATAGCCAAGACAGTCGAGACTAGTATATCTGATGCCTAGCCTTCATTTTCAAGATTTCTAGACTTCCTTATTAGGAAACTTGTCAAGTGATCGAACCTGGTCCCTACTTTGATATACATGTGCTACTCAATGCATATTATTGTTATATAGTACCGATTTATAATCAAACATGTACTTCCAACCTTACTGGTAGTAGATAGGTGCCGAGCATTCTTAAGCTAGGGACATATATATGGAAATACCGAGCGATTTATATGGTGAGATATCTTACATGTTTCTAGTCTCGAGTCGCTTTAATCGAAGTAGACTTTTGACTTCTTGCAAGTTCTAGTAACTTGTCAGATTGCTAACAGTAACGGCTTAGTTATATTATAAAGTCGTGTGCAAACCAGATCACTCACATTACTAAGAGCTATCTCACCAACATTCCACCACCTCGTCTCTAGCGCCACTTTCCAATATTGGCGGTAAAAACAAAGAGAGATTGCATGGATAATACTCACCGAAACGAACTACCACCAGATCCATCTGCCGATCCGTCCGGTGCGGGAGGTAACGCACCAACCGGTGCCAACCCCGAAGTTACTAACGATGAAAGTAGCAGCACCTCCAATGAAAACACTTCTAGAACCAGCGGCAGTGCCAACAACTCATCTGGGAACACGAATAGTGCAGGTGATAGATCACATCGTACAGAACTAGGAATATTTGAACGATTTATGGACAACTTTTTGGGCAGAGGCAGAACAACGGGAGCTTCTACAGAAGCTAGAGAAACGACTACTTCGAGCAACGGCTCACGGACTGGCTCCGGCGCAGAACCAATAAATGCAGCTGGTGATACAGGACCCACTACTACTCCTTTTATCTCAACCGATTCCACAGACTCGACAGAGACAGCAGACGCCCGAGCAATCATTATCACAGTTAACTATGTTTTCTCTGACGAAAACAATCCCCAGAACCCAAACAGAGCTGGATCCTTAATAATGTCACTCCCAAACAACTCTTCCAACAGAGACCCATTAGTAATACAAGAGTTCATCCGTTTGGCTACCCATATGGCATATACTAGCATTGTAAACGGCCTCAATAAAGAGAAGGGAATTACACTTAAAAAGTTTAACTCGTTTCCCCACGCTGAAAAAGAAGAACTTGAACTCGGTGAGCACACAAATTGTTCTATTTGCTTCGAAGGCTTTGACAAGAAGTGTGAGTCTGAAGAGGAAGAGAGACCAAGGAAGAGGAGGAAATTGGAAAAGACCTTATCAGATGAATCTCTATCAGCCACTCAGGGTGACCAGGATCCACAGCAAATCTGCATTGATGTCCCTGCTGTCGAAAGAAATGTTTCGCAGACCCAAGAAGTGGAGAGTGATAATACGGAACCTCAAAGAGAAGTTGACCCAGATCTAAATGAGACCTCACAAGCAGCGCCCTTGGGAAATAGTCAGACCCCCGAATCAACTGAGAGTTCAGCTCAAGGCGAACGTAAACTATTAGCCGATTATACTGCTAGTTTTGACCATCACGCAATAAAGATGCCCTGTGGTCACATATTCGGCAAAGATTGCTTGTTCTACTGGCTCAAGCAACATACAACTTGTCCCTTGTGCCGGGCGTCTGTCGCAGATCCTGAAACCGCCCATTCTAATGCGAACTCCAGCATCTCCATGTTTGACCTTCCTTCGAATATCACGAACCTTAATGTCAACACCAATACTATTGGAAGCAATAATGTAAACAACGCTTCCAATGATGAACAAGCCAATGAAAATTCTAACGAATCTTCCCGAACCACAACTGCATTCGGCTCCATCCCCACCAGGTTTCACTACTTCGGTCTAGGTGGAACAAATAGCACAAATACCCCATTACGAAGAATATTACGCTCAGGTGTCGGAGTACCTGAGCGTATTTCGCAGCCAGAGTCATCCGATAATTCCAACGAAACAAACCCATTCTCTCACGTCTATAACTACCTCAGACGTCAAAGACCGAACAACACCCAACCAGAACCACTCTTTCCTACAGGTATGTCAAGCAGAAGAACGGCCAATGGTATAGAGACAACTTCTACCGACAATAATTCCAACCATTCGGAAATTTTGGATTTTTTGAACTTACGAAGTTTAGTTGACGATGACTCCCCTAATAGACCTGACCCGGAAACGGAACAAGACGATACAAACAACGATACAAACAACGATACTAATGATAACTAGTCAGGACTGATTGAGGTGATAGTAGTCTTCGTAGTTAACACTTTCTACATACTCTACTCACATTCACTTCTACATCGTTCCGTAATGAATCTGAATAAGCAACTTGTCACCAGTTATATTGTCCATGTATAGAATACCCAGAGAATAATCTCTTTCTAAAGAGTGCAACGTTCTCATATATATAGCATCCGCAAGGAATAACATTTAAAGTTGATATGTAGATGAACAGTGACGTACATGAGTAAGTATTCTTTCGCTCTCTAGTAGAATATTTCTTTACGCAACAGATTTTTGATTGGTCTAGAGGAACCCAGGCTCACTCCTTGATACGTTCTCGCTAACCAAAGAATTTTGCATATTTTCCTTTCTCCGCCTTCTTCTGCTTCTCTATGAGTTCCTCGCACCTATGAAGTTCCTTGGAAATCGCAGCATCTCCCGGTAACAAATCGTGGGCATCCTTCAAATCTGAAAGCGCAATCTTGAACTTCCTCAAGTGTTGATAAGCAGAACCTCTTCTGAAAAGTGCCTTTGTCTTGTCTGAAACCGCCAAGTCCGACATCTCAAGGATATATGTCGCATAGTCAACGGTTTTATGATAGTGTTCAAGCTGGAAATGTACCAACGACAAGTTCAAGTAAAGTTTCTTCTTCAAATCTATGTACTTGGCGTACCATTGAGGTTCCTGTTCGTCGTCTGGAACATATTCCATCACGTAACGTAAGCACTTTTTATATTTTAGCAAGGCCTGCTTCTTGTCGCCAGCCTTGAATAAGAGTGTACCGCTTTCCTTGATCTTCGACGCTGCTTCATATACAGATTCTGAAGACTCTTTGTCGATATGTTCGTCGTCGTCAGGATACTCTTCGTAGATATCACCGCCTCTTTGGTCGTAACTAGCATTCCAGATGGGTACAGGCATTGACTCATCCCACGGTCCACAATCTTTGATGAGAACCATCTCCTCTTTGATGGGCACATTCTTTTTATCGGTCATGACTCTTTCTACCTCCCGTACCACCGATTTTCCTTGCACTACACGGCCAAACACCGAATGTTTTCCACTCAAGTGAGGTTGAGGGTACGTAGTGATGAAGAACTGTGACAAGTTGGCATTTTTGTTGCCGTCGTTGGCCATACATAACATAAATGGGATGGAGAGAGGATCGATCAAGTTTTCACCTGGAACTATTGGGAGCAACGATCTTAGCGCTTCTGAGATTTCGTGGTCCAGTTCTTTCGAATGTTCTCCAACCAGCTCCGCTGTGGTATGCTCACCTAATATCCCTGGGTAACTCGCACTTCCTCTAAATCTTCCACCTTCCAAGTCACCACCTTGGATTACGAAATTCTTCAAGACTCGGTGGAAAACTGTGTTCTTGTATCCGATTCGTTCCTGTCCAACTTCTACTCCTTCGCACAACTTGACGAATCTCTGGGACGAGAGGGGCGCCAAATCATCAAATAGCTCGATGACTACTCTTCCAATCGCTTCGTCACCAATGGTGATGTCTAGGTAAGCATGTGAACGTGCTGGGGTAATCTTCATGAGTTTCTTTGGTGAGTGTGAGACGTTGTTTTCGATCCTCTAGAAATCTCATCGCACTGGGGAACTTTTGATTCTCAGGTAACATAGCTGACCAACATGACAGTGAAGACAAATATAGCAAGAATAGGTACTGACACCCTTAGAGTGGCAGTAGGAGAGGTTTCTAGAAGATCATTACTTTTGAGTATTTCTGGAAGCGGAAGATCTGTAATTGCCGGTGTTGCTAGATGTGAGGGACCACTAATTGCTGGTGTTTTAAGATCTCCAACCATAGGAAGAAGTGGATCTTCTTCAAGTATGTGCGCTTCTATTGGCGTTAGATCATATTCAACATTGGTATCAACAAGAGGAATACAAAGAAATTCTACTGGACATCCTTCTGGATCAAGAGCTATCTCATACGAAACTCAACTATACAACTCTCAAGAGAACATCAACAAACTCTTAGAAACTCACGATAGATCATCCTATTTGTTGGCACAATATCTTCCCGAACCCGCAAGGAATGCTTTCCTTGCCATTCGTGCCTTCAATTTGGAGATCAACAAGATTAATGATGGTGGAAACAAGCAGGACTCAGTTGCATCGCAAGCGTCGCAACACTTGTCCCAAACTATGGGTATCTCCACGGGGGATATCAAATTCAAGTTCTGGAGTGACTTGTTGGCAAAGGTGTTTTCTGATCCCCACTCTGAAAAGGATATCGGTGAACCGATTGCTATATTGTTGAGAGATGCGTTACGAAATGACTTGAATTTGGATATTGCCTATTTCCACCAGTTCCTTCAGACTCGTAAACATTTCTTGAGCACCAGATCTTTCGAAACTGTGAATGATATCTGCTCATATGGTGAAGGTACATATTCGCAACTAAACTACTTGACCCAAGGATTGCTTTTGTCACCTTCTATATCGCCATCAACGATCAATCTTTTAGAGTCCTCGACTCCCTTACAGTCTAATATTAGTGATATTGCTGCCCATATTGGACAAGCTACTGCCGTGAGCTCCATGATTCTTGGTCTTGAATATTATGCCAAGTCACGTAATCAAATTACATTGCCAGTAAATCTCATGACAAAATATGATCTTTCACAAGAAGATGTCTTACGCTTGGCTCAAGGTCATATCACCGAAAAGTCACAAATATCCGAGATCCGCGAGAAGCTTAAAAACGTTGTGTTTGACACCGCAGTTACTGCGAATGATCATATTCTTTCAGCAAGAAGTAAATTACAAAACTCCAGAAAAGAAATCGCCGAAATCGTCAGCAAAAACAAAAGTGACTCTCTTCTCCAAAGAAACAGCCGTCGTTGGAGGAGAGGTATCCCAGACGTGATATTCACTCCATTTATGGTCGCTATCCCCACCACCTTGTACCTCCAAAAGTTGGAAAAATGTGATTTTGACTTGTTCCACCCCAAATTACACCAAAAGGAATGGAGATTAGCTTGGAGATCATTCAGGAGTTATTATACAAGGAAAATCTGAGAATGTGAAGACAGAACGTATCTACCCCCACTAGCAAATGTCTGTTCCTTACGCTGGCAAGAAATCTCGTATTCTAAATTATTCAGATTGTAGCTTCACTTGACAAATAGTGTACCTAATGTTGGACCAGCATAGAACTGTAAATAAAATATACCCTGAACTGCTGCAAAAGAAAGCTAGTACAACCGAATTGCTGCAAAAGAAAGTTGGTAAAATCTGTTAGGTAGGGGTCCCTACATCGATTTATACTTTACCGAGGTCGAGCTTGTAGTTAAGAATGAAGATTCGATTATCTGAAGTACGCAGAATATCAATTTATATCCACGAACGTGAAGCGCTATCAAAACCAGGTAGCTATGTGGCGCTCCTACGATCCAATCTTCTATGTATAGTTCAAATAACAGCTCTTCTCGTGACTGTACAAAAGAAAAGACACTTGGGATCTAGATATTCCAATAACGTATCATTACATATTAAACAATTTCTTCATATAGTGTAGACCATTCACCGTATACCGCCTCTTGTACCTCGCGACACAATATGCCTGAAGGTTCTTCTCTAACGTGTCGTTACCAATCTCCAGCGCGTACAAAATCAGCAACTTTCATCCATCAACTCGTAAACATACGCTCGATCAACTTCACATTACGGCGGCGATTATAAGATCTATGGAGTATTAATCATTCATACTAGCTCCAACACTTAAAAAGATTCTGCATATATTTTGAAAGAAATTTCAAAGCAAAAGGAAGAACTCATGAATCCTCGGTTGTCCGAATCACCAACGCCAGTGTTGAGGGGATTTCCTGGAATTCCTGGGACACCTAGAATGTCTGGGACACCTAGGATACCTGGGACTCCTCAAGAAGGTAGTTTAGAACAGGGGTTGACAGTCGCTATCGATCCAATCACTTTGATGGTGAATGAATGTATGTTGATTTCTTCTTCAATGCGCAAAATGACAAGGTGGTCACAGAGTGGAGTAGCTGCGATCTTGGGAGCAGGTGATATTTTCGGTAACGAAGAAGATTCGCTTAACTTAGGATTGACTAGCTTACCTACAAATATCGGGAGTAAACAAAACAATGACAATCCATTATTTTCCAGTTTTCTTCAATTAAGGTCGATCTTGACCGAGGCCACAGATTTATTCGACTTGGACAGTTTGACGTTATTACAGCCATTTCTATTAGCCATTAAATCGTCCTCGACGTCTGGCCATATTACTTCATTAGCATTGAATTCGATCTCAAAGTTCCTTACGTATGAGATCATTTCTTTCAGATCGAAAAATTTACAATCTACTCTCATACAAATTATTTCATCTTTGACCCATTGTCGTTTCGAGGCTGCAGATCAAAACTCAGATGACGCTGTCTTGTTGAAAGTTTTAAGGTTATTGGAAGTAATTATTGAAAGTCCATTATCAAATTTATTGCCCAATGAAGTCATCTCTGAAGTCGTGCAAACATGTTTGTCATTGGCGTGCAATAAAAAGAGAAGTGAAGTTTTGAGAAAATCTGCTGAAATGTCTATGGTTTCAATTACATTTAGGATATTCAGCAAGTTAAGAGACATCGAGCCAGAGTTAGTTGAGGAACTTCAAACGAATTTCCAAAATACAACATTACCAGAAGATACTATTGGAGGAACAGATTTGAAACCTTCATTTTTGGGTAGTTCTGTTAGCAATTCGGGAGCTGCTACCCCAATTAATAATTCAGATACTGAAGAATCTACCGTTGATGAATCTACCGAATTTGAAGAACAATTTGGTATAGTATGCATCAACGAATTCTTGGGGATTTTAATCTCTATGATCTCACCATCTAATCAATATCAACACATGGAAAGCACTAGAGTATTTGCGTTGTCCCTTATCAATACTGCTATTGAAGTTGCTGGATTGGAAATTCCAAAACACCATTCATTATTAAGTTTGGTGTCTGATCCAATCTTAAAACACATTTTACAAATAATGACTACAACTGATTCCCCAGCTTTATTGCAAGCATCTCTTCAAGTTTTTTCAACAGTAGCAATAGTTTTGGGTAAACAATTGAAATCACAAATCGAATTGACATTTACATTAATTTTCCAGACTATTTTACCTGAAGTTGGGAAGAAACAGAGTGATAACATCGGAAAAGCAAATGTTTCCTCTAGAAATTCTGCTTCAAAGGAAATGTTGGTGGAATCCTTATCCCTATTATGGACAAGATCGCCAGTATTTTTTACTCATCTATTCATTGATTATGATTGTGACTTTGAAAAGTCTGATTTGGCATTTAAAACTTTGGAATTTTTATGCCAGTTGTCTTTACCAGATTCTGCTTTAATCACTACCGACAACGTTCCACCAATATGTCTTGAAAGTGTTTTATCGTTTATTAGTGGTATTAATGATAGAATCAAAAGCTTGCAAAGCCCAGAAGACATGCCAATTCATGACTTGATTCAAGATAAGGAGAAGAAAACCTCATTTATCAAATGTACCGAACTTTTGAACGAAAGTCCAAAACAAGGTCTTTTGGCCTTGGCCGAAAATGGATTCTTACATGACCCTAAGGATATTACCGAAGTGGCTAAGTTCTTTTATAATAAATCAAGACGATTAAACAAGAAAGTTCTAGGTGAGTTTTTGGCAAAACCGTCGAATACTGACTTGTTTCGAAAGTTTGTTGAACAATTTGACTTCACTGATTTGAGAGTTGACGAAGCATTGAGAATCTTATTAAAGGCATTCAGATTACCTGGTGAATCTCAGCAGATATCTAGAATCGTTGAAACTTTTGCCGATAGATATGTTACATGCCAGGGAGATTATGAAGAAGATGATGGCAAAGAAGAAGCAGTTAGACCTGACAGAGACTCGATCTTTGTATTGTCTTTCTCGATCATAATGTTGAATACTGATTTACATAATCCTCAAGTGAAGAAACCAATGCAATTGGAAGATTACTATAGAAACTTGCGAGGTATGTATAATGGTAAGAACTTCCCAGACTGGTACTTGTCAAAAATCTATGACTCCATTAAGGATCGTGAGATTATTATGCCAGAAGAGCACCATGGAACTCACAAATGGTTTGATGATACATGGCACAATATGATTTCATCTCAAGCTGAGGTAAATGACGAGAACGCCGATATCTCATTGGAGCAAATTTGTCAATTCGACAAAGTGTTATTTGAAACCGTTGTAGACAAGATCACTGACACTTTGATTAGCGTTTTCAAGGAGGCTACTGATGATCATGTTATTACTCGCCTTATGTCGTCCATTGACAAATGTGCCAATATCTGCTTGTATTATAATTTGTCTGAGTCTGTCGATAAGTTGATCGGCGCCTTGTCTGATTTGACATCATTGACTTCCAGTAAGCAAAGAATTCAAAACTCAAATGATAACTTGAGAGATGAAATACCAATCACTCAGATCAAGATCGAGAAAAAGGAAGAAGTTATTACCGTTAGTGAAATGGCCGTTTGGTTTGGAAGGGATTTCAAAGCCCAATTGTCAACCGTTGTATTGTTCAGATTAATTAAGAAAAGCGATTGTAAGGTTACGTCTTCATGGGATAAGATTATTCGAATCGTTTTGACTTTATTTGAGAACTGTTTGATCAACCCTAACTTGTTTGCAGAGTTCCAAAAGAAGATTAAATTAGCGCCTTTGTCCAAAGTTAAACCTCGCTATATAATTAATAAGGCGAAACCGTTAAACAACTCTGGACTTTTGTCTACATTTTCGTCGTTCTTGAAGGGTTATTCTGACGAACCACCAGAACCAACAGAACAAGAAATTGAGTCGGCACTTTCCACTATAGACTGTGTCAAATCGATCAACATTTCCGCAATATTCGAGGTTATTTCCAAGGGATCCCATGCCGACTTGAAATTGTTTGTTGAGCTTTTACTTGAAGCTTTGCCTGTTCAAACTGAAGAAACAAAGAGGTATTATGAGACAGAAACGCTATTCATCTTTGAAATCATGGTTTGCTTCTGTTTAATATTATATGATATCCCTCTCATAAAATTAGTTTTGGGTAAGCTCAACCAATCTGAACTTTCCAAAAAGAGTCAAATGAGAGTAGTTACCTATAAACTTCTCTTAACCAGACAAAGTGATGATTCCGTGGATATTTTGGAGACGATCAAGACCATTTCGGTATATGATGGGGAACTAATTAGCAAACAAGGAGCACCATTGCTTCAACCATTGTTATCGTTAGTTGATGACGACTCTTGGTGTTGTCAAAAATTGATTTCTGATGAAGAATATTGGAAAGCTTTACGTATGTTCGGTACCAACCCTATCTTCGCAAAGGAGATTCTTGCATTTGTTGGCACTATCGTTACCAATTCCCCCCAGGACATTAAGCCAAGTAACTATATGTCAATTTTGGGATTATTGGACGAGATATCGTCTTTAGGGGCCATTGGTTCTCAATATGAGCAAGATCCTGACCATTCAAGTTCAACTTCAGATGTTGCATATTATAAGGATTTGATTCAACTTTCCAAGAAGTCTCTTTCATTAACCACAGAGCTTTCGACAGTGATCAAGCGAAACGAGTTCAATGGAAAGGACTTGTCGTATTCCTTAATTCAAGCTTTGGCCCATCAATGTTTCAACCCATGTCGTGAGATTCGTTCTAGCGCAATTAATTCATTACAAGGGGTCGTGTTGTCAGTAGAAGTTGACGAAGAATTGACACTGTTTGGAATCTTTGAGTATGGTATCTTCCCGCTTTTGACTGAATTGACCAAACTCGAGGTGTTGCAAACAGATGTTCAGGGCTTTGTGGCTACACAGGTTGAGACATTATCGTTGACAAGTAAAGTGTTTTTGAACTTTTGCACCGATTTCAAGAAGGAAGAAACTGACAGAGTTTGGTTAGGAATTCTTGACCATTTCATTGCCATGAATAATCTAACCCAAGACACCCAAGAGAACATCAAGAATGACAAAATACTCAACGAATCCGGACCAGAACTTCTCAAGAACATGATCCTAGTCTTGCAATCCAATGATGTGTTGTCTACCGACGTTTGGACGTCTACATGGGAGAAAATCGATAACTTATATCCGGAGTTGAAAAAGGAATTAGGAAATCAAGTGGATACAGAGAGGGCCAATATTGACGAGAAAGTAGATAAAGTAGTAGAAGAAGAGGACCAGGCAAAGCAAGGAACTCAAGGAGAAGTCGAAGACCTTCAGAAATAGAACTCTCTCAAATATAGAACTCTGAATGCTTGAAGACTCTTCGATTCTCTTCTAAACTTTTGAATCCTCAATGGATTGTAGGTAGTCCAGAGACTCCAGGTGATGCCTGAGGCTACTGTTGATAAGTTTTGGTCAGTGAGAGTTCATTATTGACATAGAAAGTATTCGTGCTGTTGTAAATTATTATAGAGACGTTCTATTTAGTTTTAATACTCCATAGTACTTAATTTTAATAGATAATATCACTAGCCGTCTTGAGTAAGATAAGAAGAATGTGTTCTGGTAGGCATTTGCGTGAATTTTCGTTAATTCATCTTTTCGCACACTTCTATTTTGAAATATTTCCCACTAAATTTATAAAATTCTAGCTATTTTCAAAAACATAAGGAAGCTTCGCGATCTCTTTTTGACTTTTGTCACTATATCTCTCACTAGATCAACTCCATCAAGAACGCGGTAATCTCCATATAACCTTCGTTATCTCAAATTTTTCAGTCCACCATCTCATCTCCACAGTCATGGTTAACACAAAAACTTATACTTCCAGGGCGGAGGCCCATACTTCGCCGGTTGCCCAACGTTTATTCAAACTCATGGACACCAAGCAGACCAATTTATGTGCTTCGGTAGATGTAAAAACAACCGCTGAGTTCCTTTCGCTCATTGACAAGCTCGGACCGTTCATCTGTTTGGTAAAGACCCATATTGATATTGTTGACGACTTCTCCTACGAAGGCACCATTGTTCCATTGTTGGCGTTGGCTGCTAAGCACAACTTCATGATTTTTGAGGATCGTAAGTTCGCTGACATCGGTAACACCGTCAAGTCTCAGTACTCCGGAGGAGTCTACAAGATCGCCCAGTGGTCTGACATAACAAACGCCCATGGAGTCACGGGAGCAGGTATCGTCCAGGGGTTGAAAGAAGCAGCCAGGGAAACCACATCGCAACCTCGTGGTTTGTTGATGTTAGCAGAGTTATCTTCGAAGGGATCCATTGCCCATGGAAAATATACCGAGGAGACCGTGGAGATTGCTAAAACCGACAAGGAGTTTGTCATTGGATTCATCGCTCAGAGAGATATGGGTGGAGCTGACGAAGGGTTCGACTGGATCGTCATGACTCCGGGCGTGGGGTTGGACGACAAAGGTGATGCCTTGGGACAACAGTACAGAACTGTGGGTGAAGTGATCAAGACTGGAACTGATATCATCATTGTTGGAAGAGGATTGTTCGGTAAGGGAAGAGATCCTGTGGTGGAAGGTGCAAGATATAGAGATGCAGGCTGGAAGGCATACTTAGAGAGATCCTCGTAAGTTTATTAGGACTATTAGAAAAGTCTGATTAGTATTCAAGAGGTCTGCTCAAGATATTTAGAGCACGTTTTATGGGGTCTGCTTGTTCACCTGAGGTTTAGATGTGTATATAGACGTTTCTGACCCTCTCGTTGCAAATTCATCAGTATAAGTCAAATCACAGAATTAAAAGTTTGATCCTACGCCCCTTATAGGTTCATTAGTCAGAGCTATAAGATGGCTACTCATTAGATACTCAAAATTTGACTAGCTTATTCTAGTCTCGTTATTTACAGGAATAAATTAATTAAGTACACTATTTACTTAGGGTCAGATCTTGTGGCCAGCGTCACCATCGAGATTGTCCGCAACTTGTTATAATATTGCATGGAAGACGAAATTCATCATCAAGGCTCTGGTCTTACATCGGACCAAGTGCTTCCTCTTCAAGATTATCTGCAAGCTTGGTTCTCATGATTTCAAAAACCAAAAGCCCCACAGAAGTGGCAGGGATGGTAGTTAAAGCATTACGGACAAAACCTTTGTATGCTACCTGGAACCACGTCATCTTTGACTTGGATTTGATTTTAAGCACCTGGAAGTATGTGTCAATGTAAGAGTTGTAGTACAATTTGATGAACGGACGCGTATTGGATGACGAGGAGTTGTAGACATCAAGCGCTTCCAACCGGGATAAGTGAATCTTCTGTACCTTTGTGAGGGGGTACTGTACTGCCAATAGGGAGAATGCAGCAGTTGCACCTGCTAAAAGAACAAACGACGACTTGAGAATTTTGGTCAGTCGTGTTTGTTCCATACGGACCAACCTTTCGTCAATTTCTATATCAGGATCTGAAGTTCCAAAGAATGAAAGTTTCTTCTGGATGTTAAGCTTAGCTCGCCTGTAAGCTGTGATCATTCTATATGTAAGACTATAACCCTGTGTCTTGACCACTTCAAAAGTAGAGAAATAAAATGCAAAACCAAGACTCTCCTTGATAAGGGAAAACCCATAACCAGCAAATACACCCACAAGGCCGACTTCACGAAGTTTATTAAGGCCATAAACCCATAAATTCTGATGTCCACCGTTCAACATTTCAGCAGCTGACAGTCTGGTATAAATTGCATCTACAGGGGCAGCAGCTAGTGACTGAGCAGCCCCAGCAATAAAACCTGCCCTCCAAGTATCTATTGGTGAGTAATAGAGATCTGAATGCAGAACAGATCTATGTTTACTATCAAATTGATCAAGAGCTGATAGATATGTTCCGTATAGTATAAGCCCTGTGGCAGAATTAGCAAGCAATGGAGGCATCACCTTTTCTGGAATGAATTTCCAGCCTTCCTTCTTCAAGACATTAACAAGCATCCCAATGGAGGAATGTGTACGGAATCGCCATGGCTTTTCGTGGATATTATCGTGCTTATTGGCCAACTCCCGGACATATGCCAAGTAGTCGAATCGTGAAGGGCGAAAGAGCTTCACGGGTGTTCTCAAGTATAAGGCCTGTAATTGGTAGATCAACGCACGCATCCCTGCGGTTGAAACGGTAATTGTTTGGTTACTTTTTTTGTGATGTGCTAGATGATCTGTAGGGCTAGTAGCTTCGTGTGAAGATTGTATAGGGAAAATTGTAGAAGATTCTCCCTGGGAATCGCTTGTAATTTTTCTTAGCGTTCCCTGTCGTATTTCTAGTGATTCGCATAGTATAGGAGATGAGATTATCAATAGGGATCTCAAAGCACTTTGAAGCATGAGTTCTAAGGAAAATTCTAGGGAGCGATCTGGAGAATCGCCGGTATAAATGTTTCCATATTCTACTATCAGGGAACCATTATATGTCAAAGAACCTATTTGTCTTTCTTCCCCCAGTGTCAAGATCACTTCTGATGATGACAATGTTGATCGTTTGGACAGTATCCCCCAAATGTCTTCAGAAGGCACCGTGCATAGTTCTATGATGTCTCTAGTAGTACTGCTTATTGCACTACTTATTGTCATATCCATGAACTTCACTTGTTTTCTTTTCGTATCGCCATGACCGTGGCCAAACAAAACCAATAATTGTTGTACTAAAAAGAAGAAACTGTAAAAAACGTCACACTAGATGGAGTCTGAGATGTCTAGAATGATGCTACTCAACGAAGTGATTTGTTAACTTTGTCAGGAGACCTGTTTGGGGGGATGCTGAAGTAGAAGAGTTGAGCTAAAGTTTTTGCCATTAAAGTTTTTGCCGTTAAAGATTTTGTGCGACAAAATAGAGATAATGGTTTCAGTTGGCTCACCATTAAAACTGTGACAAAATATGTTTAAGTAATAAATTCGTAGAAGCTCCATACTACAAACGTGCCAATTGGGCTAAACTTATATTTTACAGCTAGCTCATTCCTAACATATTCAAGGAAACATCCTGTGCTCCACGCTAGTTGTGAGGTACCACATTAGTTTGCATTATCATATATAGTGAGATGCAATGTTCTTATATTTCCAGGATAATTAGGGACCTATGCAATAATTTTGAAGGCATCAGTCACATGGAAGCCCAACCATATCCTATAGAGAGTCATATTTTGCAACCTTTAAAATGACTTTATATATGTACGTCACCAAAGACTAGTTTCTTTCTGCACCTGAATGGTAGTAGCTTGTGGCAATACCATCTACCTTCAGCTATATAGCGTCGCCCAAGAATAGAAATAAGCAAAATGACATTCGACTACTCTTGTGATGGTGTAGTCATAGTGGGTATTTCTTTCAAATAATTAAAATAATGGATGGTCTCAGTAATAAATCCATTTCAGATATCAAGTTGAAGAGTGTATTCAATAACAGGTCAGCAATTGTGGAACACTTTCAAATTGTATATCGAATCTCGAATGCTTCATGTGAATACCAGAATCAATTTCATATCTGAACAGTAGTGGTCTGGTCCATGCAAAGTACCATCTAAAATGGATATCTCATTGATCTTATGCCACGAATGATTAGATCATGAGTCCCTGTAGAGTATAATTTCACTCTGTTTGAAATACCTTCTGGCATCCTCGTCGATTAAAACTAATGACAAATAGGTCCTTGTTGAAAACTTTTTATTAACATCTCTGTATGTTGGAGATAAGTCAAATCCACCTAAAAACAATCTAATTGGGATGATCTCTCCCTTCACAGGGGCTCCGTCCATAATTTCAAACCTCACCACCGTTTCACTATCGGTAATTTGATTTGGCGGGGCTCCGACTGTTTCTCGTCTAATAAGTGACAACTCCATATGCTTGATCTTAAGTCGCACCAAAAAGAAGTAAATTCTTCCAACAATCACATCCTTCAATGAGAATCTGGACTTCAGATATTCAAACTCAATATGTAAACAGTCTTCAATCCCCACATCCATTTTCACCATCGCTGTATTGTCTTTGCTGCTGGGTGGTACTGAAATATACTGATATACCCATAACTCCTTCTCTCTTTTAATCTCCAGCGAACCCTTTCTCATGACAGTCACTTTAATATAATATCTTAGTCTTGCATTCTTGCCTCGGTAACTCTCGTATTGTTTCTCAACACTCCTAAATTCGAACGGATAGGTCTCCGGATGAGATAATTGCGCTGGTGCTGCCAATTCTGTAGCCAATGATAAGAATTCCGATGACACTAGTCCATCAATATTCGTTTCAATTGAACCGAGCAACTGCACTTTTACTCCCAAGTGCTCAACTTTACGTCCTTCTTTGGTTCTAATTGTGACAGTCCCTTTGACAGATTCTCCGTCTTTGTATACGGGTAACTTCTCAAGTCTTCCATGGGGTGTCTTTACTTCGACATGTTTTCGACTATCTTCGTTATCTAATCGTATTTCGATGTCTAATGGTGCTTTGAAGAAGATAGACATGATGGATCTGAAACGATACGAATTGGCTTCTTGATTCTATATGAGATTTGACGGTGGAAGCTCCACTATGGGGTTACTCAATGCGAAACTCAAGTCAATTGGTTTGGTTCGATCACGTGATGACTGGCTGTAAATAGCCATACTGTCACTTGAGGAAATAGTTGGACAGAATCTAAGCCAACTAACAACTACGAACGTGACGAATTTATCGCATGGTCCCCCTGGTTACTAAAATTCTAAATTATGCTGTTATTAATTTCATGGATAGGTTTAACGAACGCAACTAATTAGGGTGTTTTCTTTCATGGAATAGATAAGATCTCAGTCTTCCGGAGTTCTGATACTTAAAAAAGTCGACCACAACTTGTAAATTATTTTCAAATTCATAAATCTATTTGTTTAAGTAGTAGATTTGAAAGATACGAACTGGCACTTCTATGAAATCACATTTCATCAAAGTCTGAAGTGATATTAGATTCTACTTCTTATTATCTAATTCTGACACGATTTTATCATAGAATATTTCAAGTCTGGTATCGATGGTATTTAATGAAACTCTATAGCTCCTTACTAATCTAATCAAAAAATTGCAACTAATCAACAACTTTGTTCGTATTTCAATGTTGCAAAATTTAATCAATACACGATTGATGAGCCTTTATTTATGTGAATCCATACCCAAATTATAATTACTATAGGTAACACGAACTTTTGGCTGAAATATGAGGATACAAGTCTATTAATAGTTGTATATGTTCGTTGACTTCAGCCTCAAGACAAGGGAGACACATCACATTCGGCATCCATAACAGGTTGAATTACTGAAACGTTGGTTTTAAATATTTATTTCTACTTTCTGTTCAGATCAGTTAGTTAAATAATAATTTTCATTACTATATAATCATATCGCTATAATTCAATCATTTACAACTTAGCGGCGTGTTCCAATAAGTCAACGACTCTGGTGGAGTAACCGTATTCGTTATCGTACCAAGCAATCAATTTGATAAAGGTTGGAGACAACAAGATACCGGCCTTGGCGTCAAAAACGGAAGAGTAGGTAGAACTCAAGAAATCGGTAGAGACAACAGCATCTTCGGTGTATCCTAAAACACCCTTGAGAGGACCTTCAGAAGCCTTCTTGACAACATCACAGATTTCTTGGTAGGTGGTTCCCTTGGATAATCTGACAGTCAAGTCAACGACGGAAACATCAGTGGTTGGAACTCTTAAAGATAAACCAGTTAACTTACCGTTCAATTCTGGAATAACCTTACCGACGGCCTTGGCGGCACCAGTGGAAGATGGAATGATGTTACCAGAAGCAGTTCTACCACCTCTCCAATCCTTGTGGGATGGACCATCGACAGTCTTTTGAGTGGCAGTGATGGAGTGGACGGTGGTCATTAAACCTTCTTCAATTCCAAAGGTGTCGTTGATAACCTTGGCTAATGGAGCCAAACAGTTGGTGGTACAAGAAGCGTTAGAGATAACCTTCATGTCAGCGGTGACATCTTGTTCGTTAACACCAACAACGAACATTGGAGCATCAGAAGATGGAGCGGTGATCAAAACTTTTTTGGCACCAGCATCGATGTGCTTTTGGGCACCGGCTAAAGTGGTAAAGATACCAGTGGATTCAATGACGAAATCGACACCTTCAGCACCCCATGGAATGTTGGATGGGTCTCTTTCTTGGAAGACCTTGATAGTCTTACCGTCAATGACTAAATCATTACCGGAAGCTTCAACGGTACCCTTGTATCTACCGTGAGTAGAGTCATACTTGAACATGTAAGCGGCATAGTCAGCAGCAATAAATGGATCGTTAACAGCGACAACCTTGATGTCAGATCTTTCAAGAGCAATTCTTAAAACAAGACGACCAATACGTCCAAATCCGTTAATTCCAATAGTGACCATTTTAATTTTGAGTGTGTTTTATACTTATTATATGAGATATATAAGATGTAGTTCTTGGATCCTAATTGTACGGGGATATCTCTCTTTTTATACAATGAGGGTGAACATCTCGTGGCTCTCCAATATTTGCAACCGATCGGGGGATCATACCACGGAGTGTGCTGCATATAAAATATCATCAGGAGACTCACTATTGTTAACCATCACCATACTAATAAATGAGATATTAATTTCTGTGTCAATCATTATGACGTAACTGTGTACACATTTTGTCACTGTGTTCTACCATATCTCTCCGAGATTATACTAGAAACTTGTTGGTCTTTTCCATACCCTTTCACTTTGAATTATTTAGTGGAGTAGAGAGAGTTCCAACTGTTCCAAAAGGTGTGCATGAACCATTAATACCCTCACGAGGCGATCCTAGGGGCGTCTCTGGACGCAGCAAATATTTGGGCTCCAACCAGGTGATATGTTCGGAACATGTGGTTAATTGTTTAATTGGTTAATTGGTATCAAGTGACTGAAGGAACGTAAATTAAACACCTCTTGTTTTTTGTTTAGATATTATTATTGCGCTGTTCGACTGAGTTCTATGACATATTGCAAGCTCCACTTATCAATTGAGCTTTGGTAATATGTAATAGACTGAGCAATAGAGTCAATTGATTACGAATTAGTAGTTCTATTTCAAGCAATAAAACCAATTGGATAGCCAGAGCGTGGATAGATTGTTGTATATAGTGATTTGACTCGATTGAGGTCTGGTGAACATTTATCCGAAAACCTTATTAAATCGCGCGTTTGCAACTTTTACTGAAGCGACTAATAGTGGATCGGATGATTGAGTAAGAATTCGAGAGCTATCCTTGAACTTTACCAAGACCCCAGATTGTTACTAATTCGCCTAGAAAATTCCAACAATTCTCTATAAGGTAAAGAAAGTTAATTAACACTTAAACAAACTAATCTAGTCACCTTTCCAACCATATTTCCCAGAACAATTCTTCTAGCAATTAACACGAATAATCAAAGAAACTATTTCAAGATGTTTAGGTAGATTAAATCTGGGAGGGGCACAACTTCTTCAAGCTTCAGCTGTTATTTTGGTGGGAATATACGGTTGTTGGAATTTCTAATACAAGTAGCATAATTGGATTGGTCAAGAACTCTTGCAACTCTAATTAAGTATCTAGACTTTTGAGAAGCGCTTCCTTTTATGTTTATTGCCATGAGTATCAGCTTTCAAAGAATTACATGTATAATGAGGAGTTTATTCTTAGAATTCGGAGCTATTTGATACTGACAGCACCTCTAAATTATTAGGGTGCATATTTAGAATACACCTCGCAATATTTACGAATTAAATTGTAATATTTACGAACAGTAGCTTTCCAAATGAAGGTTTGAATTAACCAGTTATTCAATTTCGCAATCTGTTTCCTGTCTTTAGATTCCCTCACATTAACAAGGCAAAAATTATTATTTGCAGCAATGATGCGTATGTAATTATTAGTTTATTATGTAATCGATTATGCTTACATGGTATCTTCCATAAAATGAAGCTACTCCACATATCAATCCCAGCCTTAATACGTAAACGTCATCTTCTGGTCATATTTATAGGGCTAGATATTAAAAGAATGCGTATATAAAACATTTTGTAACATTCTAAGGAATTTTAACAGAATTTTGAAATAATAACGGGAAACAAATAGAACTTGACTGTGTTTAGCAAAACATTTGCAAACTTTCCTATATAAGTATTCATTTAGGATTATACCCACCACGTTCCTTAGAAATGTCTAATTTGTAAAGAATTATCATTACAACATTCTGTTTAGGCTAAATACTGCTGATAGTCGGAACGAAAAGAAAGGTTTTGCCCCGGGATTCTATAGGGTAAAAAATTCCGTGCGTTCCTAAAGTTAACATCCGGTACCCATGTTTGCAGATCTGTTACAAACGACACATTTATAGACACTAAAATATTGTTTTCCAACCTTTAATTTGTCAGTAGCTGAGGATAATTGGTGAGTAACTTCATGCAGTTTTTGCTGCATTACACTTCATTTCGCATTGTCACTTGTTTTAGGATAAAGCGGAATTTAGCTTTCATTTGTCATCCCTTATATAATCCACGCTTGGCCAACCCCATACGAAAAAAATCATTCCTTACCTAAACTAAACTTGAGGAATCAGCTGGGATATTCTTGCCATAAGCAACTAAGTAAGTGATCAAAAGGATCACATATAATAGCATCAAATAATATTAGTTCAGGATTGAAGTGGAATCCCAAAAATCCCGCGTTCTAGCGAGTCCCGAGTATCTTGAGTTTTTATTGTTATATATAAGTCCAGTGCCACTTTCTGAAAGCATAGTAAATCATTTGACTATCGCTCACAAATCTAGATTCTAGCTACTACTTACATTCTTGTCATTTGTGATTTTTAAAATACTCAATAACATCGATTCCAAGAATACCATACAGCAGACATACGTTGGTTCAAATTTAATCACATACCTGAAAAGTTACATTCACCTCTATTATAATTTACTCAGCTGCAATGACTTTATACGATGAAATCGCCCCCGATATGGTATCTCCCAACGATGATACGTATTCTGTTGATGAACCTCTTAAACACCTAGATACTGTCATTGCGTTATATGATTTTCCAGGAACACAACCATCACACTTGCCACTAAATTTAGGGGATACCGTTTATGTGTTGTCTAAATCAGACACTGGATGGTGGGATGGGGTCATAATATGCAATAATGGTCAGATTCAACGTGGATGGTTTCCTCCCAATTATGTTCGGTCAGTAAACTATGTCCAGCCAGTACTTAACAAATTGAAGAGCAACAAAGAAATAGACTCAATCACAGCTGCAAATACCGCCGCTAATGTTCTTATCCCATCATTCACTACTTTGCTTCAGAAAAACTTGCATGATACGGAAAAGAGTTCATCCCGTAAAAATTCCGTTGTCAGTTTTGCTAGTTCTGAAACCAGTATCCCTTCAGATCCAAAATTATCACATCCTCAACCTTCCTTGTCAACACCAATGGCAACACCAACCAATTCAAATTCTTCCGGTAAACGGGGAAGCCTGGCTCCTCTCGACATGGTCGATAGCATAACATGCACAAATGTTGAAGAGGCTGAGCGTCTTGTCCAAGAATACAAACAGGAATATGGAAAAACTGTTACTTGGATACCAAGAAATACTACTAATGGTGACTTTCTCTTTTTCTGTGAGCAACTCAATGTATTCTGCGAATACGTTCCCATGATGACTTTTGACCCATCTGATTTCCCACCTTCAATTCAAGTTCCTTCAAGAGAAGCCATTCTGGATAAATCTGTCTTGAACGTTTCTTCTGGTCATCAAGAGATTTTGGGCCAGCGTGCGGTGTCGTCCACATTTGATCCAATTAAACGTGATTCCAATGCATCTTCATTTGGTTCCAATGGTTCGGGTTCGTCGTCTTACCATCATTTTTCTCAACCATTTTTTGCCATGAATGACTTATTTTACAAGCATCCCTCCGATTTATCCACATGGTCAGAAGTCAATGAATCGTTCAATTATTTATTAGACTTATCTTTCAAAACCCTCAAGGATCATAACAAACAACTATTCAGTACCCATTTTTTTCGATTAAATAAAGTGATATCTGTGGTGTTTTCTGCAGCAAGGTTAACCCAAGATGACTTTGTTAAATCAAAGTACGAGAAAGTTATACGCAAAAGATTGAAAACAATAGCCAGCTCATTTGCTCAGATATATATCAATGGAATCCTCCACTTGAGCGCAAATCATTATAATCTGGCGAGCTCTGATCAGCTTTTCAACAATGATATCACAAGATTAAACAAATCAACCAATACCAGTATTACAACCATAGACAGTCCCTCATCATCCATATCAACACTCCGTCAAAATTCCGGCGACCACACAACCAGTAACCTACATTCCATAAGCAATAACCTCCGGCAATTGGCAACGAATGATGAAAATGACATTCATACCTATTTTCAACAGATTGAGATTGAAGTTGAAATTTTGAGACGAAATATGAATTTATTAACGTCAACTTTCATTAAATTGACGAAAGGCAAACGAGTAAAGCGATGCGACTACGACAGTTCTGATGCATCTGAAGATGAAGGTGAAGATTGTTATAACATATTACCTCAGGTGTATCCTAGATTTATATCTGATGAGTTCAACGGTGGTAATTGGTGTAATCCATTTTTCAATACAAAGAATCCCGTGTTGAATGTCAGTGGTGATGATCTCAAAAATAGATATCATTCTAAAGTAATAATTGACCAAGCAGCCTACGACTCTATACACCATTATACAGAAGAGATGGTGAAGTTGAGTAAAGAGACATTGGAATTTTTAAATCCAAATGTACAAAATCAATATTTCAATGAGACTTTGAAGGGAGAAAGAGACACGCAAATCTTGAGATTGATTTATAAATACTTATTCCACGCAAGTTCTATGATTGATTTAATCGAATCTTTTGACTTCACTGTTTTTTGCTTAATTAATCGTTATTCGTCAGATCCAGAAATTGATCGAGAAAACATAGAAAACGAATTGAACAAGGATCAAAAAGAAGAACCAACATCAACTTCCAACTTAACATTTGACTATCCTGTGGTTTTAGAGTTCATGCAATTGAAACAGCAATTTCATGATCTTATTCTAAAGCTAGTGATGGCTACTCAGTCATTGACTTTAGAGGATCCCGAGGTATTTAAAGGCTTAAAAGATGAAGATCCCTTATTTTATAATCGGGATGTGTTGAAGATGCCAACAGAGAAAGCTGCTTTGTTACTCACAAATTTGCTAGTAGATCAGATGAATGAACCGAAAGGAAACGCAATTTCACTTAATCCAGATACGTTGATGTCACAATATTTGGAAGATGGAATCGATTTTTTTGACGTGATTCTTACCATAATACAACAGTTGATTGAAGAACGTGAGACCATTTTGAATTACTCAACCAGAGTAATGCACGATGATTTTAATGTGCAATTGCTAGTAATCGAGAGAAACAATACCATGTTATCAGAAAAGTCCGATGAAGGACATTCTTATTATAGTGGTGGACCAAAGAAATCAAATGACTTACCGTGGTATTTGGAAGGTGATGATGAATATGACCTCTTATTGGATATGAAGGGTAATATTAAGGGTGGTACCAAAGAAGCGTTGGTGTCACATTTGATCCATCATGACTTATTTGATAGTAATTTCAATTCTGCGTTTTTGATGATGTTTTCAAGTATCATGTCTTTGGGTGAATTCATAGGGTTGATGATAAACAGGTTCAATATTGAGGCACCCGAAGGCTTAAGTTACGAAGAATATAATACGTGGATATCAAAGAAACAGAACCCTATAAAGTTGAGAGTGATGAACATCATGAAAATGTTACTAGAGAAACATTGGTGTCAATCATATTATAATGAGCCCATACTAAAGAGATGGCTAGCATTTGCCCAGCAAAGTAACGTGCAATCGTACTCAGCTGGAACCCAATTAACTTCTGACTTAGTGCGTGTGCTTAATGGTGGAATCATTTGTCCCGAAAGAGAGCCGGTAATTCCGAATACAAAGGCACCAGCACCTTTAACCAAAGGATCTTTGATGAAAAAGCTAAAGTTGTTGGATATTGACTACGTAGAATTGGCAAGACAATTGTCATTGAGAGAGTTCAGATTATATTCCAAGATCACAATGTTTGCGTGTATTGCCAAGGTATGGGGGAAGAAGTCTGGGTTGAACGAGTCGATTCAGCCGATCACGGCTTTCATAAAGACTTCGAATCAATTGACAAATTATGTTGCATATATGATTTTGAGAAAACCAGACACCCGGAAAAGAGTACAAATTATTCGGTACTTTGTCCATGTTGCTGAGAAATGTCGTCAATACAACAACTTCTCATCGATGACAGCAATCATATCTGCGTTATACTCATCTCCAATCCACCGGTTAAAGAAGACTTGGAAATATTTGAGTCCCGATACCATGGCACAGTTGCAAAATATGAATAAATTGATGAATTCGCTGCGTAATTTCAATGAGTATCGTGATGTGCTCAAATTCATTGGGTCTGACCCTTGTGTTCCATTCTTTGGTGTTTTTTTAAGTGATTTGACATTCGTGTACCATGGTAATCCAGATTACTTGATGAATCGTACCCGTATGATAAACTTTGCGAAGAGAACAAAGACTTGCGAGATTGTTTGTGGAATTGATAAATTCAAGACCACAGCCTACAATTTCCAAGAAGTTACGGAAATTCAAAACTATTTGGACTCGTGGTTCGACAAGTGTCCGACCATCGAAGAACAATATCAATTATCATTGAACTTAGAGCCTAGGGAAATGGTTCAGCATGGACATGGCCAGAAACAAGACTCTAATTCCTCCCATAATCAAAGTGTGTCATCACAGAGCACTTTGACAGGATCAACGCATCAAGGAAGTGTTTCAACGGTTCATACTTCGGGTAGCAGTGTGAGCAGCTCTAAGTACACAAGGGGCCCTTCTTCCATCGCTGGCATTACATTTAAAAGTTTGACCTAGGGATAAATAATATTAGTATATAACGAATGAATTGAACTGAAAAATGTTAGGATAATGAAAATTAAGAATTGAGGTGGTATACTTTCAAAGCGTACACGCGGTAATGATTAGTTCCTAGTAATTAGTATAGTAGTGATACGCTTTCACCATCCTCAGCAAATTTTAAATTGCATGGTAAGGTTTGCCATGTTATTATTTTATAAAAAAGCCACAAACTACGCCAGATAGAAGTAGATGGCGATTCATCTCCAGCGTGTGGGGGTGAACATAGCTAAGTGTTATCTTCAACTCTGGTAATTTTTCTGGTGTATGTGCTTTTGTACCTTTCGCTAGGATTATATCTTTTCTTGTATTTGTTGAATTGAAGGTGGAAGTTGGGAATTATTGTCGAATTATGTGCAACTGAAGCTTGAATGTCCTCAAAGTAGGTTAGCGAATTTTGTGCAATTTGAGCAGACTCTTGACATGTCATATCTAGGAAGCAATCAAGAATATCGGAGAGATTAGAAGCTTGTTCGGTAAGTTGTCGGTGAAGCTGGGTATTATTTCGAGGCATGTTAATCCGAGTAGGAGGAGAAGACGAATATGGGGATCCGTTAAAGAAAGCTGAACTAATATAATTAGCGTCCTCTTCAGTTTTATTGATCCTTTGCAACTCAAGTTTAGGTTCAATTTTTTTGCATTCTGTTTTGTTTTCAACGGTTGGTTCAGCATTTTCTATGTGGCTATCGCCTTCAATAATGAGATCATCAATTTCAGTGAAAATCCCATCGATCCCATTAAAGAGACTATCATGCCGTTTTTTGTTCTTAACCTTCAATTTCTCAATTCTCACATCAAGTTGGTTGTCGTTTTTTGAAGAGTATGTTGAGGAATATTCAAGCTTATTTTGTTCACTGGTTTGAGTTATTTGAACCTTTTTTTCACCAACGAAACCTTCGCTAAAGTCAAAGTCATTGATCACTGCCTTTCCCGCAGTATCGAGTGAAGTAAACGTATCAATTGACGAATATGTACAATTCGACTTTGTACTATTGTTTCTCATAAAAAGAGAATCCCTTGATAGCTCATCATCATCATCATCAAAATATGAATCAAGAGTTGAATCTTGCGGACTTGGTGACTCACTCAAAGGTGAAGTCATCAAAATATCATCCAATTGGTTCAACAATATTTTTCTAGAAGTCATGAAATTGGTTGGTCAAGTAATGTTGAGTGGATTAAAATACTGCGTTTACTGGAGTTTCTGTTCAGCGTACGTACCTACAGTAGAATATTTTCTCTATAATCAGGGGCGTATCTGAGTGATGTATCAATTGTGCAATTAGAACACGTAAATAGATCCTGGTCCTTATCAATTTCAGCGATACCCAGAATTGTCACCCTCTTGCGTAGAGCAGTATTAGTTTGTGTAGAGTGGCGTAAGAGTATGCCGAAAATAACCAAGCGTTGATCACTATTAAATAGGATAGGGTATAGCTAACTTCGCGTTTGAGTTGGTCCGATGAAGAATGGTCTTTATGTATCAAATCAAGGAAAATATAGATTCTCGGGGTTTAACTTCAATCCCAGAACTATTAGTTGAACTAAATTAGTGTTATCAATTTATTTCAGTGACAGTAGTTGAGAGGGTCGTACGGAGTATAAAGAAGCTTTTATGGAATTGCAAGAGATCAACTGAGAACAGATTATTAGAAAAAGACGAGAAGAGAATTGCTTAATTATAGCGGTGCAGATCTTTTAAATAAACACGCGTCGTCCAAACAAACCTAAACTATGAAGGGTCAACTAACCTGGTTCCAGTAATGATGAATATCACGCTAGTAACGTCAATGCCTATAGTGTCCAAAACTGACACCATTTGATGATATTGATGTTGATATTTATGTTTAGATTGTCAGGTCGAGGCTAATGTTGAGACAATAGGTGGAATGTATATATGCATATTGTATCTGCAGAGTTGCAGAAAATCATGTATGTGCCTATATGTAAATTAAATACATAAACTTAACAAAAGTAGGGGCCAATACCTTAGTGATACGCGAATAGGTACGCCTTTGTATCTAGTATCCTTGTGAAGTAGTGGAGTTGACCACAGTTCTTTCGATACCAACATGCAGGTTGTAAATTATTTATAGTACCGTGTGGGTCAACACTTTTCGCAGCAATTGTTTTAGAGTCAATTTCAAGCATGAATTGAATGGCATGGGAAGAACGGAAAGAAAGATGTAAACGTTTCACTAACATGGGTTTAATAGCTAGACGTGACTAGACGTAAAGGACCCCTTCAGTATCTTTTGGAAGATATCTGCTTGTTGTCGTCGTTGGGGGAGGGGGTACCCCACTTGCAAAACATGCATACGAGCCTTTTTACATGTAATATTACATAATCAAGCATTATCTACGTATGCAAGTGACTGATCTGAAGGGTGTGACTTAAGAGAATGTGAAACTGGGTTGGCCGTTTAATCCCACAATTGTTACGTACATTACTACTATTACTCACCACGCTTCCTATTACGGCTGCATATATCAAAAATTGGTGAGAGATCAAAGAGAAGAACTATGTTTGACATTAACTTTATTCCTACTCGCTAGACTCCTCACAAGACCCAATTTAGCCCAAATGATTGTCAAAAGGGTACTTGTAACACTAGTGCTTCCAATTATGACCCGGATCTCACTCTGACTATAGGACAGAATCGCATTAGCTCGCGGTAACACAGAACGAACTTCCTTTACGATCTTGGCAAAGAAATTACTAGTGGAAAACTCGCAGGAGAACTTGACAGCATTCGCGCAGCTGCCCATACTGCTTCTTCGGAGAAGTAATAATGAAAGAAAGATGATCGGAGCCTCCCCTTCCTCGCTTTCTATCGATCTATTCAGTCGTGCCTCGATCAAAAATTATTGCCCGCCGGAAATTCCGCGGCAACGCATACTACCACCATTCGACCCAGAACCAACATATAAAGACGACAAAATACGTCGAACTTAAAATAATTTCCTACAATAAACAAAACAACTTGAAAGGAAATAAAAAGAAAAGCATTCCAAAAGAAATAACTAACTAAACGAGAAAACATACTACAATAAACTACAATGACCACAATGACTTCAACTCCAACTAAAACCATCTGTGTCTTTTGCGGATCATCATTCGGCAATAAGCCAGTCTACGCTGAGAAAGCAACTGAACTTGGCAAAGTGATGGCATCTAAAAATATTGGATTGGTATACGGTGGTGGATCCACTGGAATTATGGGGGCTGTTGCACGTGGATGTGCTACCAATGGAGGATATGTCCATGGTATAATTCCAGAAGCTTTAATTTCACGTGAACGTACCGAAGTTGGCGCTGAAGATGAATTGAACGACAAACTTAAGGAATCAATTGATAACCATGATGGCTCCACTCCTATTCCCGACTCTAAGGAATATGGCAAAACTACTTTAGTGAAAGACATGCATACCCGTAAGCGTTTGATGGGAGAAGAAGCTGATGCATTTATTGCCATGCCTGGTGGATATGGTACTTTGGAGGAATTAATGGAAGTTGTTACATGGTTCCAATTAAATATTCATAATAAACCAATCGTCGTGTTCAACATTGACGGGTTCTACGACAACTTCTTAAAATTTATTGATGATTCTATAACTAACGAATTTGTCAGTGTTAAAAACGGTGATATTATTAAAGTGGCAACAACTGTTGAAGGAGTTTTGGCTGCAATTAGCGAATTTGAAGTACCAGAAGGGAGATTTAACTTGAAATGGGATACTACTTAATAGTTTTTTTATATCGTTTTAAAGGGATCCAAAATAAACATACAAAGCTAATATTAGTTAAACTATTCAAATATTTTACATTTGTATTGCAACTTTGTCTCTGTGAATACAATTGACTGATTAAGACTTAGGATCTGATACAGTAGAACTTTGTAATTAGAGTTCACTAGAAACATACTGACAATGTAAAAAGGCTCGTAAGTTCGTCAAGAAGTTTGCTTGTTAGAACTACTATTCTGTAAGAGTCGTTTATTCACTTTCGAAATAGATTCTGTGGATTCTCTTATCTACAATTACCATTCGCACGACTCATGTGATCCGTTCTTGATCTGCACTAATCGCAAGAGAGCACCTGATCTGAGAATGATGTATAAATTCACGTGGGAACGTAGTTCCCACATGTGAAGAGATTACTAAAGTAGAAGTAATAAAGTATACTTAAACAGTGCAAGCAAAACCAGCATACCCTTGGTCTGAGACAGGTGCGACAATTACAATTTATTTGATCCTATTGGATGCTAACGAATAACCTGCAAACGGCCAGTGCCCATACATCGTTCCTAGTTGTTCACTTTGCTGGAGCTCATTAAAATCACGGATTTTAATTAACCATAGCGCTTTATTAAATAAGTCTATATATATACATTAAAAAGAATTGGGGAGCGAATAACATGTTAACGGTCGGTCACCGTTAATCTATTCATTAATCACGACACGTTGCAACTTAATATTTGGAGCCATTAATTCGTTGCATCTCAAACGCATCATACGTCATATAATCAAATACTGGAATGGGAGAAATCAGTCCTATTTCTCACGGGGATCAACATGACAGTACTTCGTAAGTTGAAAAATCAGTTTCTAAACCTAGTAGACTAATGGGGGTCAAATTCATCAATATGATTATCATGTACATGAAATAAATCTTCAAACTCATCATCAGGTATTTCTAATTCGGATAACAAGCCAGTTGATACATCGTACATCATCCCCCAGACTTCTATTTCACCATTTTTCAATGCCATCAGAGCCAGTGGATGACGTTTCAATGCAGTGACAGAAGATATGACGTTAAGTTCGGCCAATTTTCTTGCACGAAGTTTAGGGTCATGGTTGTATTCAGACAAAAGCTTCAAATTTGCTGCACGAATGTGACGAATAGGATTTAACCAAAGATCGAGTACTCCACCGATACGCTTCGAAGAAAGCGAAGCCCAAATACCACCACAATCAGTATGACCACAAACAATAATTTTTTTTACTTTCAAAACATCCACAGCAAATTGAACCACTCCTTGGGAACTAATATCATTAGCGTTAACAATATTAGCAATATTTCTATGAACGAAAATTTCACCAGGAAGCGTTGCTAAACAAGCGTCACCAGATCTAGAGTCCGAACATCCAATCCATAAAGTGTGAGGAGACTGACCGACAGCATTTAAATCAAATATTTGATTACCATGATTATGCTTAATGGAGTCAACAAAGAACCTGTTGTTGTCTAAGTAATCAGCCTTCGTACTTTCCTTCGAAAGCGTAAATGGAAAATTATCATGGCTTGCTAAGTCGCGATTTGAAAGGGGTGTCTGTACACCATTGGGTGGAGTCTTATCTTGTGGTGGCGTTGTGGACAAATCAGTCTCATGATCATGCTCTAATTGATAGTGAAGTATATTTTCCCTACCCATTGTACGACAATTTGAATGGAATGATTTGCTAGGGATAGGAGGACTGTCAAAGGTCGTACAGAATATAATTGGAGAAGTTATCTTGGGAAGTGGGTATCTTTTTTGAATCACCTGCGTATGAAACGATTGTGTACGGAAAGGTTGAAAAGGTTTGGGTATATCAAAGAAACGCTTTCGATAAGTAAAAGGTATATTGAAAACCCTTCTGTAGCAAAACACTGTTGATATAGTTAACTTTTTAAATTTAGGAAAACACAAATGTGGATTTGAAAAAAGAGTGAGGTTTCTTGAAAACAATTTACTTATATAGCTCTGTGGCGACCGATTAACCTTTCCAACAATACTATTGACATACACAATTGCTTGGTCGTTAATTCGGTAATTTCCAATAAATTTTTAATCATTTATGTACCTGAGATGATGATTTTACATGTTAGTGTTTGCATCATTCAAAAACTGTAAATATTCCAATGCACCTAAATATAATTTTACAGTTTAGGCGGACGATGAGGGTAAAATGTAAATTAAATTGTTGGATTTGAGATTGGGCGATTACGTCAATACGAAGGACACCAAGGAGCCTAATCCTCGGAGAAGCTGAGAGAGATGTCTGCCGAAAGATGTTTGTAGACTACTAAAGAGATAGAAAAGGCACGCGACTACGAATGAGAAGTGAACCATACAATTTAATTTTCATAAGAAGAAAACGTGTAACAATACGTTTTTTAGTAATCGTGGCGGTATGTATCATTCCTCCTTGAATGTGGCAGCACCTGGAACTTTGCACGCTATTTATAATGCAATTGAAAAACTTCACCGGATGTCTTGAATTTATAGTTAACAATAGAGTTTGTCTCAATTAATTACCTAGTTTCACTCATACTTCATACGGATAGGACGGACCGAGAGATTTAAACTTGTAAAACGTTTTGATGCGACCTGAGGCTACAAATATGTATGACGACACGAAGTCGCATATTCAGCTGCTAACCAAATAGTGCGTTGGAGAATTGATCTCCCTAAAAATGAGCTGAAGTAACACTCATTTGCTGGGCCAAAGAAGTGACTCACAAAATCTGACTAAAATACTATGAATGATAGCCTTCATTCACGCGACCATTGAAAGAGATGTGTTTGTGATGTACCCGAATTCTTTCCTATTATTAGTATATAATCACAACTTACAAAACTAATACAGCCTACTCAAAGAAGTTCATAATGTTATATCAAATGGATCATGACTAACTCCCTGATATTGATTATCACGAGAAAACCACATAGGTCTTCCATATCAGATAGCCAAAATCTTCTAAAAGTATTACGTAATAAAAGTTCTATATTCGGGTACGTTTTTTAACGGTTAAATTTGATCCCAAGTAACATCCGAAATGACAACAGACTTCGATGAGCAAGTAAAACAACTTATTATAGAGCAGGAGAAACAAGAGGATGGAGAACAAAATGCTTTCAATCATCTATCGCGTAATAATAAGTTAGATCGTCTCAATAACCTAATTCAAAAGTCCCAAATTTACTCACAAATCATAGCTGACAACATTCTTCAGTCGAGTTTGAAGAGGAAAGAGTCAGTTCCAAAAAATCAAGAAAATGGGGCGAAGAGACGCAAGAGGAATGATATAACTGCTATGCTATCTTCAAATATTTCATCATCAACCAAAACGACTCGTGAAGCTATTGAGCAGTCGCAATCCGCACACGCGTCGACGAAACAACCACGTCTTCTATCTGGAGGAACTCTAAAAGATTATCAGCTTGATGGTCTACAATGGCTTAGCACTCTCTTTGAAAATGGCCTCAATGGTATACTTGCTGACGAGATGGGGTTGGGAAAAACAATTCAGTGTATTGCTTTCCTTACTTATCTCATGGAAATGGGTATTGGTGGACCGTTTCTCATTATTGTCCCTTTGCTGACCCTCACTAACTGGTGTACCGAGTTTGCAAAGTTCGCTCCTGATGTTTCGGTACTCAAGTACTCAGGTTCAAAGGAGGTTCGTTCCAGAATCGCGGGAGTAAATCTCACCAAATACAACATCGTCATAACCTCATATGAAGTTTCCATAAAAGATTTTGCTAAACTCAACTCTGTTGCTTGGAAATATCTTATTGTTGACGAGGGCCACCGCCTAAAAAATAATAACTGCACGCTTATTCGTTTTCTCAAGAAGCTTAACGTTTCAAGCAGATTATTACTTACTGGGACTCCGCTACAAAACAACCTTGACGAACTCTGGTCGCTTCTTAATTTTATCCTACCTGATATCTTCCACGATCTCCAGCTCTTTCAACAATGGTTTAATTTCGATGAACTTACAAACCTTGATAAAAATGCTGATTCCGAAAACGAAGAAACAAAAAGCTTTATTAAGCTTAATATCCAACAAAGTCTTATCCGAAACCTTCACACAATCCTCAAACCTTTTATTCTTCGCAGATTAAAGCGTGACGTTATCAAGAATTTACCTCCGAAGAAAGAGTATCTAATTCATATACCCTTGACTAACCTTCAGAGTAAATTGTACTTCGATGCGATTGACAATAAATTGGCACCTTCATTGATTGAGATATATATCAAGGAATTCATAAATTATAACCACCAAACCCTTTTTACTTCGAAGGTTGATTTCGATCTAATTGATGATTTTCTCACTCGAAAGTTCGAAAACTCTACGCCCAAAGTTTCCACTACTCCAAAGAGTCACAATTACAAGGATGCAGATTCTGATGATGAATTTTTGGCTTCAACTGAAAGAATGGTTCCGGAACTCTTGGAATATCAGCAAGTCTTGCCTAAAATTTGCAACCGCAAATTCACGCGTCAGCAAAAGCAACAGATGATCTTGGACAGCTTGTATACAATGATCACTAAGCAAGTGCGAAACATGTCGTTGCAGAACACGATGATGCAACTCAGAAATATTTGCAACTCTCCATACATCTATTATGAACCGTTCGTCATTTCAGATTCCCCCAAGCCCGAAGTTGAGTCCAAGTTCAATGAAGCGTTCTTACAAAATTCAGCAAAAATTCAAATCCTTGATCAAATCTGTTCTGAACTCATTGCAAATGATCATAAGCTTTTGATATTTTCCCAATTTACGAAAGTGCTCGATTTGCTACACGACTGGTTTAATTTCAAGGGAATATTATTATCACGATTAGATGGCGCTACTGAGCATTCAGAACGAGATAGACAGATAAAAAACTTTAAAGACGATGCTGAATGTAAAGTATTTTTACTTTCAACGAGGGCTGGTGGTTTAGGAATTAACTTGACTGCTGCAGATACTGTAATCCTCTTTGACAATGATTGGAACCCTCAGATGGATCTTCAAGCTATTGATCGAGTGCACAGAATCGGTCAAGATCGTCCCGTCAAGATATTTCGGTTTCTTGTACGTGACTCTATTGAAGAGATTTTGATCAGTAGGTCTTCATCGAAGCGGTTTTTGGAGAAGCTTATCATTCAAATGGGCGAGTTCAAGTTCAACAAGATAAAGAAATTGATTGGTGGTGACGAAAATATCGACTTAAACGTAAAGGACCTAATTGATATTTCCAAGAACACATTTAGACCAAACGAAGATGCAGGCACAAGCAAAAAGTCTTCAACACCAACTCGATATGTTTATAAGTTTTCTGAGAGGAAGCCAACTCAAAACTTGTTGACGAAGTCAGAATTGCAAGAGTTACTAGACAGATCTCCTGAATGCTATCAGCACGACGATGATAGTATTTTTAACAACATCTCCATTTTTGAAACTGTCAACAATTTAGATATATGAGCTACTCTCTCAAATTCGTGCATAATAAATTCATGAACTTATCTCTCAACAACACAATTGCAAATAGCATTAAATATTAAAGTATAAATGATGATCTTCAAACGTAAATAAAGTCTATATTTCTAAAGATTAGAATTCTAGCTCTCTTAAAAGACCTTCAGTCTTTTCTCTCCATCTAAAGGCATTCCACACAGCACTATGACTCCAGGTCAACTCCTCCGCACCTTGCATATAACCGTGGTATTTGTTAAATTGTTCAGACATGCTTCCGTCGTCACCAACATGATCTTTGATGACTTCCAAAAATGAATCGGAATAACCAAACAAGTTGCGGGTCAAAGTCTTAAACGCCAGAGAGCCAAAGTGGATAACTAGATAGTCGGTTTCGACGGTTTCAAAGTCAATAAAATCCTCGAAGAACTCCCGATTTTCAGTATCAATGACCAAGTTTTCCTCTGTCAGTGAAAGCTTGTATATGAATCTGTATACCGCCTCTGCTGCAGATGCTGTGGCCAAAAACCACGGATTTCCTTCAGAGGTGCCATACCCATCATACACATCCTCCGGATACCTCCCTAATCCAACACCAATAGGATTTCCGAACCCTATTCTGTTATGATTAATAGGATACCTGTACTTCATATCAGCTACCATGGCACTTAAAGTATTTAATAACGGAGAGTCGGAAATATCATAGGGGATATCAGAGAAATCACCGAACTCCAAATTGTGAGAATGGAGGGCACCTAAAATAATCGCAGCATCCAAACCCGAACGCTTCCCAGATTTTAACAAGGTAGGAGTTTCGATTAAATAAGGCAAACCATTGGTTGTAAAGCCTGCATCGCTCAAGATAAACTTTTTTAAGTTTTCAAAGGTGCTTTTGAGAGTCTCAACGAATTCGGTCGAGGAATCAAAGGAACCAGCAATGGAAATACCATCCTTAAGCGCCGCTAACTGGGTGATGGAAGTAAAGAAGTGATGGGCATTTATCTCTTCCCACAAATCAAAACCTTCTTTCATCCAATTCCTGGTGATATAAACCAAGTCGGGTTTTATAATTTTATGGTATATGAACTCTCGAGATTTCAAAAATTCATTGGATACACCTTTATCAAATTTGTCCAACAAATTGATGTAGCTCACTACTGTTATTACCCTAAGTCCAGGGCCATCTCGCTGGGGCCGTCCCCAGTGTTTGTCGAAGGGTTTGTTGTTTACCAAAAACTTGGGTTCTCCCAAACCATCCTTATTCTCATCGTTGAACTTACCAGACTTATTATCCAAGCGTTGAATATAGTAGTTGTTTTCAATATAGGCTTCCACAGTGGATATAATATCATCAACCCCTTCAAATTCTTTATCATTTATTTCCAAAATAAGAGACTTGATAGTCAAAGCGGCATCACGAGTCCATTGATAGAAGTAATCCGGTTTTTGTGTCAGAGGGGATGCGATTACTGCACCTTTCGCAACTTGAGAAACATTATAAATCTCACTGACACCCCCAATGTTATTGAGAATTGCACGGAAAGAAACTTCTTTCTGTTCCTCAATCCAAGCGTTTAAATCACTATTGCGGATACTATCAGTGGTGGTCAACCAATTTTGAACCGACTTAGGTAAGTAATTTTCAGCTATTCGTAACCATGTAGAGCCTGCACATTCGCTGGGAACTGGGATGTACAAACAGTTAATAACTGCTGTAAGCGACAATAAAGTAACTAATTTCATTTCTGAGATTTTTACTGTCAGTGTCGGAGTTTACAGACTTCTTCAGTTTATATATCAAGTATTAACGCAGCAAAGCAACCTTAATCAAACCGCAAAAATCACAAAAAAGATGATAATCTGATAAGAAAACGTAATCTAGAATCGTTCCAAAAGGCCTAATCACTCAAAGAAATAATTCAAAGTTATCAACCAAGACAGTGGTTAATTTAGCCAAAAGAATCTCAATGAATGGTTCAAAATTTGTGGAGTTGAAACCTGGGGTAATTTTGATTTTCTTTTATAGAACGATATGATATGTTTACAAACACAAATCGGAATGATCGCAAAATTCTGGATTGTTTACATTTCGAGAAATCAGCTGCTAATAGAGATTTGCAACAATTGTAACTTTGCAGCAACTTTTTAATTATGAATAAGTACAATACAACACCTATTTAGAATTTCAGCTTCATATCACGACTCATATTCAATATCAACTTTTAGAGTACGCCAACATTTTTACGCAATTTACGATTCTTGATTCCACTATTTCATATACTTGCAACGCATGCCGAGGTACTTCCGAGAAATGGGGAATGACCATAAACATTTGTGTTTATAGGTTACCATGTATTGTAAGGTGGTTTAAGATGTACAGTTTCAGAATTTATGACGCAAAACTTTTTTCACGTCATTTTTTCCAAATTGCTAATCACTTTTTCGACATTAGGAAGAGGTGCGTTCCCCACCAAATGCACGATTTTGTTGTCGATTACTTCCGAGAACTCCATAAACGACACCAGACACCAGAAATAACCTAAAGATTACCCATAAGAAAACGAATCTACAAAGCACAATTATCACATCCGGTAAAAAAAATACTGTCAGTTCATAAACCCAAACTTACCCAATTAAAATACGTCAATCCAAAAAAAAACGACAACTGCAGGATTCGAACCTGCGCGGGCAAAGCCCAAAAGATTTCTAATCTTTCTCCTTAACCACTCGGACAAGTTGCCCTATTTTAATTCTTACTTCGACATTTAGATACTACGTCATGCAAGTCTCACCAGATTCCCAGTGAACTAAACCAACACTACAAGAATCCGAAAGTCGCAACCATTGCAAACAAGTATCCAATCAATATCTCGCTCTTCATAAGTACCAAAAGAAAGATCCTTTCTAAATACAGACCCTTTCGCACAAGACTACACAGATGTCTGAAGTCGAAACACATGTAAGACCTAAATTCAAGCGTACATACGCCGCTTCTAATTGTATAAGTCACAAGCTAACAGTAGAAGGCTACTAATTCGGATAAAATCGTCACGTTTCACTCACTACAACTTACTCGAATAGGAAAATTCCTCCAGTTTTTGCAACCTAGTTCAAACAAATATGTTGAACTACAAGTAATAACATGAGAATAATGAGAATAATCATAATAATGAGAGTAATCATGATGATGAGAGATATCATGATGTTAATGATAACTCGTCTTATTCTGATACCGGAGAAACAACTTTCAATACTACATATGATCCTTCAGATGATCAATCTAGTGATGTTTAGATAATATACAATGATAGAGAAAGTATCGATAGGGATTAGTGAAGATCATCACCGCCGTAGGAACATGGAGAAGTTAGAGAAAGTTCACTAATGAAGCAAGGCAATAAAAGTGTGAATAACGAATATAAGTGAAGCTATTAAGAAATTTATAGTAAAGTTACTACGAGATTATAGTGAGTTTTCCATCGGCTAGAACAAGAATTGAAACGTAACTTTAGTGGTTGCCACTAAACTTATTGAGATTTTTATGAACAGAAGTGAATAAATTAATATCACTGATTCATAAAACTAACTCCAACACGTTTTGACAAGTTTAATTTTGATTAGTTTCGTTTCGTCAAATTTTAACGAGCACTACTTTTGTTTCAGTTACATCGGAGGTTTTAGTGAATTTGCAATTTCACATATTAACATCACTTTATACAACACCTAAATCCTTTAACTTGTCTCACCTGAGACCCAGGCTTATCAAAAAATCACATGAGCCTGTCAGCCAAAAGGGTAAACATATGGATGTGTGTAATATCAGACAACATATAGCTAATTGTCAAATCAAAGTGCAGAGCTTTTCAAATCTCACTATTGGTATAAAAAGCATAAATTTACCAAGGTGACTGAAGCATATTTAATTGATTCTGACCAAGGAGTTGTGAAACTAATTCTTTCCTGTTCGAATTTCTAACTCAAAAAACTCAAATATTTTGAGTTAGTGAAGTATGTTCAAAATCCATAACTACGCAATTATTTGATCTCGATCTATTCCTCTTCCGACGCAAGAATATATCACATTTCGGCAAGTGCATTTTTCACCAGACTTGCAAAAATAAACTACAATCTGCGAACTACGCTTACAGAGTCCATATTAGTTTAAAATTTCTTAACAAACAAACAAGCATTCCCAAGATGTTTCACCAAAAGATGCTGAACTCATGCAAACGAGAACCATACTTTCTGCCAAAGTCCTATTCTCTTCCTACCCTGTTATTCAAACCCTGACCACTCATCAGACACTATGGCTTCTAATCCCGATCCTAGTCTAATACACATCCCTAATCAAGACCAGACACGTGTAAGAGTACCATAATTTAGCTATTCAGTAAACTGAAATATTGCAAACCGTCAACAAAACAAATTCTACGCTACTAAATACCTTATACCAACTTATAGGATATAAGTTTAAACAACTAATAATCAATCACAATAGACGAAAACCAATAAATGCTAATCAAAATTATTACGCACAAAGCTTTACACACACCCGAATGATAATCAAAGAACAAAATCATGCCAAATATTGATGTTAACCAAGAATTAATAACTAGAAAGAAATAGCTGACTCCGCCCATCCAACGTAAGACTTGAAATACAAAATTCATTAGTTATATTCGATATGTAGCGAGGAAGTTGGCTCTTAAATATTGTATGCAATCCATTTAACATCACTCTAAACTTAGAGATATACTAAGACTCATATTTCACTACTTAAAGTTGCCAAAATTAGTTAACTTGGTACCACCTATGCCTTTACATATAACCAACACTCTAGGATACCGTACTAGCTAGTTTACTACTCTGCATGATTGAACACAAGTAAATATGAAAGCAAGCTTCAGTAATGTATAATCAGAGCTAAATATACAACTTATGCATCACACTTTTTAATTGGTATATTAGTATTAGACTACGTCAGACATCCAATGAATCTTTTACTGTGTTATGGGAATACTCTAAAATTCTTAGGAAACTACAAATATGCCCCTCAACAGATTCATATAGCTTGAGGTAACGAATCTGCGTATTGCTAGTGCCAAAATTTCTTGCCCAAGATGCTTTCACTGGACTCTAAAGAAAGTACTAATAAAAACCCTACCTTTCTGAGATTTTTATATCTCTGCCACAACTCTAATTGCTAGCATAATATCAACCAAAGAATAGAAAATTGGTCAATGGGTATGAGGTGATGTGCTTTCATGTTAGTGAACCTTATCTTACAGTTATAATATTCGTAGGCTCTATTAGCTATCATCTTCTATTTCAGGAGACTGTGAGAGAATTTCAATTCACCAGGATTGCGATGAAGGCATAGATTTGCAATGATCGTTTTTGGTTTAGAGAAAAAGAAAGGTACAGTTCTCCGTAGTGGCTTTGCTAGGATCACGAGGAGCTAAATTCTTTTGAATTATTTGTATGAATAGAGAGGACTATGTGTTATTTGAGGATGGTTGAAAAGATTTTAGATTCATAGTATGTAAATTGAAATAGAGTATCACTGGTTTTAAAGAAAGTAAATCTATCTCTAAAGTTATTTTGTAGGACCAGATGATAATTCTATTGCTAGTATTGTTATCGCTAAACAGGCTCTATTTGCATTCGTGGATAGTCGTAAAGAACTTTTGGGAGATGCATTTGGATACTTTTTAGCAGATAGCGCCTCCATATATGTACCAATAGCCCTCTATATTCCTCTTCATTTGCCCACAAAATTTAATCTTATGGTTAAGTTTTTTTTACATCTTTGTTCTTCCATCCGCAGTTCTACAATCTGTTTTGTCATTTTTCAATTGTAGTTACCTAATTTCCTGGTGTGGCTTTATAAGGACTTAGAGTTAGTTTCCCCAGACCCTGAGTGCCTTTCAAATTCACTTTTTGAAGATTTAGGAGAGATTGTAAGTTCTGTTAGAGATGTGATTCTTGAATCTATTTTAGTCACTAATAGTATTCTATGGTAATCAATGCTTATAAGAAGGATTCGGCAGATACTTTTACGTATTGAATTTCTCATTGAGTCTGGGTAACTTAGTGGCTATATCGCACTTGCAAGGTTGTTTGGTTCCTTTCAAAAATTTTCAGGGTACTTATATTTGATACATACATTTTATGAAGGTAGAATAGAAAGTATACCTAGTATTTTAGGAACTAAAATATGGCAGTCGCTAGATTAAATAGCATTGGTTTTTGATGTTTACCACCTGCATCAGTTTGTGCAATGTACTTTTTTCGATCGTATAGTCTGAAATTGCAAAGGTGCGAATGTTTTGGAATTAAAAGAAACAGATCTGGTTAACAGATAGGAGTCGTAATCTTTTATGGCCTGATATGAAGAGTTGGTTAAGGAATTCCCAAACATTCTCAAGAATAGTCAGAATTTGTAGATACATGTTGGTAGAATATCATGAGCATATTTACTATTTTTAATTCTAGACATATTTCCTATTATAACATCCAAGACGAAAGCAATCTGAGATGGTAGTAATTCTTTGCCGAGCCATCCATTCCAAACGCAAGCTGTCTGTACTTCCAGAACACGGCTAGGATAGCTAAATATGATGTAACGTATATGACGTATTTGAGGTGTCGTTGTGCCTTCTTTTCTATTAAAGATTCCATAACGAATCCGCTCACAAATATGGCAAAATAAAGTGCGGGTACGTAATGGTGTAAATACTTGACTCGTCCCATGACAATGAATGGGTAATAATGGAAAAACCAGCATGCAAACGGAATAATTCCCTGAATTAAAAAGGAATTCCATTTTGAATCGAAGAGACCATAGTTGATTTTTTGACGTTGCCACTTGTATGCCTGGATTAAGGAGTAGAAAAAAAATACAACAAGAGATAAGGACGAGAACCAGGTAATAAAAGGATGTCCCATAAGAAAGAACTTGACATCATCAACAGACCAAGATCCCATACGTAATCCAGAATGAAGTATGGGCCACTCCCACCACTCAGAACTCAATTTATCAAACTTGTCGGGATCAGGGATAAGTGCATTGTTCGAGGCCATCATTGCGTAGTTTAACAAAATAAATTCCTTCCAGAAAATTGGCTTAGGAGCAACATATTCAGATGTGGGGGAAGCCAATTTGTCATTGCGATGATCTTCCACGTTCCACCAGGTGCTTTTGTCTTTCGCAAGAATAGGATATTTGCATACAACTTCACCTTGTTGGAAACCCCAGGACGGATAAGCATATCCTGTGGTTGCCAAGTAGCAGCCCAAAGTTTTGTGCTGCAATCTAAAGTTAGTTGAAATGGGATGAACTTCATTTGCAGGCTCTTCTTCAAATTCAGGTGAAGGCGATACACCTTGTCTCTGAATGTTTACGATCCATTCATCCTTCACGTCAGAATTTTCTAAGTCAGAAAAACACGAAACTTCATAGAAGTTTTTAGATACTGCAGCAGGTATAGCATGCGTACGCAAAAGACAACCTGTACTCTTGTGAACCAACCTGAGACTGTCTCCATCTTTGACCACTTTGGTGAGACTATAAGTATCATTTTCTAGCGGTTCCAAAGTAGCAAACTCGCCTCTAGCTGCCGAGTCACAGTCGAATTCAACAAGAAATTCGTTATTTTCATCTTTAAAGCCGTATGTTGTTACCTGTTGCTGTTGAGATCCCAGTAGGTAGTTGTGGGAGTGCGAATGAAGGAGATTTGGAGATAATCCTTGTGATCTGAGAGTTACTAGAGAACCAAAGGCGACAGACCTGGGACCATTGGGTATGGTGTTTCCTTCCAATGATGCCTGCATGAGAGTGGAAATTGAACCATCGCCAGGGCCAGATTTTGAAAGAATGGCAAAATGAATTCTAAAGCAAGCCGAATAAATAATGAACGGGATTAGTATAAGGGTGATTATTCTCGATATCCAGTGAGAAATGTATGTTCTAAAAAGGACTCTTTGTGGGTTTGGGGAGATTAGTTGGTAAGTTTTGACTGACAAATCATATATAGTATAGAAACCAACTATTGCGGTTATGAAAAGCCCAACCCATTTGACAGAGCAAACACATCCCACAGCAAACCCAGTAAAAAATAACCATTTCAAACCCTTCAAGGAGAGAAGTTTGTTTTGAATGCGGAGGTTGTGAATTTTGACAAGACAATAGAAGCATAAGACTGTGAAGAAAAGAAGCATAGAGTCAAGTAATATGAATTTCGAAAGTGTGAGGGAAAGCATTTCAAACACTACCAGTAGTGATATATACCATACTGTCCACTGGGAATAATTAAGAGCCACAGCTGTTTTGTAGGCTAGGGGAGTACATAAAATACCAAAGAGGCAGTTGAAACATCGCATGAGAACGTAATTCACATCACTTGTGTAGGAGTTTCCACTTTCGAAGGCAAAGTTTCCATCATAGTTTGCTAAGTATCCTGAAAGTCCTACAAGTAACTTTCCCAACGGGGGGTGCACATCAAAGTAAAATTCATGCTTTAAGTAGTATGATCCAAATTTGCCAAAGTGTGCTTCATCCCAGAGAACTTTAGGCGCCACATTGATTCGGTAGAGTCTAATTGCAGCCGATAACGCCGTAAGTACTATCGGGTTAATGTATTTGATAAAGATGGTACTATAATGGGAGGAGAATTTAGAATTTGCGTTGATATTCAAGGACGATGTTTTGGAGATTATTTCTTGTAGCCCATCATCAACATTCTCAGGATTTTGGGGGAGGTGCCCATTTATACCTCGATGTGATAGAGAAGCGTTCCGTGAAGAATAGACATTTGCTGAATTACCAGTTGAATAACTCATGTTAACAGCTTTAGATTCTGGATGGAGTTTTCAAATGTTCAAAAGTTCAAAGCTCTGAAGTCATAATTTGTTTGTATTATGTAAGCTTTGCAAATTTAATGAACCATAGATGTGATTCTGCCCTTTCCTTAGATTTGAAGTCATTTACTATTGAATTAAGTGTCGTTGATTAGTATTCACATGGTCCGAATTTGCGAGTTTGAGAGTTGATTAAATTGTTGATTAATTGGGAAAACTACGCAACAGGACAAGATCTGACTTATTAAGAATAGTTATAACTGAATCCGCCAAATGAACCTCCCTTTGTACAGTATTTCCAATGTAAATGTCGCACCTCTTGTATCCGAAAGTCCTATCTTTGGCAATAAAATGAAGTATAGTTTAAAGCTCAGTCTTTAGGGATTGCGAAATAACTCAACTACTTTGACATGTTCTTAAGAGTAAGTTGACGTACCTTCTGCTTAAAAACATACGAGGTTTATATGATTTATCAAGTCACTTTTTATGGACGTCAATCAACTTAAACTATAACGCTACTCAATAGTGTTGTTTACGATAGCGCAGAATTTCCAATTAGTCTCTTCCAAATTATATAATACACAAGTTGAGGTTAGCTGTTAGGAGAAAAGCGTAGTATCTAGGCGAATTGCGTCAAGCTTCAATCGTGCTTGACCAAGCGCGGACGAACAATCATTCGATATGCGCCTTGTACATATCTAGGGCGCGCATATTTTTATTTTGAAAGTGATTTTCTTGTTATAACTTCACTATACCGAATATATAAAGCATCCCCCAAAGCCACTTCCGCGCACAGATCCTGATAGAGCTCCTGGTAGGGAGGTATTTCTTGATTTCCTATTGAATTCTCTGATATATTTTTAAACATATCCTTCAAAAGGCTTTGTAGATCTAGTGTGAGCTAGGGCATCATAAAAATAATTTTCTATTTTTTTTTATCCAGGGCAACAACGATGTGGTTGTCCCAGAAACTAGAGTAAATGTGTTCGAAAGAAAAATCACCGAAAAGATATGTGATCAACTCTTCGATCCATAATATCGAAATTCAAAATACCACGGCTATGCGACGTTGAATTGTATGCTATAGAACTACTGTAATCCCTATCACTAAGTGTCTATGTACAGTATCCCAACTAACTCTAGAATACATAACCACATGCTCTATTAATTACGAGATAAACAAAACACTTACGAAAAACTTGGCGAGCGATAACAGCAACTAAACGTATTGAGAAGGCATCAATGAACGCAAAATGGCTGAATTAGGGTTTAAAGCCCACTAACTACCTATATAATATGCGAACTGTGTAGGAAGATATATGTTAAGTGGATCTGCAATACTTCACCTTGTTTACCTCTAAAACCAGTTTATTGTTCTGGGATTAGTAGTTTAAAAAAATAATGGTTGTTTTTTTTGTGATTGCGAGGGGTTTCGAAGGGCTAGATCAATATATACACCAAAAATTACAACTTGTTATTTTTTCATATCAGTCAACACAACGATCAAGTTTAAGTTTACTATTGCATCTGGAATCACTACTAATTAGACTATACTAGATCACACTTTTGTTTATAGCAATATGATGAAGATTCCTCGGCTTAAGAATAAGGTGCAAATTCTTATGTGTATTCCAATAGTACTACTACTATTGATTTTGAATCACATTATGAGGAATGATTCAAGATCGTGGGATTTAGCATGGACTCGAATGAATGAACCAGGAATGGAACAATCTGGAAAGAGTGCTGGTCAGACACCTTACACATCTACGATAAATCAACTTGAAAAGGGGAATAGTCCAATTAGATTACAGACAGCCGAACTTCATAAATACTGGGACAAGGTTTTTTCAATATTTAACAAAAATCGTTTCAATCTTAAACTTCCCCCAGGAGAAGATTTCATACGGTATCGGTCGTATGATGGAGCTGGTACTAAATATTCAAAGGATGCCTTGATTCACCGCGGTCTAATCTCTCAACAAACGCACGATGAGATGGCCAAGAAGCATTCTATTGTACTTGAAAAATTACCAAAAACACTAACTGAAGGTGCCTATGTCAAAGATAGCAGAGGGGTGGTTATTTTGGGGGGAGGCATTTATTCATGGATGGCCTATCTCTCCCTTTTAGCTCTTAGGGATACTGGCTCAAAGCTTCCGTTCGAGCTATTATTTCCGCTGATTCAGGAGTACGAGGAAGATTATGACCTTTGCAACAACGAGTTGCCAAAACTCAATGCAAAGTGTGTTATTATCCCTAGTGTATTGGGGGCTCGTGTCACTAATAAATTCAAATTTGACGGTTACCAGTTTAAATCACTTGCTATCGTTACTTCATCCTTCCAGCATGTAATTTTGCTCGATTCGGACAATTTTCTCGTTGAGAAACCTGATGCGATATTTGATTCTGATGTATATAAGAAGCACGGTCTCATCACTTGGCCAGATTATTGGGCTCGTACCGTCTCGCCATACTTCTACTCAATAGCCCGTATCAAAGTTCACGAAAATATTCGAGCAAGATTTAACCGTCTTCCTATGATTACACCTCTAGAAATCACTCCTGAGGAGCAGCTCGAGGTGCCTTACCATGATCTTGAGGGTGCTCTCCCAAACTTGTCAACTGAATCCGGGCAACTCATAGTAAACAAAGGAACCCACGCGCATACTATTTTGGTCTCGTTGTACTATAACGTCTTTGGTCCTAGCTTCTATTATCGCCTCTTTTCACTTGGTGAATTAGGTGAAGGAGATAAGGATACTTTTGTCACGGCTGCAATGTCCACAGGGGAACCATACTATCAGGTTAAGTCACATATTCATACGTTGGGCTTCAGAGATTCTGACGGTTTTAAGGGTCTTGGAATGGGTCAAGTTGATCCTGCTGAAGATTACCTTAAATTTCAAGCCTCAACAAAACATTTGCATGACACATATGCACATAAAAATCTATCAATGAAAGAACAGGAAAAGATTCTCAAAAGCGAGTTAGACAACCCCTTTGGTTCCACGAATAACGCAACCATATTTGCGATTCATGCGAACATTTTCAAAATTAACCCGTTCTCTTACATGGAAAACTCAAGGATATATGATCCAGCTAATCATCGCTTGAAACTTCGCATGTACTCAAAGTTCTCTTATAAGAACTCCAAAGGTGAACTAGTGGATTTTGAGTTAAATCGTTGGAAGTTAATTAAACTCGCAATTTGTACAGATCAAGTTAAGTTCGCAAGCTTCGTTCTTGAAAATGTGGAAGAAGTATGTTCGTTTATTACCAATACAGTCGAATGGTTGCAAAAGAACTAATCGTTTTCTCATTACGCGCCCAAACAAGGTATTTATAAAATATCATTCTCAGCATTTTAATCTGTATTTATTTGGAAATGGGGGAACCCTCCCTCTTCTCAAATTCTTTACTCCATTGTAATATAAATTTTCATATATTAAATCCTTCCATATACGAATAAATAATAAACCTTATATAACTAAATCCACTTAATGCCCACTAGTGATCGTGGAAATAAAAAAAGCACTAGTGATTTACCTGCAATCCCAATGGTTAATAAATAAAAGAATGTGCACACTAAGTAGTGCACTGATGAAGTAAAGTATTAATTGGTAGTAGATGAACCGATTAATCCACCCATTTGTGGTGAGATTTATGTCAAGTCTAATTTTTTCTTCAATACAGACAATCTGTTTCCAATACTCACAATAAACTTCTCGATCATTGCTTTGTCCTCGTTGTCTAACCGCTCTTCTTCTGAATTAGCAGTGGTGGAATCCTCATCTAATAAGGATTCTAACATCCAAATCGCAGTACTGTAGGCCAACTCACAGCCTTTCAAATCTTCCTTGACTAGTTCATTTACTGCAGCGTTTCTTGACATCTCCAAAGCTCTATCAAAGATTAACTTTTCCGCAATAACTTTGTTTGTGGAGATTGAAGACTCAATATCTAGGATACTTGTAGACGAAGTAGGGCTTATATTTTGCTCTTGATGATCTCGAATAATTGATGAATTCGCTTCCTCTAATCTCAACCTGATAAACTCAGCTTTCTCCAACCCCTCGTTGAACTTCTCCCTTATCCATTGTACCAATTCATTTATCCTCATTGAAGTCTGAATATTGTTGGAGTTGCTTTTGGTACGCTCTTGCGAGCTTGGTACTTCATCCTCTCCGTCACTTTTAACCAGCTGCATTTCAAGTTGCAGATACCACCACTCGCTGGCTAGTGCCATTCCCTTTGCCAAGAGCGACAAGGTTTTTACGTATAAGACAACACCTTCTTCGCTGATTGATTTTATCATTTTTGGTGGTAGCATATCATTTTGGTGCAACAAGTCGTCGTCCAATCCATCAGATGAGGGAGGGCTCGGAATCAATTGGCTAAACTTCACATCAGCAAATAGGTTAATTGCGTGTGACTTGGTAGCAATAGACTCCAAACGGCTCAAAACTTGCTCATCGGGCGTCTGTTGCAACTTCTGAAGTTGATATTGCTTTTGGTCTTTCGCTAGAGAAGTTGTGACTGTATTGGATGTAGGAATTTTTAACTTCTGTAGCAATAAATGATTAGCGAAGTTGGGGTTGGAAATTACTGTAGAGAAAGTGGTGTTAGCGGTGTTGCTAACATCGAAGCGTTCATCTGATTCCTCGGTAATTTGGTTCCCAGAATGCGCACCAAATAATCTGTTTGATGCCAAGCCAATTGCTTTGCTTAATGCATTCGTAGGCGAAATAGAAATCGATATTTTCCGGTCTGTAAAGCTGGGCCTCCTTTGACTACTGGCAGAATTGGACCTCAGTGAAAATCTTCGATTACCTGGTAAGGTTACGATATCACCATTGTTGTTAGATACAGACACGGTACGCCTTGGATGAATTGCAACAGCGCCGCTACCAGCATGAGCTAATTCATCGGCGATTGCATTAACTTCAACTGCCCTTTTTTCCACCACAACATAGTCCTTTTCCAATACTATATCGTCCTTGTTTCGTAAGGCCAAAGATTTTTCAATGTTGTAGGCATTTCTATTCATCAGAATTGACTTTGCCATAGTTTCCGGGCAAGGGCTGTTCTTGTTAATAATCTGCTTGATTTCTTCATCTCTATTTTCGCTATTTATTTTAATGGATTTGGTTTTTGTTTGCTCTTTAGGATGATACAAAGTAGGAGACATATCTGAATCTGAATCTGTCCTTTGCGTTGACGGCGTGATCGGTTGAATGTGTTGTGAGCTTTGTCCAGGTTTGATTGGGGAGATATATTCACTGATAAACAAGTTTTCATCCATGTGTGAGGTTTCCAACGGCTTGTCATTTCCTTCTAAGTCACCAATAATAAGCGGGTCGTTGAAGAATTCTTTGAAGGAAATTCTTTCTGTTGGACTGTATTTCAACAATGACCTAATCAACTCTTTCAAAGATTCAGGAACTTGGGCAGCGGATGGAAACTTTATTCTATCGTGAGCCTTTTCAATATTTTTCAACAATTCAATATGATTTCCTGCCTTGAAAGGAGACTTACCGACTGTCATTTCGTATAATACGGCACCAACAGACCATAGATCGGCCTTTGCGTTATATTTCTCATACCGTAAAATTTCCGGAGCCATGTATAGAGGAGATCCGCACAAAGTTTCCGCCATAGATGTAGAGGGTAGGAATCTGGCAAATCCGAAATCTGCTATTTTCAAAATAGGTAATTCCCATAAACCAACGTAGTTACCGTCATTGAATTCCTGCTTCGAATGAGCAGGGGGGCATAGCAATAAGTTCTGAGGTTTGATATCTCTATGAACTAAGCTTTTATCACGTAAGAACAGTAAAGCAGAAGATAATTGTTTAAGGAAATGGATGACCAAAATCAGATTTAAGCCATGAGACCCCTCAGGAGAAGGATATCTTTCTAATAGACATGATATTACTGGGTGAGTTTTGATAAGTTGATTCCTCTTACGGATAAAGTAGGATAAATCTCCCATAGAGCAATAATCCATCACCAAATGGAAGTGGGTAGCAGTTTGGTTGTAATCCAATAAACCAACAATATGGGGGTGTTTCATGGTTTTCAATATGGTGACTTCGATCTCCAAGTTTTCTATCAACTTCTTTGACTTTAACTTCGATCTTACAACAGACTTGATCGCAACTGATGCATGAGTTTTCTAAATAAGTTAGTATTAGGACAAACGAGTTAAAAACGAAATATAATACGCACGTTATTGAGACATTTGTAAACGGTAGCGAAGGATCCCCTACCGATTTCTGGGCCGATGGTGTAGATTCCAATATTCTCAGTTGGGTATCCCGCTGGTCGAGACACTTGGGACGAAGACATAGTTTAGACGGCTAATTGATACAAGTATGAAAGTGATTAAGAATCAAGTAATGTTTGTTCCCAAGATTAGGAGTGAAACCAAGAATCTTGGAAACTAAATGAGTCACTGAGTAACGATTGATTAGTCAGAAGATCGATACGAAATCTAATTGGAATTCAGTCTGAATATCAAATCCCTCCGTCAATTTTTGGTGCAGGTAGTATTTCTATTGCAAAGGTGTGATGAAATGCTGACACAAATGACGAATCTATGTCTCAAGTTTAAGGGGGCGTAGGTTACTTAGTATTGATCAATCAAGGGGTGATTGCCGATGTACCTTCAACACAAACACAATATCCTTCAGTATCTTTGCTAGATAACAACTACTTCTATTCAAGTGCTCAACTTTATGTCCCTTTGTTCCGAAGGTCAATGAGTAGCTTTATAGTGGGGCTTCAAGATAGTAGTTTGCACGATATCTTTCAACCTATATATTAAGAATTTTATCAGCTCCAGTGATAAGATCCTATAGCACCTTATTGATTTGATTAGTTTGATTGATTACCCTAGATAAACTTATTTGTAAAACAGTCACCTAAGAAAAGTGTGATGGACTTAGTTGGTTATCTTATCAGAAACAGGTGTGTCGTTTTTTTGACGCCGCAGTTGTGCGACAATGGTTTGTCGCGACATATTATTTTCAGATGGAGCTGTATTATGTATCAGCCAGAGCTTAAATTTTCTTTATTCTTGAGTACCGAAGACTGCTTGCAATGAACCACACGGATACGTGAAGAGACTTTTGATTCATTATATAAGAGTTTGTTACCAATGTGCAAATGAAGTCACGTTCTGGGGAGCATTTAGTCATGTGTTTTGGTGATTTAGATGCGTACTTTAGATGTATTCTTGTAGCTAATAACTTTTTAGAGAGGTCCATTTAATGTAAATGAAGAAGACTAATTCTATCTTGAGCAAATGGAATCTTGAGGAGAGCAGCTATATGAAATATCTATCTCTCCTCCGACGCAAAGTTTCAAAGGAGAATTCCAGTTACCCACCTATTACATTTACCCATAGCAAATTGGGCCAAAGTTATTATCATTATTTTCGTCGCTAGCTATAGGTATTCAGTTTTTTATACTTGATACTGGAATTATTATATTATAATAACTAAAGTAAAATGCTTGCGATTGCTGCTCCAATGTATTTTGCTGGTATTGCTATTAGCATATTTTTATTTTGAGTACACTTATTCATCTTTCGTAAAATTTTAGCTTAAACTTAAATAAATGGTACTTTGAACTATTTGATTCTCTTAAAAAAAAACAGCGCTATTAAATACAATAAGAGCATGAACAGCTTATTTTGATGTTTAACTCCAGTTTTAGGCTTGTATGGCGTATCGGTACTCCGTTACCTTAGGTTGCAAAAAAGTCGGGTACGACACATTTTGCGACTAGTTTTCATTTTCGATCTCATAATTGCTACCAACTTATTGGAACTAGTGATAAATCCTTTTTCTTTCTGTTTTAATCATTGTCAACGACTACAGTTCAATTATGTTTGAATCACTAGTGGCAAATATTCTAAACCGATTTTTAGGATCATACATAGAGAATTTTGATCCAAAACAACTAAATATAGGAATCTGGAGTGGTGATGTTAAACTCAAGAATCTTCGTTTAAAGAAGGAATCTTTGGATAAGTTTAAACTTCCATTGGATGTCAAATTTGGACATATCGGGGAATTGACTCTTCAAATCCCTTGGTCCAATTTAAAGTCAAAACCAGTTAAAGTAATCATTGAAGATGTATATTTGCTCGCATCCCCTATTATTTTACAAGATTTTGATGTAGACGAAGAAAACAAACGAGAACTTCTAGTCAAGCGGGAAATGCTAGAAAGTTTGGAGACAATTCAAGCTGCTTCATCCCAAAACAACCAGATTTCTCAGGATTTGAATTCCAACGAATCCTTCACCGAATCGCTTGTTACAAAAATCGTGGATAATGTACAAGTCGTTATTAAGAACATTCATGTTAGATACGAGGATGATTCCATATTGACCGATGATCCATACTCAATGGGAGTAACATTAAACGAATTATCCGCTGTTTCGACTGATGATTCATGGGTACCAAGCTTCATTTCGTTGACTCAAAAATTCACTCACAAGTTATTGACCTTAAAAAATTTGAGTTGCTACATGAATACAAATTCAGAATCCATTTATACAGATGACCATGAACAGTTGTTAATTTCATTCAAAAATTCAATTATTCTTGATAGCTCCCTGGTGGATGATTCACAGTTCTTATTGAAACCGGTATCTGGTAACGGCAGAATCACTCTTCATAAACCTGGTCCTACTGATCAGGTTCCACATATCAAAGCTGAATTGTTCTTCCATGAGTTTGGCATCGAACTAGACTCGCAACAATACCAGGATTTTTTGTGGACCGCATCCAAATTCCATTGGTATATAAAGACTCAGAAATTCAGAAAATTCAGACCAAAAGTTAATGTAGAAGACGATCCAAAGAAATGGTTTCAGTACGCTGCCAAATCGGTCCTTAACGAGATTCACGATAAAAACTACAAATGGAGCTGGGCCCACTTTGAGAAGAGAAGAGATCAAAGAAAGGCATACATTCAACTATGGAAAGCCAAGATACAGAATGCTATCTCGACAACTCAAAAACAAGAACTAGAGGAATTAGAAGACGAGCTACCATATGAAGATATAAAATTTTACCGATCGTTGACTAGAAGTGAAATTCGAAAAGAGAATTCAGCAATTTCCCCCGTATCTGGTGCAGTAAAAAGCTCAGCTGATAAGTCTGGAAGTGGATGGCTTTCGTATATATGGGGGAACTCCGACTCGAAAGCTCCGGAAGTCGAAGACAAAGAATTGTATGATTCTGAGAAATTGGACCTACATTTATCTGAAGACCAACGAAAAGCTTTATATGATGCAATCGACTATGATGAAAATCAAGAGCTCATAGACTCTGTGAGTATCCCTAGGGACAGAGTAAAACTTGAAATTGCCGCATCCTTAGAAAAAGGAGGAATTTCGATTAAGAAGACAAAGGGATCGCCTAACTTGGCTGAAATTGTCTTTGAAGGATGTACCACTCAAATATATCAACGACCTGATTCACTTCTTGCCAAGTTTCAACTACAGGAATTTAGAGTAGAAGATGGAACTGGCTCTACGATGTATAAGCATATTGTTAGTGTTAAACAATTGCACTCGTCTTTTCACGAAGTCCCAAAAGGTCACGCAGAAAGCGAACCTTTCTTTCAGATATCCTTTGAGAATAACCCTCTCGACTTGAGCGCGGATTCTATCCTATTAGCGAAATTGAAATCAATGACTGTATTCTACAACCCAAAGTTTATTGAAGAAGTCTTCCGATTTTTCAAGCCTCCTGCAATTCATCTAGATACAGTCGGTGCTATTATGAATGCAGCAGAGGCAACCATGGAAGGAATAACGGAACAAACAAGAATTGGATTGCAGTATGCTTTGGAAGAACATAAGACAATAAATGTCAAGTTGGATTTACAAGCTCCTTTGATAATTTTGCCTCTTGATCCGTCTAGTTTCAAATCTCCCGTCGCAATCCTTGATGCTGGTCATATCAGCGTAGTAAGCGATTTAGTTGAAAAGTCTAAAATTGAAGAAATCAAGAGTAAGGAAAATTATACATCCAAGGATTGGGAGCAATTGACAACAATGATGTACGACAAATTTGATCTTCACCTACAGGATGCCCAATTTTTGGTTGGACCAGATATCAAATCTACTATGGAGCAATTGCATAACCAAGACGGAGATAGACCGTCTTTGATTTTGGACAAGTTGAATATTAAGTTACTAATGAGTATTTCAATACTCCCAGATGCCTACAATTTGGCGAAGTTCAAAATGGGAGGTGAAGTTCCTGCAATTAATCTTAATATCAATGACTTCCAATACAAGACAATTATGCAAATCATTGATGTCGCTATTCCTGATTTCGATAAGTTCGACTCGGAAGAATCAAGTGTATTCAATGCTTTCAGTACATTCGCCGATAACAAAGTAGAAGAAATAGAATCGTCCGGCCAAGAAAATAAAATTTCAAGTTTCCAGGCCAGACCCTTAGAAAGTCACAAACAATCTGAAGCAATTGCCAAACAACATGTTTTAGAATTTGATTTGGTAATTGGAGTTGTCAATGTTTCACTATCTAGGTGCATAAATGGAATTACTTTGGAAGCAGAACCTCTCATTGACTTGATAGGTACCTCGTTTGATATGAATTTCATCAAAACTCTTTATGGAATGCACATTGATTTGTCACTTGCTGATATTGACATGATAGATCATATAGAGAGATCAGGGGTTCCTGAGTTTGAGAAGATCATTTCTTCAAACAACTTTGAGGACAAGTTGTCTCATAAAAAGCTCTTCAAACTTGATTATTCTAGAAATCAAAGAATTGTTGACTTCAATGGCAAAGAAATCGAAGTTTTTGATCAAGACATCAAATTGGATATTGCAACTGTTAAATTCATTGTATCCCGTAAGTCTTTATTAAGCATCTTGAATTTTGTGTTAAATACATTTACGGATCCAAATGCGGAGGCGACCCCTGCAGACGAACTCAAACATAACGACTCTGAAAACGATGAAGTTTCTCCACAAAAAATCAACGTCGATGTTAAACTTGATAGTATTATCTTGGTTATGAACGAAGATGGTCTCAAGTTGGCGACATTGCAGTTGAGTACTGCAAATATCAACGTTTTCTTAGTACCTGAGGAAATGGAGATAACAGGTACCTTGGGTGCCTTAACATTGCACGATGAGATTAATCAAGGATCACCAAGAGATTCGCTCTTGCGAAATTTGATTAACATAGATGGAGACAATCTTGCTGAATTCAGGTATAAGACCTATGATAATGAAACTAATAACAATCCATACAGCTCATTAATCGAATTCAAAACGGGTTCAATTACTGTAAACTTTGTTGAAAGTTCATTGAGCAGAATTTTCGACTACTTGAGTCAATTCCTAAAAATGAAGGCGATATACGATAAAGCTAGGGATGCTGCAATTAACCAGGCTAGTCTGATTGATGATGTGAATAAAATAAAGTTTAATTTATTGATTCAGGCTCCAACAATCGTTTTCCCGAAGATGGTAGTTGGATCTAATGATAAATACGATACCATTACCGCGAGACTTGGAGAGATTTATGCTTTCAATGATTTTTTGGTAGATGAATCATCCAATTTAATGAAGAACTATATCTTATTGGGGGTCCGCAAGATTAGCCTTTTTTCTAATTTTCATTTTGGAAGTGAATTATTGCAAACATCAGAAATTTTGAAGAATTTAGATATAGCCTTCAAGGTTGATTACTATGAGGAGTATACTCCTGGAATCCCAACATTCAATGTTAATGGAAATATGCCTGAGACTGAATTAAAACTCACAGAGTTACAACTTAAGAGTCTACTTGCGATTTCAAATTCAGTTTCGAAAGTTTTTACATTTCCTGAGTCAGATGAACATTTAGAAGATATCGAGGAAGACGCAGCGAACGCAAATGCAGTTGTCAAGCACAATACTGCGATAATACAGTCTAAGGTGCAAACATCAACGAAGAAACAAGAAATTGAGGCACCAATGTCAAACGAAATACCGCCTGAACACAAAAATGTTGCTATGAGTTTCATTGTTCCAAGAGTTTCTTTAACAATTTACAATAAAACGTACGGAATGGATAATTTTGAAAGTAAAAAATTAACTTCTTTTGTGTTAAATGACTTCAATTTTTCGTTTGAAATGAACAAAGATAGTCATTTTGCTTCTAACCTAAACGTGAGATCCTTTGTGGTGAGAGATGTCAGAGAAAGTACCCAAAGCAAGTTTACTGAACTTATTCCGTCTACAAACAGCAAAGAAGATCAATTCATTTTGGTAGCCACAACGGATGGACCCGCGGATAAAAAGAATATCACGGTAATGTTGACAGTGGATAATCCAACAACAATTCTAGCCCTTGACTACTTGTTTGAACTTCAGACCTTTTTCACGAAAGGGCTTGAAATTGATAAACCAATACTAGAATATGAAGAAGAAGAAGAAGAACATGATAATGAGTCTGGAACTGAAAAAGGTGCTGAAGACCTTGAGGCTATACAACTGTCGAGAAATATCACTGAGCCTGAAATCCAGACTGTTGGCTTTACTGTCAATATCAAGGAACCCACAATTATTCTTCTAGAAGACCCCAAGAGAGAGGACACAATAGCAGTATTCCTCAAAGCCGAACAATTATTGCTTACTAGTCAAAACGTGATATCCTTGGCAGCAAATAATATTGGAATGTTTTTGTCCCAAATGAATGATCTCGATAGTAACAAGTATAGAATTATTGACGATTTTTCGATGTCGTTCGCTCATGATTCTTGTGGCTCAACTCCGACCAGCCTTTTGACTAACATACAGGCAGCAATTGATCCAATTCTTTTAAGAGTTTCTTTAAGAGATATTCGGCTCGCCTTGAGCATTGCGAACAATGCGTCCGAACTATACAATAAGGCACAGCCTTATTCTGGAGAAAGGGATGATAAATACAACTTTTCAGAAGATTTTAAACGAAGGTTATCGCAATATGCACCTAGTGTTTTAACAGAACGATCAGCAATGTCAAATAATAAGCGTGGTAGCAGAGAAGATAATATAGTGGTTAGGGGAGAAGAATTTAGTGCAAGTGTGGGAGGTGTCAGGTTTGTTTTGATAGGTGATGTTCATGAATTACCAGTTTTAGATATGAATGTGAAGCCATTTGAAGTAAGAGCAATTAACTGGTCTACTGATTTAAGTGCTGAAGCTCATCTTGAACTGTTTGTCAACATATTTAACTACTCAAGATCTTCCTGGGAAACCTTAATTGAGCCTTGGCCCATTGCTGTATATGCATCAAAATCACTCACTCCTAAACCAAGGATTGTCGTCGATGTTATTTCTAGACAGTTAGCTGAATTCACAGTCACCTCTCGCTCTGTTGCGTTATTGTCACAAATATCGAGTTTGATAACAACAGAGGATACCCCCAAGCCTAGAGATCAAGACAGTCCATATCTTATTGTCAATGAAACTGGTTATGATATTGAAGTTTGGCCAGATCATGAAGGTACAAAACAAGATAGAACTGTAATTAAATCACTACAGAAAATCCCCTGGTCATTTGAGGACTGGAGGAAAATTCGTGAAAACTTGGATTCCAACAATAAGGCAGGAGTACTTGGAGTAAATTTGCTAAATTCATCTTACGACGAGGTTAGTAACATATCTGCTACCGGTGAAGGTGAAGAGATCTTTATGTTGTACCCTCCTGTAAAAGGAGTTCACAACAGATTGTCATGTGAAATCACTTTAGGTGACGACAATGTTAAAACTATTTGGTTAAGATCAACAATTATTTTAGACAATGAAGTTGATATACCAATAGTATTTCAGTTTTTAAGTGATTCCCAAGACTTTGCAGATGAAGAATTTGTTGTTGAATCTATGAAATCCAAAGCATTGCCTATTGATTTTGTTTACTCAGGAAGGTTGAGGATTAGACCTTTTATCGAAGCCAAGTACAAGTGGTCCAATGAAACAATGTATTGGAAAGATCTTCTTCATTCCGGGAAAGCTTTAAGTTGTCCTTCAGCAAATTGCAATGATGATTCAATATATTATTTTCAAGTGGAAGCAAAGTTTGACAAAGATGAGCCTCTAGGAAGGATATATCCACATATGAAATTAGTAATTTCGGCACCTGTTGAAATCGAAAATTTGTTGCCTTTTGATTTGAATTACAGGCTCTACGATAAGAACCTCAAGAAAGATTGGAATGGAAGCATTGAAAAGGGAGTTAAGAGTTTTGTGCACGTAGTGAGTCTTACTAACCTACTTTTGATTAGTGTGGAGCCAAAGGGTTGCGGTTATTCCAAATCGGAATTTGCTATTGTGAATGTGACTAAAAAGAGTGAATTTCAAAAAGAAACAACTATCAACTTGAGGCATAGCGATGGTCAACAGTTGAAGCTTAAAATCCATTATCCAAAGAAGAATTCGTCAAACTCTAGTTTAAGACTATCAATTTATTGTCCCTACATCATTCTTAACAGGGCAGGCCAGGATTTGATCATTAGCGAGAAAGGAAATGAATTGCACTCTTCAGGCAAATCATCTTTCAGCCCTATAATACCCAACATGTTCTCATTTGACAGATACGGTGATAGGAATAATAGGGCATTATTGAAAATTTCAGGCTCTGGGTGGACTTCGCCGTTGAGTTTGGATGCAATCGGCCAATCGGTCTCAGCCAATTGCCAGATTACTGGGAAGCAGAAAGAAATGAATGTTGGAATTTCAGTAACTGAAGGAGAGGGCAAGTATAATCTATCAAAAGTCATAACGATAGCTCCACGGTATATTATCAAAAACACACTAGATGAATCATTAAACATCGTTGAAAATGGCTCAACTAAACAATTGACCCTTGAGCCAAACCAATTAATGCCATTGTACGGGTTGCGAAGAACTCAGGAGAAGTGCTTTCTTTTGAAATTTGCACACTTGTCAAAGACTTGGTCTTCACCATTTACACTAGATGATATAGGCCAGGTCTTTATTAAGGTTTTTAAAGAAAATGTTGGGCAAGTATTACTCAAAATCAATATTTTAATTGAAAATGCCACCATATTTATACAAATTGGGAATGCTAACAATAACTGGCCGTATTCAATACGAAATTTCAGTGATTCGGAGTTTTTCATTTACCAAAATGATCCTAATGTCAACGAAAACGGAGAAAGAGTTAAAAATGACACTCAATATAAGCCAATATACTATAAGATACCTCCAAAAAGCGTGATGCCTTACGCATATGATTATCCAAATGCTATTATCAAGGAGTTGGTAATAAGGTCCCACGGTCGCGAGAGAGCGATCAATTTGGCAGAAATTGGAAATTTGAGACCGTTTAGACTCCCACCTACGGATGATTTCCCACAAGCAATTGTTGATCTTAATGTTGTAGCGGACGGACCAACACAATCTTTAATAATTACGAATTATGAACCCTCAGTTAGTTTATACAAGTTGAAAGGAAAGGAATCTGGATCGTCTGCAAGTCTTTCCCAGAATTTCGAATCCACAGAAAAGGATGAAAATTATCATACTAGAATAGTAACCAAGTTTGAAGGGTTTGGAATTTCCTTGATAAATACTCGGAACCAAGAGTTGTGCTACATTACATTGAGAGGATTGGAATTACGCTATAATGAATCAGACATTTATCAAAACTTCAGTGTTAAGCTTAAATGGATTCAAATAGACAATCAACTATACGGAGGGATTTTTCCAATCGTTGTTTATCCGACCGTGATCCCAAAATCTGGAAAGGAAATGAATAACCACCCAGCAGTTTCAGGTTCAATCTGCAAAGTTAAAGACGAGAGTCATGGTGTATTATTCATTAAATACGCAACTATTTTGTTGCAAGAGATGACAATTGAGATTGATGAAGATTTTTTGTTTGCTTTGTTAGATTTTGCCAAGTTTCCAGGGGCTAGTTGGAACAAAGAGAGTATAGATAGGCTATGCGATGAGTCCTTGGAATTACCAGAACCTGAGAGGCTATCAGAAAGTAGTGATATTTATTTTGAAGCATTGCATCTACAACCCACTCAAACCAACTTGTCATTTGTTAGAACAGAAAGAGTGAATGCAGAAGACAAGAGCAGTTCACAAAATACTCTTATGTTTTTCTTTAATGTGCTCACTATGGCCATGGGAAATATTAATGATGCACCAATCAAATTAAATGCTCTTTTCATTGAAAACATTAGAGTTCCAATTCCAATATTATTGGAGTCCATTAAAACACACTATGGGCAATCGTTCTTCTATCAAGTACACAAGATATTGGGATCTGCAGATTTTTTGGGGAACCCGGTTGGGTTGTTTAATCATTTATCTTCAGGTGTTCTTGATATCTTTTATGAACCTTACCAGGGCTTTATCATCAATGATCGTCCTCAAGAGTTAGGTATCGGTATCGCCAAAGGTGGATTGAGTTTCTTGAAGAAGTCTATTTTCGGGTTCTCGGATTCATTTGCTAAGGTAACGGGATCTATCGCTAAAGGGCTAACAGTTGCAACTTTGGATAGGAAATTCCAAGAGCGTCGTCGTCTCAATCAAAGACGAAACAAACCAAAGCATGCATTGTATGGAGTAGCATCGGGAGCAAATTCGTTTTTTGATTCCATTAGTTCAGGAGTGTCTGGCATAGCAACTGCTCCAATAGAAGGTGCAAGTAGTGGCGGGGCCGCAGGATTCTTTAAAGGACTTGGTAAGGGTTTCGTGGGATTACCTACAAAAACTGCTATTGGGTTTTTTGATTTGGCTTCAAATGTAAGTGAAGGCATAAGAAATACAACTACTGTATTTGACGCCGAAGGTCTAGATAAGGTGAGACTTCCTAGGTATATTTCAGATGATAACGTAATTCGACCATTTTCGCAAAGAGAAGCTCAGGGTCAATACTGGCTAAATGGTATTGACAATGGTGTTTTGTTTAATGAGAAATACTTAGCACACCTACTACTATCTGGAGAAGAAAATGCTGTGATGGTTACGTACAGGATGATTATTCTATTTGAAGTTCAAGTACTTAAGTCAAGGTGGATAATCAAACTTGAGCAGGTTAAGTCTATTTCAGTTGAACCTAAGGGAATTCAGATCAGTTTAAAGACATCAAATGGGCAATTTTTGCCTATTACTGAAAGAGCCAACAGAAACTTTTTGTATAATCGTATCTCTGTCGCTGTGGAAGAGTTTAACAAACACTGTCAAGTGATTCTTTGATTTAAACTGATGCATTGATTTATGTTTAGTACTAGTCCTTAAATAGCTATTAGAAGCTGATACTACTAGGGCCCAAATAGTTAATAAATGTAGTTCCTCCATTTCATGTTTCTGATTCCTCAAATCAGAATTAATTAGAACCTTGAACAAAGATGAATATACGAATTTTTGGCTTAATGAGGTAAATAGACCCACCAATATTCATCACACATTCAAGCACTCAAATCTGTATCTAACGAGACGAACTCATCAGGGGTCGATCCACACCTTCTATAGAGCGATCTCATAAATTCCAGTGGCACCTCTTCTTTACAGCACTGAAATTTCAACGATTTAGGCGCAATATATCCATCTGCAGTTTTAATCACTAGAATAGACTTGTCAGCATTCAACGAGAACAGACCTGGTTTCTGAAGCCCATTGACATCGAAATTTGGAATTTCCGTCACACCGATTATAATTACTTTTTGCAACTCTTTGATGCTTTGTTTCTTTTTGACGATGTCCACTAACTTATAAGTGTGAAGAGGACCTAATGCATCGCTCAAGCGTTTTATTTGTCTTGCCGTCATCTGATTCCAAAGTATTTGGTTCCTTGACGAAGTTATTTTAGACGCCAAAGAGAATTCGTACTTTGAGGAATCCTTAACCTCGGAGGGTTCCTGATTGAAAAGATCTTCATCAATTACCTTTAGCAATAAATTTCCTCCAAGGTCACCCAATTTCAGCTGCAAAGAGATGAAATTATCGCTTTGAGCTATAGGAATCTCATCAGATCTTAAAATGACATCGCCTTGATCAAATTTTGTAGGGTGAAGGGTTTGAATAGTACAGCCTGTAAATTTGTCATCGTTTATTAATGCATATTGAATAGGCGATGACCCAGAGTATCGTGGTAATAGAGACGGATGGACATTGAGACCTCCAAAGATGCAACTTTCTAAGAACAGTCTAGGTATCAACTTTCCATAAGATACAGCAACTGTGAGATTAAAACGATGGTTATCAAGAATGCTCTTAATTTCTTCCAGTGAGTCAGCACGTATTACTGGCAAATCACCACGACCAGCACAGTAATTTCCAATCGGTAAATCATCAAAAGTCTTTGATTTTCTTCCCCGAGATTTCACTGACCTCGTTATTACATGAATAGACTCTATCTTATCAGGGTTGGCTTGTTTATATGCGTAGAGCTTCGCCAAAGAAGAAACACTAAATTCATCGGTACCAAAATAAGCGATTTTCAAGCGTTCTGATACAGCATTTGAGTTGGAAAACGGTCTTACCGCCTTAAAAATCGATTCTGACCTCACGACGATTCTTCGGAGCAGCAGTCTTATCATCTTTATGGAAGTGGCTAGACACCTTTTTTTGATGATATGTCAAGGTGGGAAAATTTGAAGATTCTTATCGCACACAAAATTAAGTTCGAATTATAACTTTATTAGACCCCACAAAAACATAGTGGAATTCTGTTACTTCATTATTTAGGAGGATGGGTTACGTGACTTCACCAAGTAGCAGTGCAGGGTCGAATTCTAATGGATTAGTTGTGGAGCTTGCCCGTTTGCTTAAAATCCGTGAAGTCGATGAAACTACTTTACAGTTGTGCATCAAGCTTTTGGATCAAGGTGTAGACCCTGAGGTTTTGGCGAAACATATTGTTAGCCTCAATAGTGAGACAACGGGATACTAATGGTGCTGAAAATAGAAGAAGTTTTTACAATTCTCCGCATCTACAAGGTGCCTATTATGTTTTTCATTTGGTGCAATGGAGACCCTCTCGAATAACAATAGACAAATGCCAGTCATCTCCTATTTTTTTATGTTTTATAATCATATGTAGCTGCCCTTGAATTGAGAGAAACTTGCTTTACCCAGACCGTTTTCCTGAGGGAATATGTATCTCGAGTTAAGGAACATATGTGGTCGCTTAACTTTCAGTTCATTGAATGGGGCGACGTACAATTCGATTATTGGTAACTCCAGTCAGATATAATGATTATTACAAGGTGCTAATGCGAGCCATTTTGATTGTCGTTTCTAAGTTATAAATGGTGTAATGATGCAAATATATAAAATAATAATACAAAAAGTTCATGCAAAGCCCCCCTTCTTCTTCTTCTTCTTTTGCTTGACCTGGCTTCCTCCAGTTTGGGAAAAATTTGTTCTTTTCTGTGATCCTTGTCGGTTATGCAATTGTGTAGGCTGTGATGATGTCGCGGAAGGTAATGTAAATTGCGACAGCTGAGAAACTTGCGAAACGCTGTTGAATTTGGTCTGCGTTTGCGATAGTTGAGAAAGTCGTCCTCTCTGAGAATCTAATTGAGAATATTGACTATCTCCCTTTAGTTTTATCCCCTTTTTCTTTGACCTCGCTTGAGAAAAGTCATTAAATAAAGGCACTTGGGAAGCAAAACTATCTTTGTTACTGTTGGGAAGTGAATTAATTTCCGGTGTAGCAACATCCCATTCTTCGAGTAAGGATTTCACAGAAGTGGGTGCGGTTTCTATAAGCTTATCGAAACTTTTATTGTAAAATTCTGATAACTCTTTGGATTTAGCTTTGATTAGCGATGTACCGAGCAATATAGACAATTTATTCAAGTTCATAGAATCATTAAACTTCTTCAATAACTTATCTGAGAAAACCGAACCAACAAGATGTAGAATATCTTCAATGTTCTTGTTTTGATCGGTCTCAGAATTTGATTTGTTTGCCAATTTGTTATTTTTGATCAAAGAACTGTTAATTAAACTTGATACTTGAATATTTTTATGCTCATAGAACAGAGCCAATTGTTCAATCATGGTATCCACCTCAGATACATTCTCAATTGAGATCGGGATATCCTTTGCTATATCGAGAAGTGACAAAAATGAAGGATATTCTTGACTTGAGTCACCATCTAAGCTATTCAATTTAACTACCCCTTCGCCTAGAGAAAAGGCATAGTTTCTGATCGATTCTATTTGTTCGTCTTCGGGTAACTTTTCATACATTTCCATTAAATTAATAAGCTTAGAAATCTGAGCTTTGGTATATTTGGTGACATCCAGTGCATTCCTCTTAAATTCATGATTCTTAGCGTCAGATTGTATTCTAGTTTTCCAACTTTCAAGAGATTTCATCTTCAAATTTTTTTCATTCGAATAAGTTGTGATAGACAAGCAGTAGTCTGTTGTCATTTGAAACAATGCATATTTAGAGAATTCTGAATCTTCGTCCGTATCCTGACCTTTGAAGTCGGCCAATGCATAAAGCGCAACTTGTTTCAAATTGCCATTTTCGCCTCTTTTTCGAATAACAAAGGGATCATGTAAACTAATGGGCTTCCCACCCTTCAAACCAAAGTTATATACAAAAATCAACGGATGCATTTCAGAGAAGATCAAGCAAACAAACCTATTGCCCTTCAACGGACTTACATGCAATTTCAATGATGGATCTGTGTCATCAAGAAAATGTTTCCATGACATTAATCTTTCCAAGGAATTGGATAAACTAAACCAAATTAACTCCTTTGATGTTAAGAGAAATGCATTTTCTTTAATACAGCGAAAGTCTTGAATTTTCGACCAAGTATTTGAGGTCACCAACTTCTTGGAAGATAAATTTTCGCTATCATCAATTGCAAATTGCACAACAGAAGAACGGGAAATTACCAATAAATGATTGTTATCCAGCTCCCAACATATTTTCTTCCATGACGAAAGTTCCGAAGAATCTTCGATTGTTGGTTTGGCTGTCGAAGACTTAGCAAACGTTTCTCTCTTAAATTTGGTTGGAGAGTCCGATCTAAGTATACTCCAAATTCCAAAATTTCCTTTAACATCCACAATTGAAAATTGGTTGTGATCGTACGGACTGAATGACACATCAGCGAAATCACATCCTGCAAGATCATTCACAGAAATGTGTCCCTGGACATGTACAATAATCGGCACTGTAGCTTCTGCTTTGCTTTTGTAGCAACGAAACAAGTACACCTTGAGACTTGTTCGTATTAAAATGTATTGAGGAAGAACTTCAGATACTGTCTTAGATGCTATTATCTGCTTTATCGGCTCTGATAAATCTATTTGAAGGGGTTCCGCAATATCAGGATGTGTTACAGAAGACACCAACGATGACCCATTCATTTGAACGTCACGAATCTGACTATTTAGAACCGAAATATTGAATATATTTCCATTTTCTCCGGTAACGAATGCCATCGCTTTGACAGTACTACGCCTATTTCTGACATCCAACACTTCGAATAGACAGCCAAACGTAGGATCATATGCAACGCCAGACATCAAAGTTTGCGATTCTACGCCATAAGACGCCAATATATTCTCTGGAACATATGTATTCGTGATTTTATTGGTTGTATGATTTCTTGGGCCATACATCATCTCAGGAGATAGCTGAGACATAACCAACTCCAGATATGAACCAGTGACTTCATTTAAAACACAATATGGGTTATTACCCCTTGGTATATCCACCTTAGAACTTAATCTTGTTTGGTCACAGTTGGCATTGTTGTCATCATCTCCCTTCTCTGGATTCTCATCCTGTTGAACCACCACTATGCCTCCTCCATCTATTCCATAACTAAGCCGTATTCCTAGTCCATTCTTATGAGGCCACATCCAGCTCTATAATATTATATATATATTATATCTCTGTACGTGTCCAAGTATATCAGCTTTAACGCTGCCAGGCTTCTATGCTAAAAAGTGAGGTTCACATGTTAACAATAAGAAAAATAAATTTTGATTTGCACCTACATCTTCCAAATCGCATCAACTATTTTGGTACTTGATAATTGAATACTACAACGATGGAATTGCGATGTTTGAATTGTATATACTTATTAGCTTTGATATGGGCACTCGTGGGAATCAATGCTGAGCCGATAAAATTTGATATTGATGGATCTAGTATTAGAGAGGCTGGTGAATTGGAAAGTGAGCATAGCCAATTGTCCGATAGTTCATTGTTGTGGGGCCCCTATAGATCAGCGTTGTATTTTGGTTTAAGACCAAGGATCCCTAAGTCATTATTATCTGGGTTGATGTGGTTTAACGTAGATGACTTCGGGTCAATAGGTAAGATTCGTCACTTTTATGAGCAAGGGGACAATATGAGACGAGCCAATTGGATTTATTATGACCCGAGAACAGGTGGAAGACAAGTCATTGATGACGTCGATAGCCATATCAAAATCATCATTGATTTCGTAAAGAGCACGGATGGTAATTCGTGGGGTGTCAAAATTAGAGCCAAGACGCATAAAGGATTTGAATCTACCAAGACCTCATTTGTGTGGTATTCTGGATTAGAAGGACAAAAATTAGAGAACGGTGTCTTGGTAAGAGATGGATACATGAATTTTGAGAATAAAAAGGATTCTCGTGGCTACAAGGGTACTGTCAAGCTTACTGGATTAGCCGAAGGTTTGGGCCTATTCGATTTGGAAATCGGCGACGGACCAACGTCGAACAAGCACCCTAAAGAAAAGAATAAAAGAGATCCAGATTTGGACCCTTCAAGACTCCACTATTTGTCTCTTACTGTTCCAGATGATAAAGTTTGGCGAGCGAGAGATATTTTTATGACAATTCTTCAAGAATCAGTCGAAGACTTGGTCAGCAAACATGAAAATTTGGAATCGTTTCCTCCAGAGCAAGCGTTACTCGTTAGGGATATTCATAAATTTGAAGGTAATCTTCATTTCTTTCAAAAGATATACGAAGGAAACTGCGAGTTTGACATTGTATTCAAAAGTGCCTTGACTCCAGCTCCAAATGTGATAACATTTGAAAATATCGGAGACAAAATAAAGACCTCTCGTTCTTTATTTGAGGCTAAATTTAAGGAGCACTTCCCTTTGAGTGCTCCGTTCAACTCATCGAAGAAGCACGAAAAGTTTGCAAAAGAAATGCTTTCTGGGCTCTTAGGAGGGCTCTCATACTTTCATGGTGACCATTTGGTTGATCGAGAAACTGTTTTTGATGAGGATTCCTTTGAATCATATGTCTTAAATGGAGTCTCTGAGGGACCTCATGAGTTGTTTACCTTGGTTCCGTCTAGACCTTTCTTCCCTCGTGGATTCTTATGGGATGAAGGTTTCCATTTACTTCCATTGTTGAAGTATGATTCAGATTTAGCTTTAGAAATTGTCAAGTCTTGGTTCAGCTTGAGTGATGCTGATGGATGGATTGCTCGCGAACAAATTTTGGGACCGGAACTGAGATCAAGAGTTCCAGAACAGTTTCAAGTACAGAGCCCTGAAATTGTCAACCCTCCAACTTTGATGTTGGTTTTTACGTATTTGCTTGAAAACCTCCAAGCTTCGGCCACATTTGGTGATGTTAATACCCCAATCGATCTAGATGAAGGTGTCTCAACCGCCAATAACAACAATCCAGGTCTGATTCTCGTCAATAATCATGAATTATTGATCGAATACACCAAAAATATATACCCTAAATTGAAGACTCACTTCGAATGGTTCCGCAGAACTCAAAAGGGTTACATCGAGGAGTTCGATAGGGGCGACATTCAAGAAGGTTACAGATGGAGAGGACGTACCTTGACACATTGTTTAGCAAGTGGACTTGATGACTATCCAAGGGCGTTGCCAGCAGATGTTGCTGAGTTAAACGTTGATTTATTGTCGTGGGTTGGAGTTATGGCAAGGTCCATGAAAATGATCGCAAAATTGATTGATTTCGATTCAGACTTTCTAACTTTTGAGAAAATGGAGCTGGGTATTATTGAGAATCTTGACAAATTACATTGGTCTGAAGAAAAGAGCACATACTGTGATTTGTCTGTAGACGATGAGGACGAAAATGTCTACGTGTGTCACAAAGGATATATTTCATTATTTCCCTTCTTGACCAAGTTGATCCCAGAGGATGATACCGACAAAATCAAACACATAGTTGACTTGATTGCAAACCCAGACGAATTATGGACTGAATACGGGATCAGATCATTATCCAAAGCCGACGAATATTACAGGACAAATGAGAATTATTGGAGATCCCCCATCTGGATCAATATCAATTATTTGGTTTTGGAAAGTTTGCAGCACTATAAAGAAGTATCTGCTAAGCACCTATCAAAGGATCTCGAGATAAAAATCGGGGAAACATACAAGCAATTAAGATTGAATTTGGTTAACAATGTTTTTGAGCAGTGGGAGAAAACTGGGTTTGTTTGGGAACAATATGATGACGAAACTGGTGCTTCAAAGGGAGCAAAGAACTTCTTAGGATGGACTTCGACTGTAATTTTAATGATGAAAATGCCTGAAAGCATATAGAGCTATAGAAGAAAAGTTTATATTTTAGATTCCACTTTTTACTAAACACAGATTACTATTTTACTTGGAAGGATCGTCTTCAAATCTTAAGTCCCAGCCGATAGAGTCACCCAACTTCGGTAAGATTTCAGCTACACTTTGAACATCTTTGTCACCTCTACCAGATACATTGATAACAATGTGCTGGTCCTTGCTCATAGTTTTAGCGAGCTCCACACCTCCGTAGATAGCATGCGATGATTCTAAAGCAGGGATGATTCCCTCCAATTGAGATAACAACTTGAATCCATGCAAAGCTTGCGCATCAGTTGCGGCAACAAATTCTGCTCTACCAGTACTCTTCCAGAAAGCTAATTCGGGACCAACACCAGGATAGTCCAAACCTGCTGAAACAGAGTGGGTGTCGTGAACTTGTCCATCACTGTCCTGTAAAACATAAGTCTTTACACCATGAAAGACACCAGGAATACCGGCAGTCAAAGTTGCAGAGTGACGTTCGGTGTCGATCCCGTCACCACCAGCTTCAACACCCAACATCTTGACTTCAGTGTCCTTTTCAAATGGCGAGAACATCCCTGTAGAATTGGAACCACCACCGACACAAGCTACAACAGCATTAGGCAATTTGCCGTCATTCAAAGCCTTGAATTGCTCCTTTGTTTCTTGACCAATCACACTTTGGAAAGTTCTCACCAAAGTAGGGTACGGATGAGGACCAATTGCAGATCCCACAATGTAATGTGTGGATTCCAAGTTGGAAACCCAGAATCTAAAAGCTTCAGAAGTGGCGTCTCTAAGAGTTTGGGTACCGTTTGTAACAGCGACTACCTTTGCGCCCAAGATCCTCATTCTAAACACATTCAAAGCTTGACGTCTAACATCTTCAGCTCCCATAAAAACAGTACATTCCATTCCAAACTTTGCACACGCAGTAGCGGTGGCTACACCATGTTGACCTGCACCAGTTTCTGCGATGATTTTCGACTTTCCTAATCTCTTTGCGATCAAGACTTGAGCCAAGGCGTTGTTAATTTTGTGAGAACCAGTGTGATTTAAATCCTCTCTTTTCAACCAGATTTGAGCACCACCTGCATATTCGGTTAATCTCTCTGCTCTGTGGAAAGATGATGGTCTACCAATGTAAGGGTACAATGACTTGAATTCTTTCCAGAATTCGGGATCGGCGGTTGCACTTTCAAATCCTTTTTCCAACTCTAATAAACAAGTGTGAAGAGCTTCAGGAACATATTGACCACCGAATTCACCAAATTTTGGATTATATTTATGGATCTCTTCTAACATAGGTTTTGATACGAAGAGACCATCAGCAACTCCATGGGAAAAAGAAGTTGGAGCCGAGGATTTATAGTCTTCTCCCAAAATGGATCTGACAAACTTGAAAGCTGTCTCACCTCTTTTACCTGGCTGAGAATTTCCAATTTCAGTAATAATCTTGGAGCCAATAACAACACCATCAGCCGATGAACCAACTGTTAAAAAGTGCTCTCTTGTACTTACTCCAAATCCAACAGCCAATGGAGTGTCACCAACAAATTTTCTAACTCTGGTACATAATTGATCAATATCTTGTGATACCTCGGACAATGCACCAGTAGTTCCCATTCGACTTACAACGTAAATGAAAGAATCAGCGATTTCTCCTAAAACTTTCAATCTCTCATCACTAGTGGCAGGAGCAACTAATGGAACATAAGACAACCCGTTACTTGTACAGTTTTCTCTAAATTTGAATGCTTCTTCAGGAGGTAAATCAACGACAATAAACCCGTTGGCACCTGCCTTGGCAGAGTCTTCGATTAACTTCTTTTCTCCGTACTTCATTATAGGGTTGTAGTATCCCATTAAAATTATAGGAACAGTAATTCCTTCTTCACGTGCTTGGCGGACCAAGTCTAAACATTTCACAACGGTGACACCATTGTTCAAAGCTTTTGTATTAGCAACTTGAATAGTTGGACCATCTGCAATTGGATCAGAAAATGGTACTCCCAACTCAATGATATCCACTCCTCCTTCTTGCATTCCTTTCAATATAGGAAGAGTATCTTCAATAGTTGGATATCCAGCGGTAATGAAGTTGACTAAAGCGTTACGGCCCTCAGCCTTACATCTTGCAAATGTTTCTCTCAATGAAGCTGACATGTTGGTAGTATGCAGTTGATAAATAATAGTATTTAGATATTAGTAGTGGTAATCTCGATATTAGTTCCAGTAATTGTAGCAAGGTTAGCTTTTATCGGCGTCGCAGTGATATTGATTAGCGATTACATTTTTCAACGACACTTTCGGCGCGAAATATATACACTTTTTCGATGAGTCAGTTCAGGGTAACCCAGATTGATGATGCTGATTACAAGGCTTCAAAGAGGACCGAGAAATTACGGAGGAGAGGGCAACGCGATTAAAAAGTTGGCGCTGTGGATTTTGAATGATGTAGATTGCTACTTATTTTTGTAATTTTTCGAATTCTGGGACCTATTCTTTATCAAGGTCAGACATGGCCGGATACTAAATGATGGGACGGAATTGCAGATGTAGAAGAATGTGATCAAGACTTCTGAGAATTCACATATATACGAAGTACGATTCAGATTCACTATTAAAAGGGGCCTATTGTTTCACCACACCAAAAGAGAAAATTGCAAGAGGTTTTCAGCCTTCTATTGCTCTTTGATAATAGTGAAATTGCATTTCAGTTATACAAGAGAATCCTAGCTAAACGTACACGGGGAGATGCCCTGATTTCTACCTCGTTACGTATTCTGAAAATTCAAGAGTTTCTGTACAATATTTGAATCTTAGGACAATTTTCTGAAACAACCGTAGGATAAATTCTTGAAGTGTAGACGAATAAGATGAGAACCATATCAAATGGTAACTAAATCCAAAGCCAATTTCCACAGATAGACGAAGAAAGGAAGTCACAATAGAGATGACCATATATGATTTATTTGAACCGGACCTGCTGTCAGTCTATTGTTCATACAAATACAGCCAGCAAGTTTATTCTATTGTTTGGGGAAAACTAAGATCGTTGGAGTTAACTGGTAATTTTGATTTCAATTCACGTAGGTCTGAATATGCATCATGTATGCGATGATAGCACGAATGTCGCAAGAGAGATCTCTCGGACACCATCTCAACGAAGAACCGTATCATATTTTGCCGAGAGTACATTCTCTTAATAGTTATCTCCCAATTATATATTGGAATTGAACTTGCCTTCCGTTGCCTACCCAGTAGATGTATTTTCTAATATTTTGATGTCATTAATTGGATAGTTTGGGGAAGAGCCAAATACCCACTTGATCCTGCAACTATAAAAGGATCGGCTGATTGGCATTAAACCCCACCTTTGACTGCTTAGTCTGAGGTTTCATGGGAGCCATTGGATTTTTTGATTTTGAAGTATTATTTATGACCCTTCCCATCGATTTATTGCCCACAACTGAGTTGGCAGATGTATTTGGAGCTTGCATAGCTTGTGAGCTATTGGGTGTTGGTACTGATGAGTTTTGGTTGTCAGGAGATCCCAAGGTTGCAGGATTATATGAAAGTGTTGCACCTACCTGTGGTACAATCTCCACTTCATGTCCTAACCTAATCTGGGCCAAATTAATGATAGGAAGTAACTTATTATACTGTCCACAATAATCCTTTATTCCGGCCTGGACAGCCTTCAACCGCGATGTTACTGTACGATAATATTCAACCTGACTCTGGTTAGAACCTGCGGTTGCAAGTGCCTTAACGAATAAAGCCATGTCATTTCGCAAGAGGTTGATCTCAACTTTGAGTCTTTCCAATTCTTCATATATCAACTCTGGTTCGATCTTGCCGGATGTGACGTCGTCTATCCTTATAACGTCAGGAAGCGTCGACATAGTCCTATATGGTTGTGCAATATTGTGACAGAGGTAGTAATCCTTGTTGGACTGAATTTCGGTGCGATGAAAAAACTTATAACTATTGCGGTATTGATGTTACAGAAGTGATACTGGTAGTAGTCAAGGCAAAAGTGTTCAATTACGATTCTAAATATTTATACGTGGAAATTTATATGCTGTAACTATGAATCTTCATACACAGAGAAAAGCTACTCAATAGCCAGAAATTATGTATTAACAGATGTAATGGATTCGTCTACTGGTTTGTTCTTGATTTACGGGGTCGAACAATCACAGTAGACTCACTACAAGTCCATGATACCTTGCAATTGGCCTGTAAATATTTAAAATCAATACCTCGCGGAAGCATGTGTTTTTCCAAGTGATTGAAGTCCAACGAGAAGTAGGATTTCGATATTATCTCAACCATACTAGAGAGGACCGAATTTAAACCCATTCTCATGAGCGCTGCGCAGGCATGATCACTTTGAACATTGTAAAGTTGTATCCAAGTGTGGTAATCGTTGTGAACCCGAGAGAGGACGATACGTAGGGTGTCCATATTAGTTTTATCCTGCCCATCAGACCCTTGTAAATATCTGTAATAATAAGCAAGTGCTGCAGAATGATTATTATTGAAATGACAGGTATGGAGGACGAGGAGTGTGCTGATTTCGGTGTATTCAAGTTTGGAGAGGACTGAGATAGGTCGATCTCGGAGTAAATATGTGATGCATGGGAGATAGGTTTGGTAATGATTTGTGAGGGCGGAAAGGCGGATCAGAAAGAGATAAACCCTCTTAGTGAAGTCTTCTAAGGGAAAATGAAGAAGTGCTTCACGGAGTTTGCGGAGGGAACTAAGGATGGAAGAGAGAGAGCTGGCCATGTTTTTGGACGACGTAATGCCCAATTGACTCGAAATTGAACCAGAATTCTCATCAGTATCAGAACTGCTTTCGGAACCATCGTTCACATTGTTTAAATGACTTTTAGAACCAGAGTCCGCGTCTAAAGTGTTCACCAATTGTTGCAACATCTTTCCTGGATTTTGATTACAGAACTCCACAAAGTCTTTAAGTATCTGTTGGAAGAACTGTTCTCTATCGGGAGCGCTTCGTTGAAGGCGATTCTCCTCACCTCGACTTACAAAGCCATAACCTTCACTTTTGGTTTGAAATCTTAGTTGTCGCTGTCGGGCTCTTTCCTGAGAAGTGTCTATTTTAACTGAGTTTGAATTTACAGGCTTTGTTGATTTCACTTGATGTTGTGTGTCTATTCCCTGGAGAGCTTTGTCTCTCTTTTTAACGTCTGACTCCACAGATTTACCAACCGCTGCAACTCCCTTGCCTGCTACTTTGTGTGGGGGTTGGTACTTTACACCACTTCTGATTTTCTTTCGTTCCATACCATCTACTATCAATCGATGCTTAAATTAAGTTATATTGGAAATCATGAAAGGCTAAAGCTGGAGTATTTTTGGCTAAATCATATACAGAAACATCAATACCGCAATATTCCCAGATCACCTTTCTGATTCTGACGCTATTATTAAATAAAAACTTATTTACTTTAGTCAGTATAACCAAACTATAGAGTTATTTACGAGACTGCTGAGACTAGCAATACCAATTAAAAATATAAATAAAAAGCTCCAGTGAAAGTGGGATCAAAGAATGTAGCCACACCACAAAGCAAGAAGGGTACGATAAACAGTGCCGTTATTATAATAATCACCAGAGCATTGATAGGTATGTAGTCGTGGAAGGTTGTTATCATTGAATGACTATAAAGAACAGTCCAAGGATCATAATTCAATATTTCAATTTCATACATTCTACTGGATAACTCAAACCCAGTATGTATGCAAATGAATTCATCGGGTTCAGTATTGCTAGTGATCAGGATTAGAATTGTAAAAGTTACGAACTAGGGTAGACTGAGGTATGACCAATTGAATTCTCCAGTCCTTCAGGATCGAGAAGCTCACAGAATCCTGTCACACGCAGAATTTTGCTACGAATTGAGTAGCTTACTTTGCGGCTAACAACTGGGTGAATTCTTGAATATCGATTTCACCATCATTATTAGTGTCGGCTTCCTTAATCATTTGATCAACATCAGCATCAGACAATTTTTCACCGATAGAAGTCAAAACATGTCTTAACTCGGCCGCACTAATCTTTCCATCACCATTACGGTCAAATACCTTAAATGCTTCAGCAATCTCAGCTTCAGAGTCAGTGTCTTTCATTTTTCTAGCCATCATAGTTAAAAATTCAGGAAAGTCAATTGAACCATCGCTATTAACATCAACTTCATTGACCATGTCAGTCAATTCAGATTCTGAAGGATTTTGACCCAAAGATCTCATCACAGTACCTAATTCCTTGGTAGTGATTTTTCCATCACTGTCCTTGTCAAATAAAGAGAAAGCCTCTTTAAACTCAGCAATTTGTTGTTCGGATAATTTCTCAGCCTGGTTGTTAGTATGGTCTAATCAAATAGGAAGATACTATAAACATAATTTGTGCAAGAACCGTGATCTAAGTTGAATTCTGATGTTTTGGTCAATCAATTTTAAAGGAACCTAAACATAACAGAAGGTCCCCTTGTTAAATTGAAGAATATGAAAACGAAAGTACATTCAAATTCACAGTATAGATTGCCAGAAATAGCCATTCGATCATATTGTCAATTGTTTTTATGATTGCTCTAGGTTGCCATAGATAGACTTGAATATCAACGGGACATAGAACGAAGCTAGGGTTTGAACAGGCCAAGACAACAGATTAGTAGACTCTACTAAACGGAGATCACACGCAATCAACTTTTAAGGAGCATTGTTTTGCTTCTAATTATTCCCGCTTTTGTAATAAACTCTCCTGAATTTTCAATCGTCTTATTTTCAAATTATTTCATTCTTAGTTACAAGCTGATGCTCATGGTATACCCATACACCTGTTTTTTACATACCATTTTTTGGATATTAAATAAGTTTCTAATTTTGGCACGTATATGGTTGAACAGTTCTCTATTGACTGACGGTGGCAGCAAAAACGGTAAATACACGCAACGTATATAAAGGGCTAGAAGAGCTTAACGGGCCTGATTAGACGCGAAATAGAAATGCATGGGAGAATCGTAGAAGACTGAAGATGTATTATGGATAGGGTTGAAGATAATGACTATCTGTCATTTTTACAGTCTCTTGATGATTCGCAGTTTGTATTACATGTAAATAGTTTGGATCCAATTGAAGGTGGCACCCAGAACGTAAATGGAAGAATCCAACAGGAGACACAAGAGAATGAAGGAATAGCTGGTCATTCGACTCCACTGGCTTCTATTATTCCACGAACAGTGTTTTCATTCGCGTCAACAAGCTCAGATCCTTTTAATGATGGACTAGATGATGTCCTACTTGGGATTCAACAAGCGACCCAAGAAGACATAAAGGAAGCAGATAATATACTTGCAAACGATCAAGAGAAAACGGGAGGCGAAGATCTGGATCTGGAATCTCTGGAATCGTCAGTAGAACAGCATAAATTTGGTGATTACGCAACTTACTTCCACAATAAGTTAAAAAAGCAGCGGAGACAGGACGCCAAGTTTGTGGAATGGGACCAGGAACGACGTAAAAATATGGGGCTTGATACAACTCGCCCACTGCAAATCTTTGATGGTTGTATAATTCACGTTAACGGACACACCGTACCATCAATCAATGAAATACACAAATTAGTTATTTTGCATGGAGGCCAATTCTTAAGTTACTTGCATAATAAAGGTGCTGCTACCCACATTATATGCGACAGGTTGACGCCCCGTAAGAAAATTCAGTTTAAAAATTACAAGGTTGTGAAGGCACAATGGATCGTCGATTCAATTGCAAAACAGGAACTTCTTAATTGGCAAGACTACAGACTCATTGAGGAGGTTTCATATGGTCAGAAAAGACTTGAGTTCAATCACGGACAATCGGAAGATATTATAGATGATGATCTCCGAGATGAAAGTGAAGACTTTGAACTTCCTTTAATCTCTCAAACTGAAAATGACTTAGAAGATTACCTGTTCCACCTGGAAATAAACAACTTTGGACAAGAACCTAATGCTCCGGAACAACTTTTCAATAACACAAACCCCAAAATTATTATGGATGCCAAACATCCAGACTTTTTGCAACATTTCTTTGCCAATTCGAGACTTCACCATTTAAGTACATGGAAAGCAGACTTAAGACTTCGCTTCTTACGAAAGGTGATCAAGGAGAATAAGACGCAGAAATGTTCTGCTAAACAACTGGAAAATAGAATTATCATGCACATCGATTTTGATTGTTTTTTTGCAACTGCTTCTTGCCTTAACCATCCAGAACTTGACATACTAAAGCAACCAATAGCAGTAAGCCATGGTGGCCGTACTTCTGATGTTGCAAGTTGTAACTATGTGGCACGTCAATTTGGAGTCAAAAATGGGATGTGGGTAGGTCAGGCAAAAAAATTGTGTCCAGACCTCCACTTAATTGGATACGAGTTTGAAGTTTATGAAAAGTCTTCCAACGAATTTTACAACTACTTGTTATCTTACAATTCGTTTGATTCAATTTTGCCAGTGCTGATCGATGAATGTCTTGTAGATATATCGTCGATATGCCTGAATTCAAACCGTAGTATCGTCGAAACTGTTGATTCTCTTTGTACTGGCATAAGAAAAGATATCTACAATATCACTAAATGCCCTGTAAGTATTGGTGTGTCTCACAATATCTTGCTAGCCAAACTTGCTCTTAGAAAAGCAAAACCAAACAATCAGTTCTTCGTATTCAATGAAGTTGATAAGTTTTTGTCAGAAATACCTGTGACTAACTTACCAGGTATCGGTCGTCAAATTAAACAGAAACTTGCAGATTTAATGAAAAACGACGAACTTCCCCTCATAAAGCACCTCTTGGAGTTCACCAAGACGAAATTAGTTCAAGTATTTGGTGACAAAACTGGCGTGAAACTTTATGAATATGCTCGAGGCATTGAAAATACTTCTGTGGGAATAGACACAAGTAACCCCGAACAACTATTGGGGAGAAAATCAGTCTCAGTAGATGTCAATTTCGGAATTAGATTTGACACGGTCGAAGAGGTTGATAACTTTTTTATGAGACTTTCAAAAGAGCTCTATTCTAGGTTAATTTCACTAGGAATTTGTGGAGCAAGGTTGACACTCAAGTTGGCCAAAAGGGCCCCAAACGCAGCTGTCCAAACAACAAAATACTTGGGGATGGGGTACTGTGAGTTCACGAGCAAGTCTGCAAATTTGGGGGTTCTGACAAATGACTGGGGAATAATTGGATCAGAAATCAAGTCTTTGTATAGGATGATCAATATACCACCTAAGGAACTTCGAGGAATATCAGTTTCTATGACAAAATTGGATGATGTGGATAATGTCAAAAACGTACGGCAGATGAAATTGCCATTTAACCAGGTGAAGGAAATCAATCCGTTCTTAGAAACCAAAATGAAGGAATCTAAATTGCCAACGATTCCTGAACCGAGGAAGGACGCAGAAGTCACCTTAAATCCATTTCCAGCTCAAATATCTGTCGATAATGGAAATGGTGAAACTATTGATTTGGAGGTTTTCAATTCACTTCCGTGGGATATTCGAAGGGAAATAGAGAGGGAATTACTTCGTAGAGGGATTTCACTACCGTCTAAACAAGCCCATGTGAAAGGTAAAGCATTCTTACAACAATTACTTCCTAGTCAACTAGGAGCTGTACCAAAATATGTGCGTGTTGTTGAGTCCCCCAAAAGGTCCCCCAACAAATCCCCATCTAAAAAGCAAACTGTAAAATCGAGGGCACTGCTGCCAATAAAAAACAGAGGCGTGTACGATGATTCAGATCCATTTGATTCATCTATCATGAATGAGCTACCATCTTCAGTGAGGAACGAAGTTTTGAAAGATCTCGAATACAAAAAAAAAATCAAAAAGTTTGACTTGGTGCCACTAAAAGATAAAATCAATAAGAAATATCACGACTCGAAGCCATTGGTCAATAGAGTTACATCAGATTGGCTTCGTTCACAAAAAAAGTTATCGGAATTTCCTTTGTTCTTAAACGGTGCTTGTTCATATCTAAGTTTGAAGAAAGAGATATCAATGTGGATCATGATGTCTTTAGAACAAAAGGGCCCCCACATTGACGATGTGACAGTTTTTGTAGAATACTTGAGAAAATTGAGCAAAGAACATACTTTCAGCCGGTGCTTAAACATAATCAAGTTTCTAAAGTCTTCTCTTGAATATCATGAAGCCATCAATAATTGCAGCTCTAAAACTCCCCATAGGGACTTTATTGCAGAGGGTCTACGCGATTGGAATCTTGTTTATTCCTCCACGGTACTTCCAATGCTTAGAGAATTCTGCTTGAGCCGAAATATTAAATTGGAATTGGATTATTTGGAAGATATTAATCATCTAGGATAAGTTTGATACTACGCAAATGAATTTTAGTATTTTGATTTTGTTTTAAAAAAGAAGGTGCTTCATGAACAAAGCGCTATATGAGGAGTGAGTTAAGTGATGTGAAGCGCTTCTTTGGCAGAGAAAATCACATGTACATTCATTCCATTGAATATAGTCCTTCTTTTTGAATAGCGTTGGAGTCGTGAGAATAGAGCTAGAGGTTTTAAAACTATTGCTTGGAAGATTGGCAGTAGTTCTATATCAGCTAGCGCTAGATCCCAGTACGGTTGTGTTTATCAAGACTATATTGTTGTCGATTTGGCGTTGTGAATGTACCAACGGCAGGCTGGCGGTGGTGATATACACAACGCTTGTTGTGCACTTTTTGCAGACACCACCTCTCCCACCAAAAGTTGAAATGGCTACGACCAAAGTAAAGAATATTATCGATCTCATACGTTTGGGCGACGAGCCAAACCAGAATACAGATCATTTTCAGCTTCACTGCTGGTCTCCGTTGGTACCGAGATTTCTTCAGAAACAAATAAGTGCTATGAAATCCAACTTTTGAATCAAGTGTTCTCGAAAGCCGTTGAGAATTTGTCCTTCCAGATACAACAGATTCCATGCCTTGCTTCAGGTGAAATAGAACACTAGGGCAGTTTATATTGGTTAAAATGCAGGAAATTCCCTAAACTACTGATGTTTCGAGGTCTATCGATCCACGAAATAAACCAACTATTGGCATAATACTTTGACACTCATTTAACCACCGTAGATCTACTTTAGGATTATAAAAAATTCTAAAATGATGTAGTTGCCGGACGAATACTCCATGTTTAATAAGATATACTTATTTTAAGACGTCGCTTTTATGGCTGAAACGGAGTTACTAAGCGGCACTTTAGTTCCAGTTTAGTGGCTAAATTGGTACTGAAATTAAATACCCCAGACACCGTTGAAATCCAATGGCTGGGCAGCACCCTGAAAATACCGTTATTCTAATAAAAGGTTCATTAGCTAGGACTTACTGACACTTTGCTTGAAATTCGCGACCTCCAAATCTAATGATATTTACGACATAAACCTTTCACACAACCATACACTGAATGGTATGGTAAGTAGACAAGTATGGATGACATGCAATGACTACTTGTCAAAAGTCATCGACATGCTACCGTCAAATATAGGAAGGCAGACGTTGGTCACTTCGATGATACAAGCATATGGACTAGACAGAAAGTGTCACGGAATCATTGATGTAAGCCCAGCGTCTCGTAAAGAGTTGGAATCATACCACAGCAGTGCCTTGGTCAAGGGATTGATGCGCTCAAGAGAAACGGTGGAGATTGACGGAGATGACGAAATTCGTCAAATTTTGCAGCACCTCAACGAAGAAGACGAACTGGAGGAAGACGAGCAAGAGGAAGACGAGCTAGAGGAAGATGAAGGGGAAGATCTTTCAGCAAATAATGACCTTGAAGTTGGTTTGGTGGATGACTGCTATCCATTCCCTTTCATGTCTTCATATGTTAGGTTTACTGCTGGTTCTAGCTTAGCCACAGCTCAGAGGTTAGTTACCGAGAAAACAAGTAAACCGGTGCAGAATGTTGCTATAAATTGGTATGGAGGCAGACACCATTGTCGCAAGGGTAAAGCAGCTGGATTCTGCTACGTCAATGACATAATTTTAGCGATTGGGGTCTTGAGGAAGTCATTTGGTAAGGTTTTCTACATCGACTTTGACCTTCACCACGGCGATGGGGTCGAATATGGCTACGAATATTCGAAAAATGTTCTGACATGTTCTGTGCATCGGTGGGATGTGGGATTCTATCCAGGCACTGGCTCCTTGGAAAGCTCAACTAAGCACAAGTATAATATTCCAACGAGGCGAGGATTAACTGATGATGGTATGATGACCATTGTTCAACGAATAATATTACCATTGATTGAAAATTTTCAACCTGGAGCAATACTATTACAATGTGGATGCGACGGTTTAGCGTTAGACAAACATCGTGAGTGGAATATGACCATCAATGGATTCTCTAAAGTAATTGAGACTGTGCTTGGAAGTGTGGGACAAATTCCAGTGATGTTGGTTGGTGGTGGAGGCTACAACCATACAGAAACTGCTAAGTGTTGGACGCATATCACACTGACCGTATTGGGTACACCAATAGAATTTGATATGATTCCCGAGCATGAGCACCTTGATGTATATGAGAAGGACGGATATGCGTTTTGGAGCCACGTTAATAGCAAACCGCTTAATATGAAAGATGAAAATGATGAAGAATACATTGAGAATATTAGGAGATATTTACTTGAGCTATAGGGTCTAAACTATTATGCGAAGTGAGAATTCAAGACAGACGACCAGTTTTCATCCCACCTGAGTTTTGATTCGGCCATGGCACCCTCCTTAAGAGTAGCCAAAAGCGCAGGCTCGGTGAAGGCTCTAGTAATCAATCTATAAATTTCATCTGTTTGTTTGACACTAGAATCTTTGTTGCTAGCAGTGATCAAACCATTGTAATTGTTTTTGACAAGTTCGCCAATAGCAGGGAAATTTAAGGAGATGACAGGAACACCACAGCCAAAAAAGTCGACAATTTTCATAGGCAAATCAATACCACTAGAGGAAGTATGCAAAGATATACCCAAATCTGCCATGGATAGAATCACAGGATAATCTTCCGAAGCAAGCCAAGCTGTGCGGACAATGACCTTGGAAGAAAACTTTAAACTGTCCACCCGCTCAAGGAACGCCAGTTTCATAGGTCCCTTACCGGTGACAATCAAAAGAATGGGAGGTAAAGAAGATTCTGAAAGTTCATATTTCTTCAATGCTCCAAGCAAAAGGTTGAAATCCTCGTCAGGAGTGAAGGAAGTTGCACTGACCAAGATTTTGTAGTCTTGGATGTTTTCAATATCTGCAAATATACCATGATTACGAAACACTTCTTCTTTGGTGAATTCCAATTCTTGCAAAGGTTGAAACCGGTCTGCTGGCCGGTCGTGAAGTGTGATAATCTTACGTTTTTGGAGATGAAAGTCGTCAACCAAGAAGCTTTTCATCTGATTAGTAACGGTAAGGTTAAGTTCAGCAAATCTTCCCAAGAAACGTTCGTAAAGTTGAACAGCACGCACAAGCGGATGCTTGAGGTTGTTATATCTCAAGTTTAAAATGGAGTAGTTAAGATTATGCCAGTCAATGATCAATTCAGTGTTTCTACTGAACACCTTAATAAACACAATCACTAGGGCAAGTATAGGCACGGAAGGCGGGTTTTGAATAAGTATGTAGTCAGACCCACGAAATTGTAATAGTAAATTGAAGAGTTGTTGTAGCTGAATGAATACTTTTTGTAAAGCAAATACAAGGTATGGTAACAGGAAGGTATTCTTGACTGGAGTAATGGGATGTAATTCGATGTTCACGTCATCGATGATATCATAAGAAGGTTGAGTTTCCAAGTATCCACATAAATTAACGAAATATTCGAGTTTGGAGAAGGATCTGGCATGGTAGCACATACGAGGCGAATGCCCTAAGTCTCCAAGGACGAATATGGATATGGTTTTTCGTTTTCCAGAGTATGTACCTTTGGAAGTAATGAAAGGAAGGATTTTGTAAGCAATAACCGGGAGGCATAGGTAGAAGCCAACTAGCCACCATAGCCAAGGGCCAGAGTATTTGAAGACATGGTCGAAACCTCGATATTCAATTATGGACATGTTCTAGATATTAGCGCCAATTGTAGTATTAATGGCACAGATCGCCGTGTAGGATGTAATGAGACTCGCTAGCTCAATGTATACTAAGAACAATTCTTTGAGAAGCAATTATCAATAAGGAAATTATGCCTTTAATAATGAATAAACTTCGAATGAGCTCTAGAACGACTTTCTATTCACAAGCGTTGATTGTTCGTTAGTGATTTCCAGGATGATTCCACGATTATTAACTTTATGTATATGCACACTAATCAAATATGGCGCAGCTAAGTCTTAATGGTTGGGGAACGCGTGATAGAAGAGTTGAAGTAGTAGCTACTGAATCTTGGAAGTGGTAGTTACTAATCTTTGAAGTCTCTGAACTTTCGAATTCTTTTCAGCGTAGTGGCAATGAGTTTTGGATCAACTACACGTCGAATTTTAACTTTAGACGAGCCAGGCAAAGTTCAACTATAAAAAATTATTCCTTCCGTATATCAAGTCTATTAGACAGTGATAATAGTCAGTCAGTATAACGCGTGCCACTGAAGAAGTGTTGGTATAAGTTCTATTTGGGAACTGAAAGATTTCAATGGCAAAAAAAAAAACGACAACTGCAGGATTCGAACCTGCGCGGGAAATCCCAACTGATAACTCGAAAAGTTCGAGTCAGTCTCCTTAACCACTCGGACAAGTTGCCTAAATTCATGACAGTCAAGGTGGTAACATTGTATAGAGTTGGCAATACACTACAACTTCAATTAATGGCTAAAATTGCCATTATATATTTCTACCAACTCAATTTGTTCAGAAAGAACCATTATCACCTCTTGAAATCGAATTGGATTCCCTCTTTTGTTTATTGCGCCCTAGCAGAAGGTTTTGCAGCTACGGGGCCTTCCGTGCTTTTTGTGTTGGAATTACGAACAAAGCTCACTTCGCTTCATGTTGCTCAACCACTTATACCTATGAAAATAAATAGCCACCCTATCAATATTTAGGCTCTCAAAGTCTCGCCTTCCGTAGTGGACCATGATCTTGGCTGACATAATCATATAAATTACAAGAATATTCTGATTGTAGTGATAGTTTCAAGGTGGCATATGAATTCTTGATATTCTTGATATTCTTGATCCTTTCATAATTCCAAATACTTTGCGACGCTCAGTATTTCCTCCCCTCACTAATGTTGGCCAGATCGGCGCTCGTATGAAAAAGTCAAACTCCGCGTTTCGGTTCATGCTCAAACCTCAGCTGATTTTACATCGAGTCTGAAAAGTCCGTTCCTTCTAAACGACGAACCTCAAAGTCATTATTTAAACGATGGACTTCAAACATATCATCGCACCGTAAACTTCCGAGAAAGCTCCATACCGCAATTTAGTTTCTGCCTCTTCTGACTCAAACCTCGACTCGTGGATAATCCCAGTCGCACCAGCCATTCCCCAGACACTTGAACCAAAAACCATAAATCTTGACAAATCTTGACAAATCTTGATAGCCTTCAGTTCTACCCACAATGCTGAGCTTAACTTCGCTACTTGAGCCATTCAATGTTATAGATCAGAAGCTAACTTCACTTCTTGATTCCTACCCCTTCACTTCTACCCTTATCGCTACACCACCAAGCAAAGTCATTACTTTTATCATAATATTTTCATTCATCTTCTTACTTACATATGAATCTATTTATTGGTTGGGAATCTACCTTGACTTGTGGGAATACCACGCAAAAGATATATTTACTGAAGTTCCAGTCCATTGTGCACACATTTATGTTCGAGTCAATATTGTCGATAACGAACAATTGGGTAGACTTCGAGAATACTACCTACTTAAAAAGAAGTTGAAGTACCAGGTTTTGTATTGGAACCAACTTAACCAGCTCGGCTCAGAAGTATTCAAAATCAAAAAGTTCATAAAGTATCATTTTGAATTTAGCCCTGAAGATTTTGAAATGAATGAGGAGCCGGAATTTGGATCCACCGTGAAACATTTGAGACAAAAAGTGGCAAGAATGGTGAATGGTTCGAGGGTCTATAGTGAGTTTATTCTCGACAAGAGCACGGAGGTTGTGAATGCTGTCCAAGAAGGTGTGGCAACCACAACAGGAGCCAGCGTTATTGAAGGAACTGTTTCAAAAACACTTCCCCCTTCGACAATCTCATCCAACTCAGGACTTGGAATTACCGAGAAAAACGTTCTCTTGTTCAAAAGTGATGCAAATGAGGTGGGTTTGGCTAAGGATAAGGAATATTTGGTCAAGTGTGGGATCGAAACTGGAAATATCGTGGATTGCATTATAGTGGTTTAGTGGTCAACCATTGACAACAACTATTGCCATATAACGATCTTAAAAGTGTTTCAATATGAACGAATCAACGTAAACTCAATCAACCAACACCTCAGCATAGAGTAGATATTTCTTCCTTCTTGACACGAATTACATATTCAGAATATACAAAACGTATAGTGACGTTACGTGGGTCAAACTTTATGGAGTCAGGCCCAATTACATGCCACAAGTAATACTAGAATAATATGTATATTATCCGCAAAATACAGCAAACCCCTTCTAAGTTACTATATTCCAACAACTTCACGTAGTAACTCTTAATACCAATGAATCAGACTCATAATTGAACTGAAATTCTGCTTATTGCTTCCCATCAAGTTCCCAGCATGCTTTAGATCAATTAGGACATCTAATGGCTGTACATTTCCCACATAATTTCATTATTTCAGATATGTTCCTCTATAGACTCACTGGAACCACTCAATGATCCCAAAATATAGAAGCTGCTACTGTCCCTTATACAGTACGTCCCTTAATACCAACATGACACCTCACAATGATTCCTCACTTAACACATATCTCTTTTCCTTTGTAATATTTAAATCCAATAGCCTTTGCTCCGTGATGGTCCATAACTTAATGACCCTTTCCAATTTCGACTCAAGAGAAAGACTCTGAAGCTTATTCATTTCCTCCTCGATACTTTCTTCTTGTACCAAATTTTCATCCGATTCATCAGACACCAATTGGCTCGAACTCTTATCATCGCTAATGGAATATCCAATATCTTTACGTAACACATCGTTTTTCGAATCACCAAGGAATTCATCGAGATTGCACAAATCATATTCCACATACTTTGGACCTCTGAATATTGAAAGGTTATCATTTTCATTGTCATCGCCACCAGAATCTATTACATCATCCTTGTCATATAAGTTGAGAATAGCCTTATTCACGAGCCGATAACACTGGTTACGCAAAGACAAATTGAAAAGAGACCGTAATTGTTCTGGTAGATCCTTTTGATCCTCAATGTTTTTGACTGTAGGGTCAAAATTGAAACAAAGCAAACTCATGGTTATTTCCAATTCCTTGAGTAGTTTAAAGGAATTTGACACTTTATTGATCAAGTTTTCTCGTACAAACGTCAATATATTAGCCAAAAACTGACGCTCTCCGTCCATTGTATGGAGATTTACATTAAGCTTATGGTCTCGGATCATTTCAATCAAATTTAAGCGCAATAACTTAAAGTGCAAAAGGTTGTTGGAATCCAAAACGGTTGGGAAATTTTCGCTAATTTTTCGTATTGCTTGGGTTATAGAACCCTTAAGAATTAAGAGTTTGATCTCTTTTCGCTGATAAATTGTAGAGTAGCCAGAGATCAATTTGCTATTGATGCTCGAATTGTTTACTAGATGGGTGGCGCTGCAGCTTGGCCCAACCACGGCTCCAGTGATATCAGCAGGGCTATCTCTAGATTTCCTGTCGGTACTTGAGCCGGCGCCATATCTTGCACCACACCCTTCAGCAGACTCAGAAGAGTCGGCACGGCTTAAAGGGATATCATTCTCGCTGTCCTGAGTCCGATTCTCACCTTGGCATTGTACTTGGTTGGCCAGTTTTTCATTGAAGTAAGAATCTACCATCTCTGCAAACTCGTTTTCGCCTACTTCTCTACCAGCAAATTTATTTACAAATGCATTGCCCCTTGTTAAAAATGATGAAGTTGTTCCGAGATCAATATTCAACTCCTTTGAAAGACTCACTGCAGCCTCTTGGTATCCTTCGCGAATAAAATAATCAAGAATTAAGTGGTCTATCTTATCCCTCGGTATAGACATGATAATAGCTAGCAACGGATATGGTTGTTGAAGTACTGAACATTTATAGATCGAATTCAAGAGTCGCAAATGTGGAGATGTCGCCTATCGATTTAACAATGTCGTTCTATTACATCAGTCAAGGTAGAATTGCGAAACATCCACACCGCAACACTATACTTATCTGGTGTTAGAAAGATTCGAGCTACAAGAAGGCAAACAAGATAGGTCCTAGATAACATCGTTCTATGACGACTACATGCTGCTTTATGGTGATTTTATTAGCAATTAAATGACTTCTAAGTTCGTGACAGCTTAGGGAGGTGTCCTGAAAACCATTCCCTTAATATCACGACAAAAGACTGCGCGACTTTTTTGCATCCGTTTGTGGTTGCAAGGCTTTCAGACATTTTTAAGTTTACAAATACACCATCTACTTATACAACACCCCCTTGATATCCGATCTTTCAGAAAGATCCTGATATCACATCTGTTACTTAATTGACCATAGTTAATCACTAGTAACGTTAGAATGAGGAGAATGAAACTCAACACCAAGATGTCAATGAAGATGAAGTTGAAGTTGAAATCGAAATTTAAAAAGAAGTCCAAAGCAAAACCAAGTCCTTGTTCTTCTGAGAGAGGTCTTAGAAAACGGGATGTATTTGCAAACGTCTTGCGTTTCTTTCGGAAATTGAAAGGATGTGTTATTCCTCGTGAAGGTGTCTCAGAACCAGGAAAAGCTTCCACCAAAAATTCTCTAATGGTTGAACACTTGATTGAGCTTGATTTACCTTTCGCCAAATTAGACGACGAAACATTCCTTGAATATCTCAATGAGCTTTTTGTTAACAAATCTACAGAGATGCATTCAGGAATTCAAGACAGGGAGTCTTCCGAGATCTTGCGTTTGTCAAGTAACTTTTTAAATCTGACTCCAGAAACCTTCGTGGAAACATTGGAGGATACTGTGGGAGAAGAACATATTTCGGTTAAGCTTTTGGAACTTTTAGAAGTCTCTTTGAATCAGACTCCCGAGGAGCCCGTTGAGACTAAAGAATTTCTCCAGATTCCAACACAAAAATTAGAAATGACTTCCCTTGAAATTCTTTCACTTGTTGGAGCCACCTTAGCTCTGAATCCAGAATTAGAACCAGCTGAAATCTTAGAATTTTACAACATTTTAGAACAGGAAACAGAATTGGTTGCTGTTGAGACTATCAAACCACTTGATATCTCTTTAGATCAGACTCCGTTGGAATCTGAAGAAACCTTGGAATCATCTGAGGTTTCACCCTTAGAACAGGAACCAGAATTGGTTGCTGTTGAGACTATCGAACCACTTGATGTCTCTTTAGATCAGACTCCTTTGGAATCTGAAGAAACCTTGGAATCATCTGAGGTTTCACCTTTAGAACAGGAACCAGAATTGGTTGCTGTTGAGACTATCGAACCACTTGATGTCTCTTTAGATCAGACTCCTTTGGAATCTGAAGAAACCTTGGAATCATCTGAGGTTTCACCTTTAGAACAGGAACCAGAATTGGTTGCTGTTGAGACTATCGAACCACTTGATGTCTCTTTAGATCAGACTCCTTTGGAATCTGAAAAACCCTTAGAATCTTCTGGGGTTGAATTTGGGTGTTCTACTGACAATGTTGAAGAGGAGGGATGCAGCTCAAAAATGAGCGAACAGAAAGATAAAGATAAGATGATGAATAAAACCGTTTATAACGAGGGAAGAAGTCTTGAATCAATGACCTTCAATTCTCTCATGACCTTTTCGACTTTGGAATCTTCTGAAGCCATGAAAATTAACAATGCTGAAGAAAGCGGCAGTTCTCAGACTTCGTTACGACCAAATGGGTTGGGGAATTCAAGTATAGGACTTCGAAATGATGACGCTTTAAGCAAGACATTATTAGATGGTCAAAGTCTTTGTTCCCCTAAATTAGAAGCACGTTGTGGAAATCCCGCCTGTAATGGTTTAACTAAGGACATGTTCTCCGGTTTTCAAGGAATTATTTCCCTTAAGTTAGAAGAATGTTGCGAGGGAAAGGTTGCCTGTAAAAAGACAAACTCATTGACATCTAACATCTCACCTTCTAGTTCAACTCCAAAGGAAGAAGTCACCAACACGAAGGGAACGAACAGAAATTCTGGTACGAAAAAGAGAGCAAATCGCCGTCGTGGTAAAGGTAAGTCTAATAAAACGGTTGTAAATGATGGAAAGCAAAACAACCCGACAGGAGCCAAAGTGACCTCAGGAAGTCCACGGATTAAGGACTCCGAATCAGAGATTCAAACAAAGATGGTAGATACCAAGTTGGAAGTTCCAGACGTGGAAGTTCCAGACGTGGAAGTTCCAGAGGTTGAAGCTAGTAAGATTGAAGCTCCAAAGGGAGAAAATCCAAAGGGCGAAGAGGAAGCTAATATATCGGAAGCTCCAAAGGTTGAAGTTTTAAGATTGGAAACCTCACCTAAATCAGTTGCCATTAAGACAACATCTTTAAATATTCACAAGGTTTATCCCGAACAATTGAAGAAATTGTTTGACAAACAGGTCGCTGAAAAAATGGCAAGTGATCCATCCAAGAAGTGGATTACTCCTAAGAATAGAAAAAGGAACCACAAGAATAAAAATAATAATTCTTCTTCGAGGGGATCCTCTTTTAATCATCAAATTGCAAGGATTGTGGATGAAGATCGCGGATATTCCAAAGAGATCCCTCATAAAATCAGTCCAAAGGATACGGTAGCAATAAGTGATGGCAAGAAACAAGCAGCTTTACTTCCTAACTTTACTCCTTTTGAACATCCAGAAGACAAGGAGTTTTTCGACTTCTCTACTCTTCTGACTGATAAAGAGTTCCTGGCTAAAACTAACTTCAACTGGGCAGACGACCCTTCGATTGAAGACATTCTTTAATTTAATAATTAAAAAACATATAATTAAACAGTAGAGTGTAGACGAGAGATATTTCTCCCTTTCTGGTTTAAAATAAAGAGACATGTTCCAAGATGTTTCTCAGGTACAGCTGCTATATGAGGTAATGATATACATGGATTTGAATAAAGTATCTTCGTTATTGATAATCATTTGGTCTTCATTTCTGACGGTCGGTTGAGGAGCATGTTCTATATTCTCACTATTTTTCTCTCAACGATATCTCAAGTTTGCTATTAATAACAGTAACCTAAGGAAAAAGTAGCACTTCTAGATGAAAGCCATCTAAGCTATTTGTTAGGCTCAAAAAGTAGCAGGAACATGATTTGATACTTGTGATACAATTTGGCTGGTGATCAGCTCTTTCTAACAGATACTCAAGCACCATTTATTATATGTGGGTGGCTGCAAAACCATCTCATATGAACCAGGGAAGCAACATTTTACAATGGTAGGAGGTCACTCACTCTGACTTCTGTCACGTTTCTACAGCACTATCAAACTTCGCTTCACTCAGTTCTGTACAAGTTCTAAAGTCAAATTCTCACAATATGTAGACTATTTTTCCAAATACGACTGTCATCAGACCAAAACTTGAGACTCTAACAGATCTTTTTAAAACGTTACTTTTTCAAAATAATGGAAAAAAATGCAAAAAATGCAAAATGCTGAGAAAAGAATCTGCTTACCTGAAATGGTTTCTTGCTGTTCTAACTCTTTAAGTTCGTATTGTTGTTCCTAGATTCACGTAAGGAGAATTTCTCCATACAAGGCAATTTAAAACCATTCCCTGAGCATTTGTTCCTACTCCCAGGGCATATGCTCCTACTCCAAACGCGACATATTTAATTACGGGCGTACGTCTAATACAATTTTTCGTCACCTTGTTGAGATAGCGGGACCCGCTCTCACTAAACAACAGGTGTACCCTTTCATATCGCTACGTGTTCGCCATTGCTCATAATATCTCAATGTCCTCAAAAAGATAGCGATTACAATAGGACGGTACACAGGCCATTTCTATTGTTCAAAAGTGTTTTGTGGCCCCAGAACAAACTGAATCTTGGCTTTTAAAGGGAAGATCTCAAAACTAATCGACGCAAAAAATACGCCAGATACGAAAACACGAATTTCGATTTCTTAACAAATAACTTCCATTCCACTATCGTTATAGTTCGCCCTGTATCACTACTCAGGAATTACCACGGGACAAACCACGACGTCAACATATCACAACTAACTGAAACAAGACGTCTATTTCATGTTTATATTGAGCCATCATCAGAAAGAAGATATAGTTAATCATCAAAAGGAAGTAGTATTAAAGTGCTAAACTGAACTGGGACATAATCTACGAAAGAGAATCGGAAAATAATATCACATAGGGAGTCATAACGTTAACATCACTAGATATATTGCTCCTCTAATTTAGAGACATTATAGAATTAATCCAATTGCATATCTAAAGAACAGGTTTAACTTCAAAGACACAATTAGTCCACCACTCTGACATATAGTCCAACAAATCATCTACAAAGAACAATTAATATTCATCAGTCCACCACTCTGAGGTACAATCTAAACAAATATTGACTATAAATTCATCACCATGATTCCTCAGGTAATACAAAAAGTGTTTGTCTTGATGTCTTGTACATTTCTTGGATTAATATGTGGCACGTTATATTTATACTCGTCATATTCGCCTCAATTCGCTGACCGCTTGAGCTATACAGTGACAGATTCGTCAACAATTGCATTGGTAGGAACAATCGGAGTTGCCGTGGCAGGTCCGTTAGCAGGAGCAGTAGTCGATAAAAAAGGTTACAGTGTGGCTCTATGTATTGGAGGATTGTCGATAGTCTCAGGATACTTGGGAATGAAAAAACAGTTTGACCATCAATACTCAAGTTTAAGAGTTTCTTCTTCGTTAGTATTTTTGATTGGTATTGGGTCGACTTTCATAAACTCAGCATGTTTAAAATGTTGTGCTGTGAGTTTTCCAAGCATTCGAGGTGTTGCAACTTCGTTACCATTAGCATTGTACGGGTTGAGTGCTTTATTCTATTCCGTTATTGCTTCAATTTTCTTTCCTGGTGACACTTCTTCATTCTTGGGCTTTCTTGCCTACTCTGCTATAGTTATCTTGGCCGTTTGTGCTCCCAGCATCATGATTTGCGACCGTGAACATAAATTGAGACGTACTACCCACAATATCCACCCCACCAATTCCATAGAATTGAATACCTTAAGACCTCTGATGTCTATGCCCGCATCACCTCAAACGAGTCGTCCGCCTCGTCCGATTCACGCAAGATCTCCAAGTTATTTGTACCAAGAATCATCACATTCAATAAGTGGAATAGAATTGGTGAAGTCCTATGAGTTCTGGCTTATTTTTATAGTCACAGGAACCTTGGCTTCTCTTGGCCAAATGTACATCTATTCCGTGGGCTATATGGTCAAAGCCTTGATAAGTTATAAGGTCAACCTTGGAAATATCCACACCTTACAATTTTCGGTACCAGAAATTGATGTTTTGATTCAAAAAGACCAACAACTTCAAGTAGGTTTGTTATCTATAGCAAATTGCATTGGGAGAATTTCCTCAGGAATTTTGGGAGACATCGTCGCCCAATCGTTTCATAAACCAAGATCAAGATTACTTTTCGTGCCATGTATTGGTCTTATGGTATGTCAAGTCTTGGGCGGAAGAATTTCCGAGTATCCTACGTTGTTCATCAATTCATTAATGACCGGATTCTTTTATGGTTTTACGTTTTGTAACATCCCCATAATTGTGGGAGATATTTTTGGTATGGATAATTTTTCGTCCAACTGGGGGATTGTTGGATTAGCACCAATTTTGCCCAGCTTCTACTTTACAGGTTTATTTGGGAAGATCTACGACTCCAATTCCCTGCTCTTACTGGGACCCTTGCTGGGTGTCGAGGGTGAGGTCCCTAGAAAGGATTTCGTGTGTTTGTTGGGGAATCAGTGTTACAATTCAATATTCAGCATCACCCTAGGAGTAACGTTTCTTGCATTAGCCTGTGTGACGTTGTTGAATTTTGGAAAGAAGTGGTTCCCGTCTCATGGATCCCTTCCGTTGTCCAGCGTGGGCTCTCCCATTCAAGTTCCAAAGTAATGTCGTAAACCAGTCGAATATCAAGAAGTTGAGTATCAAGAAGTCGAGGTATCCACACTGTGTCGAGAAGTACCAGTATCAAATTTCGATGTCTCAGTCTCATTATCTCGAGGTCTCAGTTTCATTATCTCGAGGTATGTGTCTTAATAAATGACTAATATACCCCAGAACATCATGATTTAGGCGCAATTCGCCATAATGGATGCATGCAGCGTCTGATAACTATTCCATGCTAGAAACCATTTCCTAGCAGTTCAAATACGTGATATTTCTCTCTAATCTTGGCTAATAATACTTGTTAATAACTACGCTGGCCGGAGAGTGGTGAATTCTCAAATCACAATTTTGCTCTAAATGCAAAAGAGAATATTTAAATATACAAATTAGAAATATTTCAATTATGTTGATATAATTGAGTGATGACTTTAATAAGTGATGAATATTCTCTTGATGAACTTCTCTTGTTAATTGACATGTGCCGTATACTGAACTCTCAGCAAACTGTCACAGAACACGCACAAGCACCTGCTTCGCTCAGATACCTTTTCAATTATTTCCATTACTTCATAGTTTATGATTTAATTAATTAATTTGTAGGTTCCTACTGTTATTAAAATAGCAAAAAATTAGTAGATGGTACTTTTGAATCATTTCTTAATATTAAGAAAAGTTCTACAGGTCTTTAAGCCATTTTTGAATATCTATTCATTTATTGAATCAAATTGCGTGAACATCTTTCTTATTGATATGAATAAGTATTAATATAAGATTTAGGGCTTTCTTGGTAATTTATATAAATTACAATATACATTTTCATGCATACATAATATATGATAAATTAAAATATGTTGATAATTCTAATTATTATTAGAATTATGGAAATATTTCAATAGTTTTTTTTCATTATTTCAATTATTTCATTATTCCAATTATTTCATTATCTGAAATTATATGAATTATCGGAAATTATATGAATTATCTGAAATTAGATAATACGGGGTTATGATATAATTGGAAAACCTTTCTCAACCCCCATTTTTGGATTTGTAGGAATGGTGGTTTTGGGGTACTTATCTATAGTCATTTTAATTGTCTATAAGAATTAATATTTAGGAACATTAATAAATAAAGAAGCATTCTTTACATCAATATTTGGAAATATAATATTACAAGATTATCAATTAATTTAATATGTCAGATATGACAATTTTCTATGATTATTATAAAGCACGGTAAAGATATTGATATGTAGAAAATTGCTTACGAGTAGGGTGGGTATAACATATATAATATTATATAAACAAATATATATAAGAATATCCATATTTAGAATTAATACTGGTAAAGAATGGAAAGATTTAGTACTTTTAAAAAACTGGGTTAAAATACGAAAAGATACAACAATCCTTATATTGAAAATATGTATAGATCTAATATATTGGAGAGGAAAGAAGTATGAGCTTAAAACATATAAATACACTAAAATGAGTATTCTGTATGATAAATAATATGAATATTAATTAAAAACATAAATATAATTAAAGAATATAAATATAATTTACATAATATAAATATAAATTATATAATATTAGATTACTACTTATCATTACCAGTATACTATAATCACAATGTATTCATATCATACTATTTATATACATACAGGTTTACTTTCTGATGGAGCTAAACCGGCTCATTTTATTTGTAGAAGGACTTCTCATAATTTGAGAAGTGGTTGAGGCTACCCTTGGTCTAGGATAGGCATGGCGATCAGCAGTGTCAAAGAGAGGCTCGCTTTTTCTATGAGAAGGCGGAGAAGAATCGGTGTTTGGTTGGATATCGTCTTCGGTGTTTTCTGTATCGAAAGTCAAGTCGTCAATATTTCTACTGATTAAGTAGCGCAAAGCGTTGTACCAAATGTTGTGGCGTTGTCTTGTTGCACAGGTGATTTTGATACTCTTGTCTTGCGAATTGATCACTATACTCTTGTGGTATAAGCCTGTTGGTAGTGGATTGTTGTCTTCAATAGACTGGACGCTTACGATAGCAGCAGCTCTCGTTCTCACGGCAGCAGGGTTGGATAACACAGGATTAGATTCGGACCAATAAAGTGTTAAAGTGTACGGATGAACCCAGAAATATCTCTCGTGACGAGTCTCGGAAATGGAGCTGAAGGGTCCCAAACGACGGTAGTACTTGAACAAATATTCTCCAATAACAACTTGAGTTATAGCAGGAATCATCGATCTATCTGTTAAAGACACATTGGTTGCCATAGAGAAGCCTGCGACAGATTGCAACGAATCCGCTATACTATGAGGATTCGAGTACTGCGACAAGTTGGATCTGACTGAGTCTGAAGTTGGGATGCTGGTGAAAGGCTTGGATTGGGCTGAGAGAGGTGTGTTTCTTAATATGTTCGCACTTGAAGGTGGAGTGAACTTATTATTCTCAGCAATGGCACGGTCAGGAGGAGTGTTTTCGTTCATATTTATGAAAGAAGTAGTGTGTGGCAATACAGGAGTAACTATGTCGTCCTTGTGTTTGAAACCACGGTTTTCAGCGTACTTCTTAAAGGTTTCATCCGAGACTCGATCAATTGACAAGCTCTTGAACTTGAGCAATTGTTGGTAGTAGCTAGAAGGAAGTACCTTTAGGTTTGAAACGTCTGGTGTTGGTGTAGACGTGGTGGCAATGAATTCTGTGGATGGAACACAAAGTAATCCCAAGGATTTTCCAAGTGAACTAAACTTGTCGTGGTCCAGTACGGATACCGAGAGATCCTCGTATTTTTCAGAGAGATCATCACATTTTCTTGAAAGGTCATCACACTGTTTGGTGAGTTGCTGATACTTGTCAAGTTGATCGTGATCAATTACATTCAATCCTAACTCCGAAGCTCTCACGTTCAAGTCTTGTTCGTTTATGACCTTGGGAGGAACAAGTGAAAGATATTTCAATTCTTGATATTCTTCCTTATCCAACATAACCAAACCGATATCACTCAGCTTCTCGGCTAAAAACTCTCTTGTAGGTTCTTGTTGAGAATTTTCGCCCAATTTAAAGATCTGCGAGTCCTTCTCAGCAATGGACTGTTTCAATTGCAACAATTGTGGGCTAGGGATTATCGAAAGAGACTCTCTATCAGCATAGGCTTTCATCGTATCCAAATCCACCTTATTTAACTCTTCATATTCTTCTTTTGAAAGTACAACCATGCCCAACTTTTCAGCACTAAACTGTAATTCTTCAGGACTAAAGATAAAAGATTCTTCTGCATCAGCATAATTGTCCTCTGATCCTCTTGAAAAGCGTTTCGAATTACGCATACCTTTCAAGTTGGAGTAGTCTGATTTTGAAATAACCATCCATCCTAGTTCAGAAAGTCTGCTCTTTGCAATCTCAATGCCTTCCAAATTATCCAGCGAGAGTTCGCGCTCCTTCAAGCTCTTCTTCAAGGAGTTCAACTCATCGTCGCGTTGTTTGAAGTCAGCTTCATCGACTAAAACCTTTCCTTGCTCTGAGGCCAAGGTGTCAATACTCTTATTAGATGCAGTTTCAAGTTTCTTGAAATCTTCGAATGGCAACATATGCATACCAACAGCTGATGCAAGTAAACCTAAATGTACATGAGAAGGCTTCGTCGACTTTTGAACGATATCATCGTACTCTGACTTCTCAATTGCAACCAAACCTTCCGATTCTGCACGTTGTTGGATTGGTTGTTGTGCAATTGCTTTCATTGACTCAAACTCATCAATTGGAACTGCAACAAGACCATTCAAACCAGCATTTTGCTTTATGGAGTCAATTGTTGGTTTGTTTGCTTGTATCAATAGATTGTCGTACTCTGTCTCAGAAATGAGCTTTTGATGAGTGCCCTCAATCTTGTCTTCCAATGTCTCATTAGCTCTCGAGTTTAAGTCTTCAAAATCTTGATTTGTTACAACAGTATGATGCAATCTAATGGCACTTGCCTTTAAAGTTTCAAGAGATGGGTTGGTTACTTTGGCATTCAAAGTATCAAGTTCTTCTTCGGTGAGCAACGCCATTCCTTCACGTTTAGCCCTATCTGAAATTGGTTCTTGAACAAGTCTATCCAATTTGTTAAATTCTTCAGTAGGTAATAATACACAGCCGTTAGATGTGGCATGTAATTTTAGTGAAGTCATTGATGGGTTTGCAAGTTCACCATACTCTTGAAGCGAGACAACTTTTTGATCCAGCTTAGCAGCCTTTTCTTCCAATGTGGTGTTATGACTTTCAAGTAATGATTCCAAGTACGGAGTTTCGACAATGGAGTGTCCATGATTGCTTACCTTGGATTTGATATGGTCCAAGTCTGGATTTTCTGATTTATTATAGAGTAAATCAAAGTCACTCATAGGGATAATCTTCATGTTCGTCGAAATTGCCTTCGATTCAAGAGTTTCCTCACTCTTAAGCTTCAAATTTTCTAATTCAGCTTGAGGTATGAGAATATGACCATTCATTTGTGCGTGTTTAGAAAGGTGTTCTAATGTCGGGGTGTTAGCTTGTGACATCAAAAGATCATATTCTGAATTGTTAACTACAACCGTCCCAATTGCTCTTGCTTTGGTCTCCAGTAGTTCAGCAACAGAACTTTGTAAATCTTTAAATTCTTCAAGCGGAATTACTTGCAACGATTTCTCCAGAGCTAATTCCTCAATTGATTTATTCGCTCTTGCTTGCATCACGTCAAATTCTTGTTGGCTCGAGAGAACATAACCACCGATCTTTGCTTTCTCTTTAATGTAGTCGATGGATGGGTGAGCAATTTGTTGTCTCAACTTTTCCAATTCGCTATTCTCAATTGTAGAATATCCTAAGCTGGCAGCAACAATGGAAACTTGTTCAATGGTAGGATTTTCAACCATGTTGGTCAAATTATCATACGTATCCTGTGATACCACTACCATACCATTATCATGGGCTTTTTCGTCAAGAGATTGGTTTGCACCATATTTCAAACTCTCGTAGTCTGCTATAGGCACAATAACAGAATCATATTTTCCAGCTTTACTTGAAAGGTAATCCAAGGAAGGTGACTCAACGTTGGATTTAAGCAATTCATAGTCTGAGAAGGGTAATACCTTCATTTCCTCTTTAGCAGCCTTTTCATTCAAAGATTCTTCAAAAGAACTCTTTAAGGTGTTGTGCTCTGTAATTGGAATTGCAACATGCTCATGGTTTGATAACTTATCGCGTAAGAATTCAAATGGAGGCGATGACTTCATATTAACAAGGTCATGATGCTCAGATCTAGGAAGAACTACGTGTCCAATGGCCATTGCCTTTTGTGAAAGATGGTCAACTGGAGGTGAGTTAACCAAACCAGTCAAAGCAGTATGTTCTGACTCTGAAAGCGCAACAAAGCCGCAGTTACCTGCAAGTTCTTGGATCGATTTGTATTTGTAAGTTTGAAGTTCCTTCAACTCATTTGACTCAATCAATTCAAGACCATGATCCAGTGATTTTTTCTTCAAATATTCAAGAGAAGGATCATTTATCTTCGTATTGAAGTCATCGAAGTCCTCCTGTGGAATAGCCTTCAAATTGCTTTCTGTGGCTTTTTGAACAGCAGATTTGCTCGCTTCTGACCTTAATTCTTTCTCTTCCTCAACTGGAATCATGGCGAAATCAAGATCAACTAACTTTTCCTTCAAATAGTCTACACTTGGAGATTCAATATTTTTCTTCAAGCTCTCAAGTGCCCCTGACTGTATCAAGACCATTCCAGACTCTTCAGCAAGATCTTTCAATGGCTTACTTGCCTTTTCAACAAGCTCATCGTGTTCTGGCTTAGGGAGAACAACATGTTTATGATGCTTGGCTTTCTCAGAAATATGTTCAATAGATGGATTATTAGCCATAGATGTCAATTCCTTGTGAGCTGCGACTCCTAATACAGTCAATCCCAACAAAGATCCAGCATTTTTGATGTGTTGATGGCTTGGATTATGGGCAAGATTTTCTAAATTGTCATATTCATCTTTCAGTAGTAATTTGTAACCAAGAACGCTTGCTTTGTCGTTCAAGTAGCTCTCCGTTGGTGAGTCCAACTTGGTATTTAAATTCTCTAACGTGGAAGTAGGGATCACTGTATGACCCGAACTCTTCGCTTTTTCCTGAAGATATTCCACTGAAGGTGCGGTGATATTCTTCTGAAGAGAATCGTACTCTGTCTTATCAACAGCAACTAGTCCCGACTTTGTGGCCAAAGTCGAGATTTGCTCTCTGGTTGGGTCAACTATAGTGTCGTATTCCTCGTCAGGAATAACAGTCCACTTCATTTCAGCTGCTTTAGATTTCAAATAATCAATGCCAGGTTTCTCAACCATTGCTTTTAATTCAAGATGCTCGGTCTTTGGAAGCACGATGTAGTTAGCAGCTGATGCCTTTGCTTTCAAAAATTCAATAGAAGGAGAGTCAGAAACGTTTTCAAGTTCCTTCAACTTGCCAATTGGGACCAAGGAACAATCATGTTTAGCTGCTTTTTCAGTCAAATGTTCCATTGAAGGGTTTTCTAAGTTGTCCCGTAATGTAGATGCAAGATTCGACTCTATCATTTCGTATCCTTTTTCATTCGCATGCTTTGTCAAATACTCAGTAGAAGGACTTTCAATAGACTTTTCCATCAGCTCGTAAGTTGTGATAGGAATTGCTTTCATCTTAAACAACGCAGCGTTGGAAACAATCACTTCTTTACTTGGCCTTTTTGCTTTCTGTAATATTTCCTCATACACATCTTTTGGAACCACTATCAACCCTGCAGATTCAGCCTTTTCTTCAATATGTTCTCTGGATGGAGATGAGATAATATCAGTCAAATTTGAGTAATCTTGATTTGAGATGACAGAGTAGTTCAATTTTTCAGATTTCAATTTAAGGAAATCAAGAGATGGATCATTAACATTCTTCAATAATTCGTTGTGCTCAGATTCTGGTATCAAGACATGCTCATGTTTGGATGCATGAGCAGTAATTTCATCCAAACTTGGCTCCTCTGCAGATCTCACCAAGTTGTTATATTCCTTCACCGATACTAATTTTTGATTAGCGAGACTAGCCTTATCAGATAAATATTTAGTAGTTGGCTTTTCCAAATCATTTTTCAAAGTTTCATAGTTTTCTTTGTCCACAACAACGGAATTAAAAGATGTTGCTTTAAGAACTAAGTAGTCAATACTTGGTGATTCGATAGCATTTTTCAAGGACTCAAGCTCTTTTGAAGGTACTACTTGAAGGTCCATCTCATGTGCCTTACCGACCAAGTAATCTCTACTAGGTTTGTCAATCTTACTTAATAATTGTTCATGTTTGTGCTTTGGCAACGAAATCAAACCAACCGCAGCGGATTTTTCAAAAATATGTTCTTTGCTTGGCTCATTTGCTTTGTTTAACAATTCTGTATGTTCCCTATTTGGAATAGCTGTCAATCCATAATTCTCAATTTTGCTTAATATGAAATCCTTCGAAGGCATTTCAGAAGTTTCTTTTAATGCCAAATATTCTTCATCTGGAACAAGTTTATGATTCCAAGATATTGCGTGGTGTTTAAGGTCATCTGTTGTTGGTTTGAGCAATTTGCTATGATCTTCCTTAGAAATGGTAACCTGACCCAAAGAAAGTGCCTTTTTGTTCAAATGCTCAAGTGGTGGGTCGTGAGCTAACATTTGAACAGTTTGAAGTTCTTGCTCGTCAATTACAGCCAAATTGAAACCCTTCGCCTTATTTGTAATATGCTCCTTAGAAGGTTTATATGCCAATTCATTAAGTCTTTCAAATTCAGTATTGCCAACCACTGTCATATGATGGTCTTGTGCCCTTTCTTTGACATGATCTAACGATGGGTTCTCAGCCTTGTCACTTAGAACATTGAATTCATCAGAAGTCAATGGATGCAAACCAAGTCTTTCAGCATGACTGTAAATATGAGCAGCATCAGGAGATAATGCTTTCTCTTGCAATTCTTTGTGTTCCAGATGTGGAATAACAACATGTTGAAGCTTTCCTGCAACCTTTTCAATGTGAGTAAGGTCTGGATGGTCAACCAACAGTTTCATGTTTTCGTAACTACTCTTTTCAGTTACAATCATATCCATAGTAGCTGCCTTCTCTTTCAAATGATCAAGACTAGGGCTATTTGCGTTCGTCTCAATATTTTGGAGTTTTTCATTTTGTATCAAAGTCATTCCTAAAGCTGATGCCTTCTCAGAAAGGTGTTCAATCGATGGCGAATTGGCCAATACAACCAAACGTTCATGCTCTTGATCCTTAAGTAACTTCATCTTGTTGTCAGCAGCCTTTTCGGTCAAATAGCCGACAGTTGGAGTTGATATGGAAAGCTGTAAGGTCTTGAGCTCTTCTTCTGGCAAAACGACAAAATCAAGGTCCTTTGCTTTGGAAGTGATATGCTCAATGGATGGTGATTGTGCCAAAAGTTCAATTTCATGATAGTCACTCTTTGGAACGGTAACAAGGTCAAACAGTGAGGCTTTTTCGGTAATGTATTCCTTTGTGGGCGATGCCAACTTCTTTTGTAAATCAGCGTGTTCGTCAGCGTCAATTAAAAGTAAACCATGTTCGGCGGATTTGGACTCCAAGTGGTCTCTAGTTGGACTATTAGCTAATTTCAACATGGACTCATGTTCAATCGAAGGAACCAAAATAAGATTTCGTGACTTTGCGTTTTCAGTCAAATGGTCTAGGGTAGGTGAATGAGCCAACTCAGTCAAACGGAATAAGTCATCACTTGCAATAACTGTCAGCTGATATTTGGCTGCCTGTGATTTTATATGATCAATATCAGGAGAGTTTGCATTGTTGTCCAATACTTTGAAGTCTTCAATATCAACAACAGTGTGATTAAGTTGTTCTGCCTTTGCACGTACGTGATCGAGAGACGGATTATTAGCGTCTGACTTTATTGACTCGAATTCTTCTGTCTTTATGATAGAATAGCCTAGGTGACCTGCCTTAGTGCTCAAATGGTCAAAAGATGTATTTTCAGAGTCCTCAATCAATTTGTTGAAGCGATCATCCTCCACAACTGAATATCCCCTTGATTTGGCCGACTCTATGATATGATCAATATCTGGCGTATTAGCCTTTGAAGCGAGAATTTCATGCTCTTTCAACGGTATCACAACATGACTAAGAGCGGAAGCTCTAGTTGTGATATGTTCTATTTCAGGCTCGTTTGCCAATTTGGACAATTTTTCAAGCTCAGACTTATCGACAAGTTCAAGATCATATTTGGCGGATAATTCCTTCAAACGATCTATTGATGGCTCATTTGCGAAATTAGACAAGCTGTCAAACTCCACCTTGGGTACAATAACATGGTCATGCTTGATGGCCTTGGATTTAATGTGCTCTATACCCGGAGAGTTTGCTAAATTGGTCATTAATTCATGCTCTTCGTTCGAGAGAATGGTGTGCTTTAATTCGGGCATCTTCGATTTGATATGATCAACGGAAGGACTATGGGCCAATTGCTGTAATTCCCTGTGTTCAACTGCTGGTAATAAGACATGGTCATATTTAGAGACCTTTGATTGAAGGTACTCAAGTGTAGGTGATTCTGTCAATGTAGTCAACGAATCATATTCTTTGCTTGGGATAATGATGTGATTATGAATTTTGGCTTTTGAAATTATGTGATCAACCGTAGGATCATTTGCCATGGACAAAGTCGAGTCATAATCATCTTTCTGAACAACTACAAATCCAAGATCTGTAGCCTTTTCAGAAATGTGTTCAATATGAGGTTGGTTAACGAGCTGATTCAAATTCTCGTATTCTTCACGTTTAACGAGTGTCATTCCTTTCGAATCTGCCTTATTCTTTAAATGTTCGGTAGTTGGTTCATTAGCAAGTTTGAATAAATCAGTATATTCTGGTTTGGACAAGGTCACCAAATTGTGCTTATCCGCAAGTAATTTAACATGATTCAAAGGAGGGTCTGTAGCCGTTTTTTGTAACTTTTCAAATTCAGTGTCTTCAACCACTGTGAAGTTTAAGTCTTTTGCTTTCGAAATGATATGCTCTATAGTTGGGGTATTATGTGAGGCTTGCAATTGTTCATATTCGTCGTTGCTGAGTAATTTGTGACCATAAGTAGCTGATTTTGTTGCAATTTGATCTAAAGTAGGTTCCATTAAATCATTGTGTTGCAGTTTAGTGAGAACAACAGCATCTAGTATCCCAGCTCTATCCGAAATTGACTCGAGAGAAGGAGCTATCAAATTGCTATATTCGTCTTTAGGTATTGTAACCAAATTGTGCTCGATAGCTTTCTGAGTGATATGTTCAACTGAAGGTTCATGTGCTAATTTTGTCAACTCATCATAAAAGGCAGAAGACGCAACTATTAATCCTAGTTTATTTGCCTTCTCCATCAAATAGGCCTTCTCAGGTTTTTCATGCTGGGCAATGACAGCTTGGTATTGTTTAAATTCAACATCTGAAAGTGCATGTAGGTTGAACGAGTCACATTTCGAGAGTAAATAATTCTCTGACGGGTTAATGAATGTTTCATACCCTTTATTTAATTTTGAAAGTTCAGCCTGGGTGACTAGTTCATAGTCTTCCTCTTTAGCTTTCTCAGACAAATACTCAATTGAAGGATGTTCGTAGGAATTCAAAGTGTCCTTCAATTCTTTGTGCTCATTTGAAGGTATCGTGATCAACCCACTAGATTCCAATTTCTTTCTCATTTGATTTTCATCAAGAAGATTTTCATGCTCCAGTTTGGATAATGCAACATACCCTTTCTCGTTTGCAACTTCGACAAACCTTTGATTAGATAAGGCATGAACATCATTTTCAGCCAATTCTTCGTACTTTTCAACAGGTATCAATATCATGTTATTATCATTAGCGTAATCTTCAATTTGTTTTTTTGAATTCAGAGATGAGTTTAACAATTCTCTTGATAAAAGTGGCTTTGCAGAAGGTGAGTTCATGATTTCAGTTTCAGAATCTGAAGAGTCACTCTGGGTCATGCAAGGGATATCGAAATCACCAGCTGTTGCTGTAACATTTACACTCTTCTTACTATTTGTTGAGCTTACGTCTGACATTACACCCAATGCAGCAGGAATCTTCGGTGGTCTTGACGGGGTAGTTTGAATCCCATCTCCAATGAAATCTTCCCAATTGCCACTTTCATTTGGGAATGGAGCCGAAGTTTCCATTTCATCGTTATGAATCAAGAATTTAGAATTTCTCTTTGATGGCGAAATGAGGGAGCTTCTATTCGATGGTTTGATATCATTTATAGACATCATCTTTTTATTTGGTTTTAACAAGGGTAACTTATTTGGAGTATTGAGCAGGGCATCCCTTGATTTTAATAATGCAGATCTTAACTTAGCAATTATTCTGTTTGAATGATTAAGAGTAGCCCTTAAAGTTTCGGCTTCCAATTGAGGATTTCTAGGATCTATGTTGGGCAATTCACGAGGTTGGGCATCAAGTAAAATACTATCAAAGTCCAATGATTCCTCATCAGAATCATCACCAATTGTAAGTGCAGTGCGAGAAGGATCTTCCGAACTAACCAAAGAAACATTTTTGGAATCTTTCGTAGACAATTTCAAATGTAACAGGTCATTTTCGTCATTAAGTTCTTCTATTTTGTTATTCAAATCACTGATTTCCTTACTAAAAGAAGTCTTTAAATTATCATAGTTTTTGGACATGGACTGGGTTTTTACCGCCAAATCATCATTTTCCTTCTGCAAGGATGCGAGTTTAACCTGTAACTCTTGATTTAACTTTATCATCTTTTCCTTTCCTACTCCAAGAGTTGAAACTTGATCATTCAAATTCATTAAATTGGATTCTAACTCCCAGTTCTTATCTTTCAAGTCACTTTCATTGTTAATTTGAAATGTTCTTGAATTCTTCAACTTGAAAATTTCACTCTTGAAAACTTGAATCTCATCCACAGACGACTTCAATTTGGTTTTGTATTTTTGATTTTCTGCAGTTAACCTACGACATTCACCTAACAAGTTTTCACTTAACCCTACAACGAAATTCATATCGTTACCTTTAGATTCTGGACCTAAAGATGTCGACTGGCCTGGAATCAACCCCCGCAGCAGAGACGCTTGTGCTTTCTTTGGCAAGGGTGGTAATTGTATGAGGTTTTCTTGATCATTCTTTGGAACTTTTTCTGTATTTGAAGGTCTCAATGAGTTGTCTGACTTCTTACTGAACAATCTCTTTTGAATGTCTGATAACTGACCTCGTATATCCTCCTTTGGAGCATTTTTGTTCGAGGACATTAAGTCTGGTGAGACGATGATCTCAATGTAAACTTCACAGAAACTTGTAGTATCCTAAGAATAAGAGGTCACAAGTAATTCAGAGAATTTCAGCACTTTTCAACCTTCTTAATTTGGAATCCCTTAGTGTTGAAAGTAGAAGAATATGAAACTTTTGTAACACGATTGTCTGATCAAACGAAAACATAGACCCACAAAATGTAAACAAGTCGTGTAATTTGGAGAAAATGTTGTTAACTGCGAAAAATGGTTATATACAGGATACAAATATGTTTCTGTATGCACCACCATAATATGGAGGTTCATACTGACTAGTACAACAAGGATTGCAGGGTTGGAATGTGAGTGTTCAGTTATATATTGAGGTGGACGAATTTTATTCAAATTGTGTTTCGCTTAGTAAATATAGCGACTAAGAATTGAGATTTATATCTACCTTATAAGGATTAAAAAGAGGAAGACAAGGACAACTTGAGTAACAAGATAATCACAACAGACAACTTGAATAACAAGACAGTCACACCAGCGCAACTTGAGCAATATGTAATCACACGAGATAACTTGATAAGTGAACAAGCTTTTAGATTTCTCGTCACTAAATTAAGCATTTGCTGTTTCATCAACAAAATCCTCGACACTTGACCTATTATGTTGAAGTAATGCAACAGAAACAGAGTTGGAACGGTAATAGCTCGGTCTGTTTTTATGTTGCTTTTCACATGTAGCATTGGAAATTGCTTCTTTGTTATTATCCAAATGTATCGCATTTGGGAATGGGGAAAATACAGGGTCCTTCTTGTAGTGATTATTGAATTGTTGGTTGAGGTTGGCTGTAGCATCACGAAGCAAAACGTTCCTTGAACCTGTAGCCGCTTCTCTTGCCAACGGCGAGGATATTCTCGCGGAGGAATTGATCCTGTCATCAAGTTTCACTTTTATATTATCGAGAAGAGGTTGTCTCTTATTATCGACAGGAGGCTGTCTTTTATTATCGACAGGAGGTTGTCTTCTATTATCGATCAGGGGTTGTGTCTTATCATCGACAGGGGGCTGACGTGATTCCAGTTTTGTAGGAGATGTAGACAATGCCTTCGTGAAGTTGAATCGGTCTGGGGTAAGTGTAGCACTTGATCCATTGCTTGACACCAAAGATACTGAAACATTCATATCAGTACTTGGTTTGATAGAATTACGAGGAACACTCGCCATCAAACCATCAGGAACATCTTCAAATTCAGGCATATCATCTTGGAAAAGAATTGGAACATTATAAGTTTGGGGTTGTTGAAGAGCCAAATTTGGTAGACTTGAGTCATGAGACTTGGCACGGTTCAGTAATGATAAGAACCTTGGTTGTGAAATAGGCGTCACTTTGGATGAAAACGCTAAGGTAAGATTTCCAGCTTCATCGTCACTTTCATTATCTGCCGATGAATCGGAAGAGTATGACGAATACGACGAATTGGACATCCTTCTGCCATTGGGTTGTGGATTAATTGATTTTGGCTCAACACCATCATGCCCATCAGTATTCTTAGGGCGATCCGATACGTTGAACTTAATCGAACGAGTATTCATCTGGCTACCCAAATCAAATGCTTGGAATTTCTCATTTATGGTATCCACCTGACTACCTTTACCATATTGGGTAGAAATGTTTGTCCCCGATTGTACAACTTCACTTGGTCTCCTAAGATACCCTCCGAGATTCTTATTTTCAAGAGCCTTTTCTGAATTTTGCTTTTGTCTATTCTTGGTGAATTCCATAAATTTCAAGGAAAGGTAATCATCATTGATGCTATCCAAGGATGCAAAGCTTTCACTCAAAGGTAATGACATGACAGATGAAGGTCGTCTGATATCATTGTTGTTGATGCTTATAGGTCCAACCTTCAATTTACTGTTGGAGCAAGTTATATCGTGTGATGATTGTATGAAGTGAGGTTTGACTGTCGCAGGAACTGGTATAGGTGCAGCAATATTTACATGGTTCTGCGCATGAGGCTGCTGATGCGGCTGTTGAGTGTTTCCATTAGTGAGCGTAGTAGCTTCATCTTGGGTATGAACCGAATTGTTCCCAGTAATGGTAGGGGTGGAGACATTGCTTGAAAATAAGCTACTTGATCTCCGTCTCTTATCGTCTTGTTGTTGAATGACTTTGAAGGTATCAATAATGGATTGGTTCTTCAAGTATAAGTCTCCTCCAATGTTTCTCTTAGTCTCAATTTGAGGGGCTTCTGGTACCCCCACAGAACTACCTCTTCTACTAGACGAACCAGCCATTGGATCAATCATTTCTTGCAAAAGGTTTCTTCCATCTCTTATGCCTGCAAAAGAGTAGGATGACGACCTGGAAACGTTGTCTGACTTGGGGGGAGGTTGCGACTGGGATAATCTTTGTGGTTGCTGTGATTGAGAGAGTCCCGATGGGACATATGGAGCTGAGTCTAAAACATGTGAACCCAATTTGGTTGGTGAGGATGGGAATTGATACCCTTCGGAAAGAATAACTGAATGATTTCCATTACTAGCTTGTAATCTGGTTGTTGAATTTTGAATCGAATTGCTTCCCGATGAATCTTCACTGGAAGTGCTTCTTGAATGCTCTAATTGGAGAGCAGCAAATTTGCTTCTGATATCCAAATCTTTACCTCCACCAGCTTTGATAGCTTTAACCAAACTGTGTTTTATACGAGCTCCAATTCCAATAACAGCATTGTCGATTTCGTCTTTAGTAACGATATCATTCTTTTCTGAGTCTGTAATATTGAAGTCTAACAATCCAGGCTCCGCAGTATTGTTCAAGTACAATAACTCATTCAACAGACTCAAATCATCTTCCAAGTCCATTAATGTAAAGGGATGTGCTTTAATGTCTTTGATAGCGATTCTGGTAGCACTATTTTTATCCAACATTTTTGATAACAAGTCCTTTGCCAAATCAAATTCCAACTCAGTGACATCGGCAGGAGAATTGAATGAAGTGTTGAACTCAGGGAATTCCAACTTTTGATTAACAATTACTTGGAAAAGTTCAAACTCCGAATCAGCATTAAACGGTACTTTACCAAACAAAAGACAGTACAAGGTCACACCAAGTGCCCATAGATCAATCTTATGATCTATTTTTGGGACAATTTTTGTAAGAGAGAAGGATTCACGAAGGGCATCCAAAGAAGTTGCTGAAATTGATGACATATTTTGAACTGATGAAGAAGATGAGAAGTTCGTTTGACAAAGTTCTGGGGCAAAAAATGCTGGGGTTCCTGCAGTTTTTGCCAATTCCAACTCATTTACCAAACAACCATCCTCGGTTTCGCCCAACGACGAGGCAAAAGAAACACCAAAATCACTTATCTTGACAATATTATCCGAACTTACCAATAAATTTGCTGGTTTGATATCACGATGAACAATTCCTTGAAGGTGAAGATACTCCAAGCCAAGCAAAACATCACGGAAAACCTTACGAGATTGTTTGAAAGTAAGGTTTGGAAAATAATCATTTGAAAGTAAGAAATCGTCTTCATCTATGAGTTGCGGTTCGTGACGCAGATAGTATGGGTTGCTTCCACAACAAGGAATATCTCCTGGGTTGAATAGTTTTGATGTATCCTTGCGTTGAGACCGTTTCCATCTGATTTCACCTTTCTCAAGAAATTCAAGAACAAGATAGATTTTATGAGATGACTGGTCGTCCAATACTTCCTTCAACTTAACAATATGTTTATGGTTGCATTTTTTCATTATAGCAATTTCTCGTTTAATTTTCATTTCGTAGTCATTCACCTGGTGGTTGAACTGAGTTTTAGAAGAATTTCTTCTCATACGCAAGGCGGGCCTCTCTTTCTTTGATTTTCTGTTAACAATCTTTATTGCTACAAGTTCAAGGTTGGTGAGGTCCTTTGCTAGTTTGACTTTTCCATGCTCACCCTTTCCAATTTCACGGAGAATTTCGTATGTGTTAAGGACTTTCCGTTTGGTAATTGGATCATATTCCAAAAGAACACGTTTTGTTTCTTTCACTGGAACAAGATGTGGAGTTCGAGTAGGAGTAACCTGTTTACTTACTTCCAGAACCTTTCTTTCGTCTCGATGAAGTTCTAAAGGATCGTTGGACGAAACCGAGGATTCACGAGACCTCGTAAATGAGCGTTGCAAGAGTCCAGTTACTTTGGAGTAAAGATTATGTCTTAAATCCTTGTCATCTGTCAATTTAGGGGTAGTGATAGGAGATGCTTCCACACTGCTTGATACACTACTCGCTATACTTCCTTTGTTCGAACGGGGAAAGTTGGAGCGAACTTGAGAATTAGAACGACCTTGTGAATTAAAACGTCCTTGTGAATTAGATCGAAGCCGATCATGCGGGCAAGTTGAATCATTCAAACGAGATTGCTCCAAATCATTTATATTGCTAGCCTGATTTATGTGGTCATTTGACTGTTGCTCCACTTGTCCAACAGATATGGGCGTTGCTATAATTTCTGACAAACCAGAGGTTGGAGGTGCCAATTTAGAAAATGAAGGGACAGTAGACATGTCATAAGAAAGTTTGAAGGTCAACTAGATGTAAAACTGATATCAGCGAAGAATAATATGGGAGTGTGTTTATCGAGAATTTCCCGGGGTCAGATGTTGCTTCTAGAGGCAATTGCCGTTATCCAACCAGTACAAGTAGTCAATGCTGGTTCAAATAATTTGATTGGTTGTTAAATATATAGGTAGCACTGGATCACAAACGAGTTAAGTGGTCAACCTTTTGTATCGAGACTAATGAATCAGTCTTCGGTCTGAGAATTGTAGTAGGTCAGGGGTTGCTGCTATTAGTCAATGATACCGATGATTAATGAAAGAAACAGTAGAATATAACAACCGCTGAGGATGGTTAGAAAGAAATCTGATACTCAGAGAAATTTTTAATCGTCAGTGAAGAAAAATAGTCAGCGTATGGTAGACTAAACAGTAGTGAGCTGTACTGCTGGAGAGAGAGGGATGCGTGCGCCAGTGCTGTGATCGTATATTATGCTTTAATCTACATACGCCACGAATACCACAACTACATTTATTATGTGCTACTAAATGTTGTTGAGGTATTCGTTCCTTTAGTTAGAATGATGTATTCCGATTGTTGAAAGGACAAAGATCAATAACGCAATAGTTAAAATAAAGATCAGTACTGCAAGTTTGACAAGGAATCTACGGAACCAGAAGCCATATCGAAAGACAACAAACGGACGTGAGAGTGAACATAGTCGTTGGAAATTATATAGGTGTGGAGGAAAACGGATCTATACGTTTACTTAGCACCTATTTGTCGAACGGGCTCCATCTCCACGGCCTCCAAAGTCTAGATGTCTAAGAAATACATCACGAGGTTTCAAAGAAATGGTTGACGAAGAACTTGCTGTTAGCAGTGTCATAGAAAAGACAGTGAAACAAAGAGTAAAACCACTTAAAATACAAATGTAAGTTTATGATTGAACGACATACTCCTCTAAATCATTATGCTTCACTTTGAATCACCAAAATCTCACTTAGATTCACTAAATCTTATTTCGATTCACAAAATCTCCACTTTTAGTAAATACTAATGATCCAGGAATACGAGACATTCTCTGTTTAATCCAGATCTATGAACGCAACCATCTATACATGCGAATGCTCAGAGGCACTTCCAAGAATCAAATCTCTTATTATTCTTTTGAGTCTTGTAGGCCGATTTAGAGGACATTATTTATATCCGATATTTATAGCGAGTAACTGGAGACGTTATAAAGCGACACTCTCAGTAGAATTTGTTTGGTTCGTATGGAACAACTCATACACTTCAGGCTGATACTCTTTATTAAGTTGAATTGAAGCTAGTGCAAATCCCATGATAAAATTTGGTAGTTATTTCACGTGTAATTGTCTTTAACTAGAGATATCATACTAAGACTCTAGATACAGAATGTTAGTCACTGTCTTGTAGCAGAATTCGATTATCGATACCATGCTCGAATACAGACTAAGAGTAGAAAGCATTGATTTGCTAGATCCAGATCTTAGCCATAAAAACTCGTTAGATCCATAGGCTATTTACGTCGTCAATATGTCAATAGCAATAATTTGCCACCAAAGTCACGCTCCAAATAATTGAATAACAATAATATACGACCACGGTCCGGATTTTATAAACAACTCTCGCCCGAGAGAAATATCGGAGTTAACTGTTTGTGAGTGATCTCCGTAACTTGTTAATTATAATAAATTTTGTGGTTATAGAACAGGACCGTATACGTTGATTAGTAACATTGGCATGATTCTCGGATATCATTCTATGAAAGGAGCCATAGATATTCGCCTCAGGTTCAAGACGAGAGGGAGACCCTTTGGAAGAATCATTTTTTTGACAGGGTCCTTTGACTTCCAGGCTTTGAATAGACTGAAAACAAATCCGCGCTCCTATGCATGTCATCATCCTCTTGGGGGTTCAATCCCCTATAAGGTATCCTGGAGATTTTCTATATACTGTCAATAGATATTCATAGCTTAGAGAATAATATATCTATCCGCTGCACAACTGATGATATAATCTTTCGAAGTTGCACTAAATATCGGAGATAACATATTCCTGCAAATAGATTCCGGCTCTATGTCGATTCCTTCCTAGTTGCAATTACTGCTGCCACCAGTCTCACGGGGAAGACGGAAATAAGCCCTGTCATCCTTATATCTTGTTTCTTATCAAAAGTGATTGCTCTTACCAAGCGGTTCTCCCTTAGCAAAGGTCTTGATTCTCGCTTCAGCCCTGCCCTATTACCGCCGTTTTCCGTATTTGTAATCTGTCCCGGATATTAGCCTAAAATGGAAAACCTTATAAAAAGCTTGCTGCAAAACTCTATTTCTCTATTGTGTTGGATGGGACGGATCCGAACGGAGAAACCCAGTAACCAACATAACCCAAAGTAATCACCATTTCAGTTCCTCTTTTTAATATTCCGACGCACATTACTCATCGTGGTCGGGAAATTACTCATCTAAAATTAACAGTTTGCCCCAGAGGTTTGTTAATCGATGGTATATAAGGAGTGCCCTCGCCTGCTTCAGATACATATTTTCTCTAAATCAATAACGCGATGCATTACAGATTTATAAGAGATAGTTTTTTCGGAAGACTTAGTTACCACTTGAGTGGTAAGAAGTTGTTCCAACATGCAGAAGAGAAGAAGGATTACATAGTGCCTGACATGTATCTTGAGAAAGAAAAGAACTTTGAGATAACAATCCAACGTGAAGTCAACGATGAAGAACCGAGTGATTCGGGCGCTTCAAGCAGCACATCAACGATTGCCACAGATAAAATCCTTGTAACTTGGAATGGTGACGATGATCCAGAGAACCCATACAATTGGCCGCTCCCTCAAAAGGTATTCCTTATTGTATTAATTGCATTTTTGACCACTTCTGTATATATGGGTTCTGCAATTTATACTCCTGGTATTGATCAAATCATGGCCGATTTCAACACCACTCGAGTCAAGGCTACTTTGCCATTGTCTATGTTTGTCATTGGTTACGGTTTAGGCCCAATGGTGTTTTCACCAATGTCTGAAAATGCGATCTTTGGAAGAACTTCCATTTACGTCGTTACACTTTTCATTTTCGTCATCTTGCAAATTCCAACTGCATTGTCCACCAGTATTGCTGGCATGACAGTTTTGAGATTTTTGAGTGGGATCTTTGCTTCTCCTTGTTTGGCCACTGGTGGTGCATCTGTTTGTGATGTTTTGCCTCCTGCTTATGGTCCTGTCGGAATTGCAGCCTGGTCAATGGCAGCCGTATGTGGTCCTTCTTTAGGTCCTTTAGTCGGTTCTGTTCTTGTCGTCAAGGGTGGTTGGAGATGGACTTTCTGGTTCATGTGTATCATCGCTGGTGTTTCTCTTCTCGTCATGACCTTCATGTTACCAGAAACTTATGGTAAGACTTTATTACTTAGAAAGGCTAAGAGATTGAGAGCACTCACTGGTAACCAAAACATCACCACGGAGGACGAAGTCGCAAACGCACACCTTTCACCTAAAGAATTGGCTATTGAGACTTTATGGAGACCAATCAAAATTTCTATCGTTGAACCGGTTGTTCTTTTGATCAATATTTACATTGCCTTGGTATACTCTGTCATGTATCTCTGGTTCGAAGCATTCCCAATTGTATTCTTGGAAGTCAAGCACTTTACCTTGGTCGAAATGGGTGTTTCTTATGTCAGTATTATGCTTGGTATTATAATTGCTTGTTCGCTTTATCTTCCAGTTGTCAAGAAATTGTTTACTGATAAAATGTTGAGAAATGACGAAATTTATCCAGAAGTTTTCATTCCTACATCCATTGTTGGTAGTGTCCTTATGCCTATCGGTATCTTCATTTTTGGCTGGACAAGTTCCCCAGATATTCACTGGATTGCTCCAATGATTGGTGCAGCCATTTTTGCTGCTGGTGCTTTCTTGATCTTCCAGACTTTATTCAACTACTTGGGTATGTCTTTCTGGAGATATTTGGCCTCTGTTTTCGCTGGTAATGCCTTGTTCAGATCGGTCATTGCTGGTGTTTTCCCATTATTTGGTGCTCCGTTATTTAATAACTTGAGTACAAAGAAGTACCCTGTCGCTTGGGGCTCATCTATTTTAGGATTTATTGCTTTAGGAATGATTGCCATTCCCGTATTGTTCTATCTCAATGGACCTAAGTTGAGAGCAAGATCTAAGTACGCTGGATCTGGCTAGTTCTTCAAATTCCGATGTGTCATAGTAATTTTTAATGATTCCCATATTGCTGATACTTCAAACATTCCTTCTTTCATGACTTTATATATGTATTTAGATCTGTCAATATTTTAATATTTATCTCACTAGAATATCTGTAGAGTCAATAAACCAATTAAGAGAGTTGGGTATTATGATTTAGTACAGCTTGTTATTGAAGACGCGTCCAAATATATGATGAGTGTTATGAATGTTGAACGCTTGAACGTCCAGACTTGTATTATAACAGTTGGAGTGTCCCACGTCTAGGTCCATTTGTGATGGTTATTAATAGAAACCACTAGACCCCAGCTAGTAAAACCAGTTCTTCTCCATTATACACTACCAAGTATGGATTTCACGAAAAATACCCTAGACGCTCAACAATCAGTTAGCGCTTCTAATTGCGGTGAATTTCGATAGTGTTTCCATCATTCCATCCGTGACTTACAAAACCACACCCCAGGGTTGAGCACGTCTTTCAGAAGAAAGAAACTTCTCCAATCGCAAGATCCTTACGCGTCTGTTCCTAGTCCTGGTATATAATCGATATCGTACTTATTATTTCGATACAATTGTTACAATAACTACTTCGTTTAAGACATATTTATCAATTTCCCATGGATCCAGATCGTGTGTCCTTCGAAGATGACCTTGGAACTATAAGATATATTGGGACTCTTCCGGAATGGGGACCCAATGTCAAAGTGCTCGGTATTGAGTGGGATAGACCCGAGCGTGGTAAGAACAATGGAGATATAAACGGAGTGACCTACTTCCAACCAATTATCTGCAATTCCGGCTCGTTCATAAAATCCTCCAATAAAAAAATTGGACCCAGGAACGATTTCATCTCAGCTGTTCAGGATAAATACCATAGTGACACAACCTTTCGAAAAGATCTCAAATTTGGTACTAAAACTGTAGAAAGTTATGGGTTTTCAAAATTGAACGAGATCCAATCAAACTTCAGGAACTTAAAATCCCTATCCTTGCAAAGAACAAATATCGTCAGCATAAACAGAAACGACGACACTAAAAACATCATGGAGAGTCTTGAAAATGTCGAGCATTTGGACTTGAGCTTCAATTTATTCAATAACTTCCAACAGGTTGGAGAGATTATTGGATACCTCCCCAATTTAAAATCCTTGGTTCTCAATGGTAATAGATTCTTTGGCGGTTTCACAATTTCACAGCATAACTTGAAGATATTAAAGTTATCGGCAACCAATATAGAGCCAGAAAATCTACAACAAATACTAAACGACTTCCCTAACCTTGATGAGCTTTATCTAGCTGGAAATAACTATAATAACTTGGAAATCAATTCGAACCTGTTAAAACTCCTTGATTTATCATTCAACAACTTTCTCCACATACCTCCATGGCTACTTAGATCCCAAACCTTGAACGTGAATCTCTCAGACAACTATATATCCACAATTCCTCACATTGTCAGTAATATCTCCATTTTGGATCTTAGACGGAATCAAATAAAGTCGTGGGATACGATAGACCAAATCTACCTAAGTTTTCCTCACTTGGCTGAGCTTAGAATTAATGATAATCCACTTTTTGACTCTTTATCTATCGAGGAAATGACTATAAATTTGATAGCCCGTCTCAAATGCCAGGGAAGTAAGGAGAAACCATTACCCAACACACTCAAGAAGTTGAACGGAAGTTTGTTGAAGACGGACGAGATTATCAACGCCGAGTTATACTTCATATCGAAAGTCAAACAAAACGTGTACTATATAGATAGAGATGGAAGAAGATGGAGAGAATTATTGGAAAAGTTTAACATGGATCCAGCTCTGGCGGTTGTGCAGGCCAACGTCAACAAGAAGTTGAACTTGATACTTCATCACAACGTCAAGAAGCCACGAGTTTTCCTAAAGGACAATTCGATTCTACGTCTCAAGGGTATTGTCTCAAAGACCATGTTGAACAATGCAAGCATCCTCCATTTCAAACTCTACTACTATGTTAACGAGTTTGAACCAGACACCACCATCAAAATCAAGCAATTTCTTGATGACGACTTATCGAAATTGGGTAATTATGGGTTTCTGGATAACCAGACGATATTTGTCGAAATGGGTCAACAATGAGTGAATGGAGTTATTTCGGAACGAAGAGACTAGTTGACGACTCGCTCGAGTTATTCTAGGATTAATGGTTCGTTAACTTACTCCACTAACTGGTTGATCTTTCTGTACTATATAAAGATGTTAGCTACAAATATTAAGCTACTGATATCGAAAAAACGAGCCAGTGATATGGAGAATATCTACTAAGAATTATAGCGTAAGTTAATGTCCTTGCTTTTCTCTGTTAATGGTTGCAAAATCTTGAGAGTCTCGTGACTTTTCTATATAAAAGTTATCATAAATTCATTCAGTGACCCTGGTAGTGTAAGGGTGACTGGACATCTCGTCCATTGATATCGAGTCTTCTAATCTTAGTCCTAAGTATTTGTCATAAAACGATCACGTGACACGATTCACGTATTATATATTCAATAAATGCTAAATGGAGAGTTCAGACTTAGTAGGAAATAAATCTACAATTTCCTGATTTATGCTTGGTAAGAAACTCAGATATTCATCTGGTAAATTTAGCTCAATTATCTATTGTCATCTTTCCTCATAATGTCTCTGATAAATTCTCTTATAAATTTTTCTGATAAACTCGTAAATATCTCTGATTAACTATCACTGGATCCGCAAACATCAAACCACCACAGGAAAATGGTCATAAATCATCAAATTTAATCATCTCTTTCCAAATTCCATAAACCGTCTCCCAAATAATGCAACAATTCAATACCGTGTCCTTTGTTGATCAGTTTCATGTCATCGGTACTCATCAACAACTTTCCAATAGCCAAAGCACTGTCTTTACCCTCGGCATAAATTGTAACGATAGAGTCGACTTCGATATTCTCTTCGGGTAACTTTCCTCCTTGAGATGTCAACCCAGGACACATAACATTAGCTCCAGATAAGACGAACTTGATGGCACCTCTGTCAACCTGTACTTTTGGAAAGCAGTCTGCATATTTGTGAACAACTCTCAAAGTTGGAATCAAATCGTCAAAGTGTTGGAATAAAACGATATCCCCATCAACGGAGTATAATTGGACTCTTTCTTCACATTTGATCATCTCAGCTTGCGATTTCTTCGGTATGAGGTTATCGATAGCACCTTCCAAACCTGGGAACTGCGAGACGAATTTCGTCTTAAGACCTCTTTGGACCGAGGACTTGATATTTGAACGAGAGTGCACGTCTTCTTTAGTGAATTTCCTGAACATGGTGTGATTTAATGGAAGATGTGTTGTAGAGTGTTTGTTGAAGAGTCCGATTTTTCAGTAATCCATATTGGTACACACACGACTTGATTTTTCAAGCTCTTTGTTTAGACAAAGAAATATTCAATTGCGGTTCATAAATGTAGGGGGAAGAAGAGAATGTAAGGAAATGCACAAGGGTCAAGCAATTAACCGATTTCTTACAAATATATCGTCATTCTTCTCCCACTGATAATCGCAAGGACTCCGTTTAGGACCGAAATTTTCATATTGGTGAAAACACTACTCTTCGCACATAATTTGCGAAATCTCACTAAATAATGATAGGGATTCTCAACTTGCCACTAAACTTTGTGAGGAAACTCATTGATGCGCTAAGGAAGCTCAGAGGTTTTGTAGAAAACTACGAAAAGCTCGTAACTCTCACTAAAATATTCACTAAATTGTGAGTACTAAAATAAAAGTTCTACGGTAGAGATATGTCAAGATTAATAATTGCAATAACACCATCCGTTGCCTTGGTGTCACCGCACTCAAAGGAAATCTTAATCAATTTTGCCCATTACAATAAACAATCAAGTTGTGAAATGTATCCAGCTCAAGATCTTACTATGGAATCGTTAGACCGAGCGAGGCAAAAGGCGTATACAAACTATATATGAGCCAGCAAGTAGACTGAGAGAACTATGAGCGAAGCGAATAGATCTCTTTAGTTTATTAGGGGAATAATAAACTGGCACTCAGCAATCCAAAGATAAACTTTGATATAGACAAACTTAGGAAACAATTCATCGTGTGAGCCAGTAGCCCGGTACAAATTAGCTACTCTTATTTCAAAGGTAATGTCCTCAAAACCCTTGATATATGAGTAATCATCAAGAATGCCACCACTAAAAGCTACTAATGTCGTTGACAAGTATCGTTCATTAACGTGTAGAGGTAGACCTTCAAGGAAGCGTTTACCAAGTTACGACTGTTGGAGTCCAAAAATTCCCTAGCCGTTAATAACACAAGGTTATAACAACAAGGAGCTGTCAGGTTATAGTTTTCAACCAGCAAAAACATGATCTCGGATAGAATCCTCACTGATACACGTAATGCCCCTGCATAAAGATGAAGAATTGAAAGTTAATAGATTGGCGGGAATGTCTCATCCTTTTATACTTGAGGGTCTGTCCGGGTAATTTAGAGAAAAAATATAAATATGCAGGTATATTGAAAACCGTAGAATTTTGCAGCCATCCCGAAAATGGTTGCAAACGTAAAATCTCAGAAGGAAACGAATCTGAGTTTAGCCTACAATACTCAATACCATCAATAGAGTTAGCGATACTGTTATCTAGCAGTCTACACAGATAAGGCTCCTACAACCTCTAAATATTACGTAAATATCATTACTATAGAAACCTCTATAAATTCGTTTCATCGTCTATCACAATATATTTTAATTCTTGAAGACAGTAATCTTGCAAAGTGTTGATTGTTGAATATTTGGGAACGGTGGTGGATATCGTCTGGACAAGGTTTGTGTAATTTATCAAGTTTTGAGTTGTTTTGCTGTGTCCAACCTTGCCCTTATATGCTATTATCTCATCGTCATGCAATTTGTGTATCCCCATTGATGGATTAATGGGAATATTAATTTGGTTGGGATCCAACGGAAAATAGTAGGATGTGTATAATTCCATGGATTCCTGTTGATTGAGAAATCCTTCCGTTTCATCAAAATGATGCTTCATTATTGGGTCTCCTTCGCTACTTGAAATGTGTTCACCAGATAATAACGCCAATTCTTCATCGAGACCATCGTCAAATAAATCGTTATCGTCTGGTTCTTCAAACAGATCTTCCAAGTCTTGGTTATTTCGACTCTCGTCGGTGGTTCTTTCATCGTCTTGAGGTTTGAAATCCTTTTGAAATCCACCTTCGTTTTGATTTTGAACTTCGTTCATATGACCAACTTCTTTTTGAAATCCATCTTCGTGTTCTAGAGTGCTATTTCTCAGTCGACCATCATTTTGCATTTGTTGACTCTTTGCAGCAATTGTGTATTGTGGAAGATCAAGATCATCCAAATCCATCGTGGGCATTGGTTCCTGTATTAGCGCTTTCTTTGCACTTTGTTCTTCTTCATTTTCGGATAATATTGGCTCTGGTGTCTGCATTTCTCCACTTGAAGCGGGGTCTTGAGTTATAGCCATGGCTGGAACTCTTGAATTCCTCATACCCAAAGTCTTCTTTTTAGGAGGTGCTGGATCTGATGGATGTTCAAGAACCTCTATAGTATTACTTGAGATTTCCAAGCTATCGTCCTTAGATAAATCCATCAGTGCAACGTGTCTTGAAGTTGGCACAGTCTCGGTACTATAGTCATACATCGAGAGGTCATCATCGCTGTCAGAATCCACCATTTGATCTAAATAATCCTTTTCCTTCTTTTTTTCTTGAAGTGATTTCTTTTCTCCAACTTCACGAATCATACTCGTTACACTTCTAAAACCTGTTTCAACATTATCAGGCATAAAGAATTTCTTTCCCTTTTTTGCTGCTCTAGTCTTTTCTGCTTTAGTCGCTGCTTTAGTCTTTTTGCCACCAGTCATGTACTGGGTTGCAAATCTTATAATCTCATCTTCGTCGTCCAATGTTTTGATTTCAATATTCTCTTCCGGAATCTCAATCAACTTCATTTCAATGGAGGGTGTAAAGTCTTGGGGCACTATTCGGTTTCGTGGTGCTAAAGTTATCAAGTTTCCCTTCATTATGTGCTGCTGAATATACTCGTAACCGTCCATAGCTTTATCGAATTTAGATTCTTCGTTACTCGAAAAGAGTAACAAGACTTTCCCGTCACGTTTACGGCCCGTTCTACCCATTCTCTGAATATTCTTGATAGGTGAACTTGTGGAATCATAGCAGACAATTAAGTCAACTTCTCCAATATCCAATCCTTCCTCCCCAATAGAAGTGGCAACTAATATATTGTATGTACCAGCCTTAAACTTTTTGATTATTTCCTTCTGTAACTTCTGATTCATTCCTTTGATTTGTGCATCTTCTGAACTAGTCCTCGTCGAAGGTATATTCTGTGGTACGTCATATTTAGCCACCTTCGCTTTTTTTTTCTTCGAATACTTTTGAGCAAACTTTACTTCATCAAACTTATCTTTTTCCTTGGACTGTCCGATAAATATATGGGGTTTCAATTTATCTCCAGCTCGCTCTATGCTTTGAACGATTTCAAGCGCCGACTCCCTAAACTCCGTGAATATAATGACCTTTGAGTCGGGGTTAGTATTGGTAGTGAAAAAGTCATCCAACTCTTCCATCAATGCCTCTATTTTGGGGTGACTTACCACGTTGGTGTCCTTCAAAAATTCTTCAGCACGTTTCATCAACTGTTCAATACTCTGATGAAAGTAGAATTCTGAATTTAGCTTGTTTGTTGACTTCTTCTTCTTCCATTTTGTAGTGAACTCCAACCGTTTTTCTGAGAAGTAACTATAGAACGATTTAATTCCGTAAATATTCAACCTTCGAAAACACTGGCCCACCACCCCAAGTAGTTGAAGTATGAAGAAGTTGGACCATTTGAGACCTTCTGGAATACTGCTATTCATTACTAGACGTTGTGACGCCTCCATACACTGAAAGAAGTTGATTTTCAGTGGATCTCTCATTTCATAAATGTGCCTTTCGTTGGCTAGTTTGAGTACAGGTTCAATGGCAGTGCACAATAATTCAATACACTCGACTATTTCTGCAGATTGAGCTAAGAATCTTCTTTCCACTTTCTTGTGTTTCATGTATCTAAAGATATCAATACTTCTCTCAGTTCGAACCTCGACTTTTGAAATGGCGAGGTTGTCTATAATTTCCTGTACACCATCTACATCTGCTGCAGGGGTGGCTGTCAATGCAAGCACTCTGAATGAATTGTTAAATCTCTTGAGGAACTTCACCACATTGTTATATGCATAATTTCCTCTCGCACGATGTGCCTCATCAATCACTAATAATACTATTGATTTTGGGTCAACAATACCGGATGCCAAATCGTTTTCAACCACTTGGGGAGTGGTGAAGAATACCTTTTTCGAGTCCCAAATCTCGCCTCTGTTCTTTCTTGTTTTGTCAAGAAGAATGGCAACTTGCGAAGCTGGAATGCCGGTGATTTCACAACATGCTTTGATTTGTTGGGCCACCAAAGGTCTTGTAGGAGCCATGAATATAATTTTTGAGTTGGGGAACCATCTTAGAAAGTTCAACATCACAGTGGATGCAATGAAAGTCTTACCCAACCCTGTTGGTAGTGCTACCAACAAGTTATCGTAAAATGCCCTTTGAACAAGGTTGTACTGATAATCACGAACTTCAAAGTTGGTAGGGTAGATATACTTTGATAAGTGATTATAATCAACTTTGTGGTGTGTGGGAATGTTGATGTTTTCAACAATGGGAATCTCCTCGTATTGTGGTTGTGAATCACTAGCCACCAACCCATCTAGAGTTCTCTGTCGCTTGTATCGAGAACTTGTGCCGCTAGATGAAGGATTAGAAGACCTATTAGACAATTCAGACCCTCTTGATACTATCGACTCTTCGGGACCCGTAGATATTACACCCCCTTCTGATTCTCTATAGTTATCACTCGAAACACTTCGTTTCGGGATAGACGCGCCGTTGAGAGTAGTACCAGACGTCGCTCCACCAAGCACGTTAACCCCCACCAGCCCTTCCATCAACAACTCAAGCTCCTCGTCATCATCTTCAAACATTGAGTCTCCTTCATCTCCGGACATTGTAAATCCATATAAGATTGTTGGAGATCAGATATGTCTAGATTAAATGTTGTGAAGACTATTGATCTAGAATTTGAAGTCTACACGACCGATTGCAAAAGGAATCTGACATGTTAAGTTGGTGACTCTAGAAGAAGAAGCGAGACGAGAACTGCTAACTGAAAGCTGCTAAATGAGAATACAGAGACCACAAGATAAACCTTAAAGTGTTTTAAAAAGCAGTTTAACAATTCAATCACTCACAACTCTCTTAATCATTCAATCACTTACAATCTAACTCTACTTACTCCTCCTCAAGCAAGTTAAACATCCTAAGAATTAGACAGAGAACACACAAATCAAGTAGCTTCACAAAATTAATGGCTCTCTATCAAGATACTTTCAAATATGTTTACTTCCATCAAATAATCGCTTCTTATCATATCGTATACTTCGTGGAACAATTCCTGCATACCTCACATTTGTAAATTTCAATTACTATCAACAACAGTGGGACAACATGGCTAGCGAAGATCCTTATGAGATATTAACACAATCTATGAAGAGGCTAAATGCTCCCCTTGAACGTCTACTTAAGACTCATGACGAGTTTGTTCTTCAAAACTTGACAATTTTGAATAATATAAAGAGTGTGTCTAGTGTTAGAGAGAAGCTAACCACCAACAATCGCTAGATAAAAGCATATCACAATCTATATATCACAATTAGAATTCGTTTCTGCTAATTGAATTAGGATTCCTGTCAATTCACCTCAAACTACGATCCCCCAATGAGTTCTGTAATATCATGGTGGATCGGGGTTGAACTATAATACATACAGATCCATATCCAACGTTTGGTAGATATAGTGACTGCCAGGTATTAGTCATTCACACTAGGCAGGGTCGTCAAGAAACATGAAAAATCACTTAAGGTTGAACATTTTGAAGGACGACAAGTTTCATGGATAAAATAGGGAGCCATATAGTAAACACCCCGTGAGGTTGTTGCTATTGTTAGTTTACAGCGTCTTCCAGTCTTCCAGTGATTCAGTGTTTCAGTTTTTTATCTCTGCAAATATTATGGCCTCGTTAGTGGTCCCTAGGTGGTGAATATTATCTACTACTATATCAGATCAACTCTCTAGTCCCTCACTAGCACCAATGCACGATAAATTGTTAGTGTAAACTGATACTATTCTCGGTACAATTCTTAAACACGCTTCTTACGCTATTTCTCATAATTCGTCTATAATTTTTCTATAGTTCTGGCAAGACTACCTCTCTACTTCTCTACATATTCCAATATCATAACTTCTGCATTGTCGCATAATTCTAGATTGTCGCAAATATATTTGAAGTGAAAAATCAAGATCAACATTACCACCCCACCATGTTTAGAGCACCTCTCCGTGTCGTAACCAAGCTTCCTTACATAAGAATGTCGTCATCTACTGCTAGGACTATTATCAATTCCTCAGAGACACCAGGACCAATAGAAACCGGAATCGTCAGCAAAATAGTTGACCAATTGAATCCGTCATATATCAAAGTGGCCAATGACTCTCAGAAACATGCCCACCACGCAGGGCTCAGAGGTGCTACTAACGTCACAGAATCTCATTTCAGATTGGAGATTGTAAGCGACGACTTTGCTGGCAAGAATATGCCTTCTAGACATCGTTTGGTGTATCAAATTTTGGACGACGAGTTTAAGAACAAGGGACTCCATGCGTTACAAATAAAGACAAAAACGACCAGTGAAGTAAAGCAGTAGTACGGAAAATTTCTGTAAGTTATATATATATTAGAATAAACATGGAAAGTATGTTCTTTACCATAGAAATACCACAAATAAATGACTAAACCTAGCCAAGATTGTAAGGAGGGACTGGGCATATATGTTGGAATGAGTAGGGAGTTGATTAGTTGATGATTATGTACTCATACGTGCGACAAACACTAATGTTCGATCAGTAACCATTTCCATTTCCATTTGCTTCCTCGATTTGATTGTTAGATTCCTGAACACTTGCATTCTTTGCAACCAATTCAACAATTCTTCTAATGACAGGCAAGTTCAACCATGCTGGTACATAAGCCTCCACTCTAGAGAAAGGTCTCAAACTCACAGTTCTAAAAGGATCGTTGAAATGGCCATCGGTAGATACCATTTCGAATAAATCGTCTGCGTTCGATGAATCGTTGGCTTTAACCTTGTCAGCAACAGCTTGCAAAACATTTGGAGCAATCGGTGTTTCATAGTCAGCAACATAGTATTGTGATATCAACTTTTGAATTTGAATTGGCTTCAACGCATAACAAATTTCGTAGATGATTTCAATATCATCAGGAGTATTTTTACGCAATTGCAACAACTTGGCCGCTTGTAACAAGTGGCTCAAGTATGCAGAACCTTCTTGGATTTCATGGCCCTTACACCATTCTTCCAACCTGGTGACGTTATAATTTAATTGCAAACCTCTCTTCCATGACAAAAAGTTTCTTCTCATAATCAAATCATTGAAACAGAGAGCATCAACAAACCTTAACAATTCAATAATTACATCGTTCATGACTTCTTGTTCGATAAAGTACGACTTCATAGACCAATAAACAGTGTTGAAGAAGCTCAAAATATCATCCATCTTGTATTGAACTGCAGCGCTGAAAACCTTGGCCAAAAATGGCGAGTTTTCGGGAGCTCTGAATCCAGGTAAAGATTGCGACAATACAACAGCAGAAACTGCCTTCTTTTCTAAATCTTTCTCCATCTTCTTCATCCACATGTTGTAAATGTTGTATGAGAGAGACTCGAAATCTTCTTTGACAACAGCAACAAGCTTCAAGTATTCGTCAAATTCATCCTCACTCATTTCATGAGATAAGGTGTCGTTGGCGATAATGGTTTGTTGGGCGTACGAAACAAAGGAGTACAACTCGTGAGTATTCGATAACCAAAAAGCACCGTTTGGAATAACATCATTGTCCTTCAAGGTAGATACAATTTGTTGAATTGATGACAAGACTTCACCCAAGAACTCTTCACTTTCCTTGGTTAAGCCTAATCTCCACATGTCAGATAAGATAATGATTATGATTCTGGCAGGGAACAAGACCTCCTTTCTGGTCAAGTCAGCAGCAACACCTGCTGGAGGAATCTTCAATCCCTTCAATAATCCCTCAACGATTTCTCTGTGCAATTGTCTGGAATCTCTCAACAATTTGAATAATTCATCATTAATATCATCGATATTGGAGCCATCGTCGTTCGAAACAGCAATAACCGATACAGGTCTGTTGTTTTCAAGGCTGGTTGGAGAGTTCCAGGCCAAAGCGCTACTATGACGTTTGTTACTCACATTTCTTGATTTTGAATTAGAAATACCATTGCCAGCAGCAGCACCAGCGGCAAATGCACCAGCCTTTTGTTGTGACTGTAAATTGGAGATTTCTGATTTTAATTGTTCGATATGACTCTTTAAGTCAACTTCAATTGTATCACGTCTAACCAAGTCTTCCTTCGCTTTATTCAAGTCTTCAAGGTTGCGTTGAACCTCTTGTCTCAATTCAGCTTGCTCTTTTGTCAATTCATCGATCTTTTGTTCAGCATTAGAATATTCAGTTTTGATGGCTTCCAATTCCCTGTTCAAGTTTTCAATTTCTTGTTGATGTTTAACATTTTGACCATCAAATCTGTCATTGAATTCCATTTCTCTAGTCTTTAACGTTTCATGAGCAGCACTTTGTTGTTCTAACAAATCCTTCAAGTTGTTTATCTCAACAACCAATTTCTTGTTATCTTGAATCTTTCCGGTCAATGATTGCGTCAAATCGATTACCTTGTTTTCCAATTTATAAGAAACTTCCTTCAATTTGTTTACTGACTTAGCTTCAACCTTTAATTGACTAAGTTCAGCAACGGCCAACTTTCTTCTAAAGCAGGATTGGATCAACACAATTCCCTTCATATCCTTTTGATATTTACGTCTTGCTGTGTAACCTCTCCAAGCATTTTGAATAGTGGTAGCAGATTTTTCGGTTCTCAATTGAGTAAAGTTTCTTCTTGCTTGTAATCCACGGATAGATTTTTGTAAAACAAGAATAGAATTCTGGGTAGCTTTGACTTGCTTTCTTGCCGAATAGCTTCTTATTAAAGTTTGAATCATTGTGGCTGCATTTGTTTCCATTTCTTGTTTGATTTGAGTTCTTGTGATATGGCCACGAACCAAACTTTGAACCTTGATGTGAGATTCTCTAATCTCCAAATATCTCTTACGGTAGTAGTTTCTTCTCAAGTTCTTTTGAATCATTACAGCGGATTTGTACAACTTTTCTGCTCTCAACTTTTCGAAATGAGCCAACATACCGGCTTTGAAGAAAATTTTCGAGTTACCCAACTGATATTTGGCTTTATCCTCGATATTGGTATTCAAAATGGTATTACACAAACCACTGACGGACTCTTGTGTAGTTTCGCCACTCATGACCTTGATCCATGACTCAGAATCAACCAAGATATGGTATCTATCGGCAAACTCAACGTAGGACCATCTGGATGGGAAACCTGCGCACGAAATTCTGATTGTTTCCAAAACACCACAAGCTCTTAATTGCGACAATACCATGAGTGAGTCAAATTCCCAAGCTTTCTTTTGCTCATTGGGTTTGATACATCTGATATAATGAACATTTGTCGAATCGATAGTCTTCATTAATTCAATCAAAGAGTTCTTGAACATGGATCCAAGAGTAGGCTTCTTCAGGGAAAGGGATTTGCGAGCAGCAGGTCCGGTGGAAGCAGGTTTGGCAGCATCGAGCGCAGCATTGTTCTTTTCAATGATTGATAGCACTGATTGAAACAATTCGTTGGTGGTGTTCTTCATAACATCCAAATGTCCTTCACCTACAGTGTCTCTATTCTTTTCAATGAACCCGTCAATATCGTACGTCACATCAAGGGCATAGTGACTAACAATAAATTTGGTTTGGCCAAATCTTGGCTTCTTAAAAACCTTGTTTGTAGGTTCTTTGTCTAATGTTTGATACATTTTTTCGATCCATGATTCGTCATTACCAGCTGGCAATCTCGATTCTTCGTCCAAGAGGGCTAAGACTCCGAGTCTGTTCTCGATTAAGTTGATGCAAGGTTGATTGTCGGCGAAGTCAATAAATGACCATTCGATTTCTTCTCTTATGTACTCTTCTTGCTCAAGCTTGAAGACGTGTTGGTTGAACTCTTGTTGTAACTTTTCATTGGCATAGTTGATACAAAATTGTTCAAAAGAGTTCTTTTCAAAATGTTCGAACCCGTAAATATCCAAGACACCAATGAATGACTTTATGTGTTCCTCGACATCTGGAGGACACAAGTCGGTATTGACATAGTCCACCAACCAGTCAAACAATGCGGAATAAATGTACTTTGCAAATGAGTCTCTAGCAACCAATGCTTGTTTGTGAGTCAAATTACTTGTGATCTTCTCAGATCTAGTGGTAATTTGTTTCTTGATGGTCCACTTGGTAAAGTTCATCGGGTCAATCCCCAAGAGCTCACATGCCTTTACTAAATTAGGTTCGTCGGATGATAAGTGGGCATCATTTCTTGTGGCTGCGATTTCAATATTACCGATATGTAAGAGAGCGGCCAAGATTTTGTAGATTTCAAATTGTTCACGATCTTTGATTCCAATCAAGCTAAGAGCATCCTTAGTGATGTTGAATTCCGCACCGTCATCAATTCCCTCAATGGTAGGAGGGCCCCCTTGATTAGTGTACTTGTAATCCTCAGCTGTGGTCAATCCGAGCGTAGCTTTGTCGTCTTCATTCATACCTGCTAATAATTGGTAAAAAATATGATAATTTCTTTCCGCTTGAGGTTGGAAAACTAACCTTGATCTTTCCAAGAGGTATGTTCTGATTCTGGCCCCAATAATGGAGGTTTCCTTGTCAAACAAGATTTCCAAGTATTTACCAAATCTGGACGAGTTGTCATTTCTTGTTGTTTTAGCATTACCAAAGGCTTCCATAATAGGGTTGGTTGCCAAGATCTGTTTTTCAACATCAGACATATCCGATTTATGATCTGTTCCTATATTATCGTCCAATTCTGAATCTTCCTCCACGGATGCAAAGTAACGCATGATGTACTTTGCACTGACGGTTTTCCCAGCTCCGGATTCTCCTGATACTACGATGGTTTGGTTGCTCCCATCAGCTTTCATACATCTGTATGCATCTTCAGCAATAGCAAAAAGATGAGGATCTAATTCACCCCTTCTCTTACCGGCATAAGCTTGGATAATATCTTGTGAGTATAATTGGTCAACTCTTTGGAAAGGATTTGTAGCAATCAATACGATACCAGAGTATGTATAGATATTGAGCTGGGAGTAACGTAACTTGATCGCGTGTAAGACAGCAGGCTCATTCAAATATGACAAACTTGTTAAATCTTCGGCGGCTTCAAGAATAGGCGGGTTTCGCAAAGGTGGTAATGTATGGTTCTCTTCCAGGAGATCAGAAGTCTCGAGTTTAAATATTTGCAGATCATCAGTTTCAGAAACAAATTCTAACTTGTGTTTGCCGCCGTCGGCAGTATTCGATTTAACAGTGACCCCTATCCAACCTGTTGATTCATCAGGGTACCAACAGCGGGTACCAATGTCGTAGAGTGATGCCATGTTAATATTTAATGTATAACTCTAGTTAAATATTTCAACTAAATGTCTAAAAGTGATGTGTATTGATAATGGTGTACTTTGCGCGTGGTTGAACTGAATACAGCCCGATTTTGCTGGTTCTTATAATAATATAAGCAAGATATTGTCACGATTTATTCTCGTACTAATTATTGCAAGTCACGTATCTTAAAATTCACTTCTAATAACCTCCAGCTAAATATGTGGTATTCTGTAAGTATTTATTTTAAAACTGTTGTCCCTAGATTTTGTTGTTGATTCAGAATTTTTGGTGTTTCGCAGGTTATAAATGTGATTTACTGGTTAAGCCCCAAAACATTACAGGTTGGGAACAAGTTGGGGGTTGCGTGAATTTACAGGTTGGAAGTTTTTTCAAGGCTGTAGACGGTTTGAAACGGCCTAGTCTCCAAAAACTACCACTAAAGATCTATAGAGCAATCTACATATATCCTTGTACATTCTCAATTAGATACATCCATAGTTCGTCTTCAATTACAACTAGTGTGTAGCGGTCGTCTAAGCAACATGTAATCAACCACCGTCAAGGACGCGTAAACAAAATGTTTTGGACCAGACACGTCTTTGAAATTCTAGAGGGCAGCCGTTACGGAAAAGTCTAGACGCATGCCTCCACTTCTGAGTATTAGAATAGCGGACAATTATATTATATATTAGTATACAATAGTTAAGTGCTTCTTGCACTTGTTAGTAGAATAATAGTCTACCCAAACTACGTATTACATAGATAGTTATCCTACTAGACGAGTCAGAATATCTAAAATAGTCTTGGATTGACTGGAAGATCTTGTAGTCACAATAGTGTTGGACTCTAATACATTCATGACACTAATCTGAATTACAGTCACAAGATTCGTATGCAAGTGCATGAAGTTACATCTATTCATTCTAGCATGACTCTACATACCGCGATGTCTTCTCTATAGGATCATAGGCTAGTAATAATACTATTAAGCTTCTCTGTAGATAATGCTTCTAAGAAGAATATGTGGTTGATCTGGGAATAGCCAGCCCTATGTATATCGAAGAAAATAATATCAACACTATTGGAAGGTGAATGAAGTCATTTGTCATACATAGCTGTAGCAAATCATTGGCGTTGGCGACTAAACATTTAGGTACCAATATCTTTATTCATATTGCCTGTGTGTGATGAAGTGACTGGGAAGACTAATGAATGCTTGTAGAAAATAGTTTAGGACATCAAGGTAGGGCTGTGCTCCAATAAGAACTAATTAGTAACTCTATCAGTCGACTAGCTGCATTCAATGAGCATTCAAGATCTTTAAGATTGGCATCTGTATATACTTGAAAATATGACACATGTTAGAGTGGAATTGATAGACAATTTTAAATGAAATGTGGAGTTGGCCCCAGAGACGGAATGCTTGCGACATAATCTTCAGTTGTTTTCCATCAAGTACAAAGTATGCCGTAGTTTGAATGCTATTGGTGCAACCATATTGTTATTCAATGTTGGATCTTTTCCTAGATTTATAATAACTGATTATACAACATTGTATCCTCGGCTATTCTTGATAATCCAACCATTTTTTGCAGCCATTTAGAAATAAAATCTTGAATAATAACTAGTTCTAACATCCATTATATAGGAGCCATGATAGGATGTTCAAAATTATAAATAGTGTCGTATCAATTGACGACAAGCAGCTCATTTCAGATTTTCCCAGGTGTTAATATTGCTCTCTCTATACCTCATTATGGTTGATATAAACTACTTTAGCAAGTCGGTTTTAAATTTATCCATTTATTGGAATCTCCTCCTTTTCCAGAACCATTATCAAGCTATCTTCGTCTATCTAAAATAACAAATTTAGTATTTTTCTGGAGTTTCTTCTCGGAGATAGCCTCAGATCTGTTTGTTCCTCTACGTAGTATCTGACTTTTAAAGCCCACGTTCTACCATACCCCACCCTCTTTTAAAGTAAAAAAGAGAGAGATATAGTATTGATAACCTTTAGGTGATATTATCGATATATATAATCCTATTTGTTATACTACGTAATATCTAACTCTTTATATCGTAATAGCACTTTTTTCGTAATAACTATTATCAAATATCTATCAAAAAATTCTGAACCCAAAGCTAAAATGGACAAATTTGCAACCATTTCTTTGTTTCTGAGGAATTCGCCTAGAAGTAAATGCTGTACAACTAAAACCGAGAGGCACCATTACTCCACACTTTCCAAATCATGGCTTGAACTTATTTTTTGCAGCTTTGCTAATCCTCGTGTTGTTACTGGCTAATGCATGTTCATAAAACCGCGTGCAATTCCGACTTTGTGGCGCGGAATAATAGTGCTAGTTTTAGGCTAAACAAACCACCATGTAGCACCAGTTAATCGTTCTCAAGCCCTTCTCAAGTTTCGTCTCTTCTTGCATCGTGTATATTTATATTGGATCTACAAAAAAAACCGAAAACTTCTGTTCCGCAACATGTCAGAACTTTCAATTCCGAATATGTCAAAAATTCAGTTGTCCAAATAGAATCATCAGCCTTCGACGACATGTTTTTGCTGGTGCTCGGAATTGGTAGTCTGAGCCCTATAGAAATCATACCTTCTAACCTTTGGAACATTCTGTTCCCTTACAGTCCAATTAGATACCAAATGATAAAAAACGAAGAGGGTGCTTATCGAATATGCCAGGTTTAATATCCTTAGAAAAATAATAAAATTGTCTTCATATGGCCCTACCCGACCCCGGCCATATAACTCTCGGGGTAGAAGAAAACCACTGTATACTCAATTCATACATCTGTCCCATCATCTACCCCATAGAATAATTCATGATAAACACATTGACTTTCCTCTACCTTAAATTTAGAATAGCTACTGAAATTCATTTTGGACCACCTTTTTCAGTCACGATAGAGCAAGCCTCCCATCCCGGATTCAAAATCTTTCTTGCAACATACACCTATCTATTTTTCTTTCTTTAGTTCTCATGCTCTCCATAATTATCCTGTTAGCGATACTCTTATTGGCTATATATTGCACGGAGTTGTAGTGAAATTTTGTGTGGGGAAAAAAGTGGGTTCTCGGGGTAACATGTTTTTGAGAAATTCTATAAATTCCGGGGCTGTCGCAGATAAGATAGTCCATAAATCATAAAACTATCGACAGTTATCATAACAATTGAAACTTCCGAGTAACTACCTAGAAATTCATACGTATTATCGGCAAATTCTACTTGTATAGCTTTATTCGATTTTTTGGCTTCTCGAACTCAATCCTCCTCTTGTTGTACCAAACAGATAACAAGGACTGTTGCCCCTATTTATATCAAGATTATTATTAAACAACCACCTATAACTACAAGTGATTGACTAAAAGTGACACCATGGTTACTATTGAAGAAGTTAGAAAACATAATTCCAAGAAGGATTGTTGGGTAATCATTCACAACAAAGTTTACGACGTCACCGATTTCATAGACGATCATCCTGGTGGAGCTGCGATCATTTTGAAATATGCTGGAAAGGATGCTACGAAAGTTTTCGACCCAGTTCATCCGGGCGATACTTTGGACAGGTATTTGAAGAAGGAGCATCACTTGGGTCCTGTTGAACGGCCCGCGAAACTGTCGAAGCAAGCAACCGTACCAAAACCTGTACAACAACAACCAGCGCAAGCTTTGCAACCAGCAGCTGATGCAAATGTTGTTGATGAATTTGATGTGGAATACGACGAACAGGATGACAAGGCACCTACCCTCGGTTTGGGTGCAGTTGCCCCCCAAGCAAGTACAGGTTCTAGTACTCCTGCTACTACGGAGGGTACTGAAAACGAAGACGAATACGATGATGACGATGAAGATGATCCTCCTACTGAAGAAGAACTCGCTAGAAAGGAAAGGGTCAAGAATATGCCAGATATTGGTCAGATTTACAATCTCAATGACTTTGAATTTGTTGCTCGTCACACCATGGAGAAGACCGCTTGGGCTTACTATTCATCGGGCTGTGATGATGAGATAACCTTACGTGAGAACCACTTGGCTTACCATCGTATTTTCTTCAAACCTAGAGTTTTGGTCGATGTCACTGATATTGATATTAGTACTACGATGTTGGGAACCAAACTGTCGGCACCTTTCTACATTACAGCTACGGCATTGGGTAGATTAGGACACGATGACGGAGAAAAGGTGTTGACTCGTGCTGCAGACAAACAAGATATTATCCAGATGATTCCCACGCTTGCCTCGTATTCCTTTGACGAGATTGTGGACCAAGCCACCGACAAGCAAACGCAATGGTTTCAACTTTATGTCAACAAAGATCGTCAGATCTGTCAGGAGTTGGTTGAACATGCCGAAAAACGTGGAATCAAGGGTCTTTTCATCACTGTCGATGCACCCCAGTTGGGTAGAAGAGAAAAAGATATGCGTTCTAAAGGGTTTGAAGACTTGAGTCATATTCAAGGTGATGGAGATGGAGTTGACCGTTCGCAGGGTGCTGCTAGAGCCATCTCATCGTTCATCGATACTAGCTTGAATTGGAATGATATTGCATGGTTCAGAAGTATCACCAAGATGCCAATTATCTTGAAAGGGATTCAAAGTGTTGATGATGCGTTGAAAGCCGTTGAATATGGCGTTGAAGGAATTGTTATTTCCAACCACGGGGGAAGACAGTTGGAATTCGCCCGTCCATCGCTTGAGGTATTGATTGAGTTGATGCCTATTTTACGGGAGAAGAACTTGCAGGACAAGATCGAAGTTTACATTGACGGAGGTATCAGAAGAGCTACTGACATCTTGAAAGCGATTGCTTTGGGTGCAAAAGGTGTAGGACTCGGGAGACCTTTCTTGTATGCCATGAGTACGTATGGTGACGCTGGAGTCTTCAAGGCCATCCAGATCTTGAAGGATGAAATGATAATGAATATGAGACTTTTGGGGGTCACTAGACTCGACCAATTGGACCAATCCTTCATTGATACTAGAACCCATGCCAATAGATACGTTGCTGAAGATAGATTGTTTGGCAACGTATACGAACCTTTGAAGGCACCATCCTTTACTGTTCCAAATAAATTGTGAAGTTTAGGTATAGGAATATGCCAATAGATATCGGATTATGCCCATAGATATCGGAATACCCATAAGTATCGGAATATCCCTATAATTATCGGAATATACCCATAAATATCGGAATAAATCCATAAATATCGGAATATGCCCATAAATATATATAACAGTTGAAGATCAGTATATCTACAAGAACTTCTTTACGTATAGAAGTAATGAGAACATACTAAACACCCTCTGTCCTCTCCCTTATCTACCCACGGATAACTATCCTGCGTTTCTTGCTCAGATTATTTTTCTGCGCCGTTTACGTCAAGTTCTACTAACGGCTGAGCCCCGAAATCACAACCTGCCCATATTCTTGGGGCTATGGAGGTGGGGAAGTTCCACTAGAATAGTATTTCGAATCTCTTTGTTTAATACCTCAGGACTTCATTGGAGCCACTTTTCACTCTCGAAGCATCCAGATCGTTCCGACGTCACCTTCGCATCACACCGTCATCTCGGACCGGCTAAACCACATCATTCAGACACAAAGCCAGAAATAGCCACATCCGCGACATTTACCACCGCTATTTGTAATTTCCAATACGACATCCCGACCTTTGCACGACATTCGTCCTTCTGGGTTGGAGAAATTTTGGCCCTCTTTTTCACAGAATTAGATACCTTGTTCCTTAATACTATCAGTATACACATCAAAATCTTCATTCCAAGCGCTATACACAGTAGAGGTGATCTAAACAGTTAGCAAGATTTATTGTTGCTGGGATAATCGGTCACAAGATTAGCGCTGATTTCAACCCGTACCCCTGAGTGATTGAACCACCCAAAGAGCAAAATATACCACAGTGTGAAGCGTAGGCTTATTGCAAGAGAGGACACAACGAGTCATTAAACTGATAGAGTATACACAAGATATACAAAATCTCTAAATCTAACCTGATATACACAAGATTTTTACAAATCTTACCTGGTTGCATCAACCAAATCACAACGTTAGTGCTTACAAATAAAGAGCCACGAGTCCAAGGTACTATTTGAGCTATAGAAAGATCACTTCTAAGGTAGTGATCAAACTTTTGCATAATAAACTAATTCGTCTACGCAACATTTTAGTTCACTTATAGGCTCAGACTTAGCCTTTCAAATAGGACTCAAAACCCAACAATCATTACGACTTTAAAATGGTTCTTATCAACGGTGTAAAGTATGCCTGTGAAAGGTGTATTAGAGGCCATAGAGTAACTACTTGTACTCATACCGATCAGCCCTTAACCATGATCAAGCCTAAAGGAAGGCCAGCGTCTCAGTGTCAACATTGTCGAGACCAAAGGAAGCTAAAAAACTTACATACCTCGTGTACTTGTGGCAAGAAGGGAAAATCCCCTGGAATGCACTTGGCAACTTGTATGTGTCATAAGAATTCTCATTGTACGTGCTCTTCCGCTACTCCTACTAGTTCTAGTAAGAGTAAGTCTGCATCTAATGGAAATATTCATCATCTCACGGCTTCTGAAAAGGCCAAGAAGAAGTCGCTTATATCCGCTGCAAACACCGAGATCAAGCGCAAGGTCTCCTTAAACAACGGTTCTTCTTCTTCGAACAACTCTTCGCCCGTTAACTCTACTCTGAAAAATGCCCCTACAGGTTCTGGGTTGGACAATATTGCAGGCGGTGCCAATGATGGTTACGTGATTGAAGATATTGCTATTCCGTTTGATGTGAGTAACGGCTTCTTTGATTTATTTTCATCGCCAGGCTCTAACGATCCTTACAACAATAGTGTTAATGGATCGTCGCAAAATTTCAATGGTTCTACTCAAAACTTTAGCAATTCAACGCAAAACTTCAATGGCTCTTCTCAGAACTTCAATGATTCTACACACAGCTCAGTTATAAAAGCGATGCAAGGCGACAGATCCACATCTTCTTCTCCTTCTATTCCCAACAATAGCGAATTGATTAACGACTTGAATAGCAACCGGTCTCTGAAGGTTGATATGACAGGTTTGGATGCTCCTCAATTCTCTCCCAAGGAATTGGATTTGGCAAACAATATGTTTCCCTTGTTTCCACTTGTAGGGTCTGCGAGCTTTGAAGATGATAGAACGCAACCATTGCTGTCGCTACCGCAATCTGACGATGGGACTTCAAGCGTGGAGGATACAACAAGGAATTTCATAGACAAAAAAATTAGTAGCCCCACGAACCTTGGTAGAAAGAACTCAAACAAAAGAAGCTCTTTGAGCCACATGAATCCACATCAGCCAAAACCATTGAGACCAACTCCTCATTCTAACTTGGGATCTACCGTTTCTTCAAACAGCAGCTACAGCAATATCCAGAGCTCCAATCTTCACGCTCCACCGACATCTAATAATGCAATGACAACGCATGCATCTAGCCACAACCATGCAACTACCAGTAGTGCGAATTCTTCCACCCATTACCATCCAATACGACCTAAAAGACCAGAAAGTGTTTTATCTATTGCCTCAAACTCGTCAAACCGTTCGTTTGACATCGGGCAAAACGTGCAGAATCCAATATATCTCAGTGGAACGTTACCTAACGCTTCAAACTCGGCTGCATTCCCACCAAGCACGAATTATTCTCACTACGATTTGAATGGAACCTATAACTCGTCAACAATCGGCGTCAGCAACAGTGTTGTAGAAGATAACACTTCGGAGTTGCAACACTTTGGCCGTAGTGGGTTGGGCTCCTCCACCTCATCCACCAATATCACACCCAGCATACCCCCACAGAAGAAGGAGGAGTATGATATCTTGTACTATGAAAACTTATTTAGTGATGGAAACCCCAACACCAACAACGAAGCATTGTCGTCATCGTCGTCGTTTGTCAACTTTTTCGGAGCCTCACAAGCGCAAAGTCGACAAAACAATCAGCTTCCACCCCAACAAGAAGAAATGAACTTATTTGATCTGAACTTTGGCCAAAAGCAAGAACAGGCTCCTGAAGCTCCGATCCAACCACGACTTCAAGACAACAAAACTTCCCTAGACGATTTTAACGATGTAACTGTGGGGTCGGGGTCTATTCCACCTCCACAAATCCCATTGGACTACGAATTATCCATACCCATGTTCAACGATTTTGCGACTTCGTTTGATAGCAAAAGTCCTAACGACTACAAGACTTCAAATGACTTACAATTCTGATATGAATACGAAGTCTCTATATAGAGATCATCACTTTCGCGAGCCTCGTCAGCGTGGCTCCTGTTATATATGTATTTCTGTAACTATATTTATCCTCTATGTATTGATACTGACTACTTCTTTTTATGAAGACGAGAGAAGCAGCAGCGGATCGGATTCAGTTCTTTCATGGTAATTCACGTAACTACTCAAAGTTTTATTGTAGATATAGTTGAAATCGAGCCTAAAGTACGGTGGAGATTATGAAAGATAAGAAATAACAGAAGTGTCAATATCTATTGATGTAGACTGAAAAGACTTGAATTAAGGAGCATAGCATGGACTAGTCCATAATTGACCACCTCATAACATCCCCAGTAACATCCCCACGAGTAACAGAGCATAACTCGCTTTGCTCAGTTACTTGTACTCATTTATTCTAAATATCTATATACTTTTCTCGATAAAAACTGGAGCTAAATATAATTATATCATCATAGATACTTTGCAGATCTTCATAGATATTATACAGATCATTGTAGATACTATAGCTACTAAACACAACCCTTCTGAGATGGTAAGAATACAAATATATTCGATGATGATATTATAACTCATATGAGTAACTATAATACTTAACAATTAATAGATAGAAAAAGATAATAAAGAGTTTAATATGCATTGTATGATACAATGGGAAGTTAAGGATGAAGACTACGTGGAACTGATCGAGTTATCTATAAGGAAATTAGACAATTTAGAGAAAATATACGGGTCTAAATATATTAAGATATAGAGGCTCCCAAAATCAGATATTCATATTTTCAATATCACGGTTGGAAGCGTTCTATAGGTCCGGGATATCTCTAGTTAGCCATTTACTAGTACTATTCCACTACCAGGAGCACTATACTTTTGATTACTTATTTTATTACGCAGAATTGTCTGTGTAAATCAACTCTTCAAATCGAGGTCTTCCAACCTCTTGATATTGGACGACATTTCGATCAGACTATCGATATTTAAATTCTTTGTATGTTCACGCAGACGTTGCTTTGCGCTCTTTGGAACCACGTCCGATTGACTGGGAACATCGTCTGTTAAGTATTGAGCTAATACTTCGTCCTGGATGTTGAGTAGCGATTTTTGTTCAATCTGTTGTAGTTTGCATAGCCGGACCAAGTATTCCATGAGGGATAGGGAGGTATTCCTTGGAGGCTGTGGGTTTTTAAGACCCTCAGTAGCATCTTCAAACTCGTCATCATCGTCGCCGCCATCCTCATCATCGTCGTCGAACTCTCCCTGGTTGAGTTCTCCAAATGCAATCCATTCTTCCTTGTCGGTATCTACAAGTTTCACGATAAGAACCGGAGAGTTTCTACCCTCCAACTTCAAGAGCTTTCCAGAAGCACTAAAAAACATTCTTTCAATAAGTTTGGTACTGTACGACAACAGTTTTGGCGGTTCTTCTTCGTCATGGTACCTTCCATCGTTGAAATCTTCTGCAACCTTAAACGTGTAGTGAAACCCGTGATCTTCAGACTCTTCATCTCTAACTATCCTGACCAGAGCCCTTGCAAAAGTTTCCTTCCACGAGATGCAAGCGAGTTCATCGTTTATATACTTCATACGACTAGGATTAAAGAATATCGAGTACATCACCAAATCAAACGTGGGGCCCACCTGTTTTTCTGATTCGTCTTTTTTTGGAGATTTAGATCCTTCGCTAGTCTCCAGCCTGGTCCTCATTTTGTCGTTATCTCTATTCAAGTATTCAGATGCCTGCAAGAGTCTGCCTGGAGAAACCTTCTCCGACATTGCTCCGTTCATATTCACGCCTGCAGTAATTAGAGATAAATTTATAATAGGAATAGCCTCGTTGATTAGTTCAAGCATTTCCTTCAACAAGAACTCCACTTTCTTAACAGAATCCTTCTGGTTATACCCATCTAGTTGTGTAATGACGACATTTATCATCTCGTCAAAGGAGTCAATTTCTTCATTCAATTCGTCGATATATGTAACCGTGGCTTCTAACGTCGTGTTTCCTCTCGCAGCCGCTAGTTTAATGAGGTCCATTGATATTGTAGCGATGTTGATTTTGGTTTGGAGTTTATTCCTTGCCTTCTCGATCCGATGCTTCTCTGACTCAGGAAGCTTATCGAGGAATTTGGTAATTGTTTTTATAGCATAGCCAGAAGCTAACGATATTCCCGACCGTATAGCAAACGTGACTGCCTGATTGCTAGCCTTGGCTAAAATTTGATCCATATGGAAGAGAAGTAGGTGGTAATGGATCAATCTCGTATAGTTAAGATGTATCGGTACACGCACGCAATGAAATAGTAAGGGAAATAATGATAGATATAAGAAGTGTAATAGTGACAGATATATTAAGGATAGTACTGATAGGTTTAGTAAGGATATCATAATATTGGTAAGTAGATATAGTAAGGTTACGTAATCTTATCATGACAGTATTCTGTATAGTTTAAACTCAGAGATCTAACCCTCAGAGTTTAGAGTCAGATTATTCAGTGAAGGTATTAGAATCTTGAAATACGATCTATAGACCTCCCAACACATTAATCTAGTCGGTGGACGAAACTCTATACATAAATTATGAAAACCTCTCTCTAGTCTTGGATCTATCATCTCTCTACTGATTACAAATCTGAGATCTATCACATAGTTAACTTTTTGCCACCACACGCGCTATCTCTATTTGTTTACGCGTATGTAAATACTGATCTAGGAACCATAACACTAACAGAACACAGTAGGAATGGCTAGGAAACCACTTAAAGAGTTTACCACACCTTTAGGCTCAGGAGCAGGGGTTCCGAAAGAGAAACGTCCACCGAAAGTTCTCGATGGCGCAGTTCGTTTAGCCAAACCATTCAAAGTACCATTTGCTAGAAGAGCTACCGACTCAATAGGAGCAGCATCAACAGGAAAGATAGTGAGGGCAGCTAGAACCAAAATCAAAAGTTATGCTGTTGAAAGTGTGGAGGTCGAGGAGGAAATAGTTGACGGTGACGGAAACGTCATACGGGTTAAAAGAAGAGGAGCACTCCTTCCACGAATGTTGTTACAGGGAGATAACATCGCAAACAACGAGCAGAAACTACGCAAGTCGTTTGCAGTACCATTTTCAAAGGATAATGAAAAGAGACAAGAGTTTTCAAATAAACCTCCACCTCCACCATTAGGAACAAGAGTTCGCGTCATACTACCACCAAGAGCACTTCACGATCCAATGAGCGAGTTTGCAATCGTTCTTTACGATCCCACAATCGATGTTATACCCAAATTGGAAAATGAAACCGAAAAATCTCCTTCTCCCGAAGAAAACAAAGAGAATGCCGAAGGACCGCCCACAAAGAAACGTAAAACTCATAGATCTTTAGCTGAAATCTTGGGGATAGTCAAGAGTCCAGAAGAAGCTTTGGAAAAGTATCCCAACGTTCCTGTAGTGATTGATCCAAGACTTGCAAAGATTTTGAGACCACATCAAATTGCAGGTGTGAAGTTTTTATACAGGTGTACGGCAGGGTTGATCGACCCCAGGGCAAAGGGATGTATTATGGCCGACGAAATGGGGTTGGGAAAGACTTTGCAATGTATAGCATTAATGTGGACATTATTGAAACAGAGCCCCAGAGGTAAACGGACTATTGAAAAGTGTATTATTGTATGTCCTTCATCTTTGGTAAGAAATTGGGCCAATGAAATTATAAAATGGCTCGGAGAGGGAGCCTTGACCCCATTGGCAGTGGATGGAAAGAGCACAAAGGCTGCAGATCTCGGTACTGCTCTTCAACAGTGGTCTACTGCTGTTGGAAGAAATATTGTAAGACCAGTATTAATTATATCCTACGAAACTTTGAGAAGAAATGTCGATAAGCTCGCAGGTACAGAGGTGGGATTGATGTTGGCAGATGAGGGCCATAGGCTCAAGAACGGAGATTCGCTCACATTCACAGCATTGAACTCGTTGCGATGCCAAAGAAGGGTCATTTTGTCCGGAACACCCATTCAGAACGATTTATCTGAATACTTTTCATTGTTAAATTTTGCCAACCCTGGATATTTGGGTACCAGAGTCGAATTCAAAAAGAATTTTGAAAACGCAATATTAAAAGGAAGAGATGCTGATGCTACTGATAAGGAACGTACAAAAGGAGACGAAAAGTTGACTGAGTTGTCTACCCATGTGTCCAAGTATATCATTCGGAGAACAAACGATATCTTGTCAAAGTATTTACCCGTAAAGTACGAGTATGTGATATTTACTGGACTTTCACCGATGCAAAAGGCAATCTACAAACACTTCATAACATCTCCTGAAATTAGGAAGTTGTTGAAAGGGGCAGGATCCCAGCCATTGAAAGCCATTGGAATGTTAAAAAAACTTTGCAACCATCCTGATTTGTTGAACTTACCAGACGATATTGAAGGGTGTGATCATTTAATTCCAGACGATTACTGTTCATCAATTGGTGGAGGTGGAGGACGCAATAGAGAGCTCCAAACATGGTTGAGTGGAAAGTTTATGATATTGGAGCGGTTTTTGCATCAGATCAAGACCGAGACTGACGACAAGATTGTGTTGATCTCAAACTATACCCAAACCCTTGATTTGATTGAGAAAATGTGTCGTAGAAAACATTATGGCAGTTTGAGACTAGACGGGAATCTGAATATCAACAAAAGACAAAAGTTGGTGGACAAGTTTAACGACCCGGAAAGTCCAGAATTCATCTTTCTCCTTTCGTCTAAGGCAGGGGGGTGCGGTATTAATTTAATCGGAGCTAACAGACTCGTTTTGATCGATCCTGACTGGAACCCGGCGTCAGACCAACAAGCCTTGGCGAGAGTATGGAGAGACGGACAAAAGAAGGATTGCTTTATCTATCGTTTCATATCTACAGGCACGATCGAAGAGAAGATCTTTCAACGGCAATCCATGAAAATGTCGCTTTCAAGTTGTGTTGTTGATGAGAAGGAGGATGTTGAGCGGTTGTTCAGTGCTTGCAATTTGCGTCTTCTCTTTGACTTTCAACCGGATACTCAATGTAATACCCACGATACGTACAATTGCAAAAGATGTGACCCGGGAATGGGCCAACGTGTTACCGCACCTGCAATGTTGTACGGTGACCCCACAACCTGGAACCATTTGAACCATGCAGCCCTCTCGCAAAACCAGGATAGTCTAATGAGAAACGAAGGAAACCACAACGATGTCTCCTTTGCGTTCCAGTATATCTCCCATTTATCCTAAGATCCTCATATCATAAGATTTAGCAATACCAGCGCTATCAAGTTTCTAATCAGTATGTAAATGTCAAAATCAGCATTCATGGCCCCGCGTAATCATGGTGTCAGTTTCGGCTTCGGTTATGTACCCCCGACGCACGGACTTCGAGGATTGTGGGGGACCAGCCAATTGTGTATGGGGAAATGTCAGCACGGGTTAAAGATAACGACGCGCGCGGGTTTAAGTTGAACGACTCGAGCGGGTTTAAATAGAAGGACTCACGCTGCTTTTCTCCGGTACCAATATAATTAAGATGAGCGACATACCAAAGAATGCAATCATTATCGTCGGAGGAGGTCTCGCTGGACTTTCTGCCGCACACCAGCTGTACCTTCGAGGAGCCAATGTGATTTTGTTGGACAAACAGGGATTTTTAAGCGGGAACAGTGGGAAAGCAACTTCTGGAATCAATGGTAGTTTGACGAGAACGCAGGTCGATCTCTCGATCCGTGACTCTGTAGAACAGTTTTACCAGGATACTCTCGTTGCAGCTAAAGACAGAGCCAACACTAGTTTGATCAAGGTGTTGACCTATAATAGCGCAGATGCGATTCACTGGCTTCAAGAAGTGTTTGAATTGGATCTTAGCGTTGTTTCAAGGTTAGGAGGACACTCCCAGCCAAGAACCCATAGAGGTAAGGACTCGAAGTTTCCAGGAATGGCCATTACCTACAAATTGTTGGAGAAGTTGGAGGATTTGAGCGAGACGGAACCCCACAGAGTCAAGATTTTCAAGAACTCCCAGGTGATTGATTTGCTTACCGATGAGTCTGGAGCTTCTGTGAGAGGGGTCAAGTATAAGGACTTGAAAACCAAGACCAAACACGAATTAACGGGTCCTGTGATCATGAGTACTGGAGGATATGCGGCAGATTTCACCAAAAACTCTTTGTTGAGAAAGTACCGGCCGGACATTATTGATTTACCCTCTACCAATGGTGCTCATACTACAGGGGATGGTCAGAAAATCATTCTCAAGAACAAAGGGCTTGCAATTGATATGGATAAGGTCCAGGTTCATCCAACTGGTTTGATTGATTTGAACGATACTGATACTATCAACGGAAAGACCCAGCCTCGTTTCCTTTTTCTCGGTGCCGAAGCATTACGTGGAGAAGGAGGAATCATGCTCAATGCCAAGGGTGAACGGTTTGTTGACGAGCTAGGGACAAGAGACTATGTGAGTGGAGAGATGGAGAAACAGATCAAGCTTGGAAACGGTCCAATCCGCTTGGTATTGAACGAGGAAAGCGAGAAGAACTTGCAATTCCATGTTAAACATTACAAGTCAAGAAACTTGATGAAGACCATTAGCGGAGACCAACTTGTGGCTGATTTGGGACTTCCAGACGAAAAGAACTTGGTCCAACAGTTGAATATTTACAATAAGGCAGCAAAGGGAGAAGTCGAAGAACCTTTTGGCAAGAAGTATTTCCCCAGCACTCCGTTCGAATTCCGTAAGGATGCCAAGTATCACGTTTCTTTCGTCACGAGAGTGTTACATTTCACCATGGGTGGGGTCCAGATCAATGATCATGCACAGGTTTTGACCCAAGGCCATGACGGAAACGTTTTGCCAATTAGAGGGTTATACGCCGCTGGTGAATTGGCTGGTGGTGTCCATGGCCACAATAGATTGGGGGGTTCTTCATTGTTGGCATGTGTAGTTTATGGAAGACTTGCTGCCGATGAAGCTGCCAGTTATTTCATGAACAAGCTTTCATCTCAAGACTCTGCCACTGGAAGGTTGCAAATGATCAACTTACACATTGATCCAACGAACCCAAAAAGTGTCACCATAGATTGGTCGGACAAAGAAGGAAATAGTTCGGGTACTAAAGTATCAGAAGCACCCTCATCTGAAGCAAAGCCAGCCGCTGCACCTGCACCTTCAAAACCAAAAGGGTTCAAACAATTTGAGATCCCAGCCAAAGAGTTCACTGCGGAAGAGGTGGCAAAACACAACACCGCAGAAGATTGCTGGGTCATTATTAAAAATGTCGTTATGGATTTGACTCCGTTCTTGAACGACCACCCTGGTGGAAAGGGCTCGATCGTGACCTACGCTGGAAAAGATGCCACTGAAAGTTTCGCAATGTTACATGATGACAACTTCATTCCAAAATACGTGAGTGAAAACGTTTTAGGCAGACTCAAGGGTAAAACTCCACTGTTAGATATCTAGACTATGGTATTTAGATTTCATATACGATTAGCGATCTCTGCTCGTCAATTTGCTGTAGAAAACCTGTGAGTAAACAAGAGGAGAAGCTTGGTGAAACTAATCTTCACTATTCACTAACCTCCACTAACCTCCCTAACCTCCACCTACTGAGCGTGCGAAGCCGGCATTGAGACTCCTAAAAATATTAACCGAAACTTCAAGCTCATGATTATAATTATATCCATACCTCAAGTCTAATTCTACATATTTTGTATCAATGCATGTGTTCCAATGTCTGGAATTCAGGCCTATTCTATATTAATATTATATGTTATAATTAACCTACAAACTAATTACATCATTCTCTTGTAGAATCTATCAGCACGATTTCGCTAGCAAGAAATTACCAACTTTTATTTTGGAAACGGCTTCAAAAAAATATCGATGCCTACAGCCTTCTGGGAAAGAAAAAAGAATTTGCCTCTAGCATGCATGAGTAAAGTAACATAAAATAACGTGCAGCCAGAAAATTTAATATAAGAGAAATATTGTTATATTTTCACAATTCTCTGCTGTTCAATATTTATTTGTCCCTCAACGCTTCGGATTAACTATTGTTGATGAACTTAAATTGGGTTGTGTCTACGATTTTAGATTCTGATGTCATACTCCGTCAACAAATTGTGTTTGTGTATTACCACTTCGGTAATTGAAGCCATCTGAGATGGCGTCTGGAACATACAGACAAGATTAAATATTTTTAAACACGTCTTCGAAAAATATTGGTTTGAAGCGCTTATAATAAAACTTTTACGGGTAAAGTTGAACGCCGAAAAAAATATGAAATCCTCAACCTTGAAGGTGGTTCGCATTCAATCTAGTTTGAACCTCCTACTAGTCTATATCCTCTTGCCTTGGTTGAAATCTTATTGGGCCAACAGTTCAAGAATGGCTTTGGAAGGGTAATAATTGCTACACGTGAGTACCAAAGGTGGAATTGATTCAATCTCTAAGTCAATTAGCTTAACGCTAGAAATTTGAATTCAGATGATCTTCTGCGTATTATGAAGCAAGCAAATTGCTGGTTTTAAATCTCGCAAAGCTCTACAGAGATATCCTGGTTAATATCTTCAATTCGTTAGTAATAGGAAACGTTGGCTCCACATAAGTGAAAGCCGCACATATTTCAGTTTTGCATATATCCAATTTCATATTGAAAAGTTTACTTATTATTCAATGTCTCGACTCATGGCTTGGGGAAATTTACATGACGCTCGCGGTGCCGCGTAGATATGTGCGTCTCGTTAATATGTCAGCATCATTGATGGGCGTTGACAAAGTATGTAAACGTTGAAAAATACGACTCATCATTTTCTTCGGCACATCATGTTTTTCTTATGAGAAGTAAGAGTCTGTGTGACTACTCGCCTTCAAGTGAGCTCTTGAAATTTCGCATGCATGGTCCTGATCGCCATTGTAATGTATACTTAGCGAATTTCAGACAGTGCAGAAGTTCCGCCAGCTCTTCGATTTTTGAGGTTGTGATCAAAATACTCCGGTTTATGGAATCTTGCAAAATCGAACTTTTGGTCCATCGTTTCTTCAATTTCTTTTCGTATTGTTCCTCTTCTTTTTCAAGGTCTTCGTTTCCGTTCGTAGAGCCACTTTATTGTGCAGAATCTGTTCCACACCCAATTTCAGTAATTTTTGTCAAGATTATTCGCAAAAGTAATTAGAAGCAGAAATTTAGTTACATTACTTTGAATACTGAATACGCAATGCTGAGCAAATACAGTATTTGAGTACAAAAAGAATCTGAAATAGTGAATATTGAATCAAAGTGAATTAGTGAGACTTGGTGGCTTATATATCAAATCTCTATTAAATACTTTGCTTAGTTCACTCAGTGTTTCAAAGCTGCAAATTATTTAGTTTTAAAGGTTTTAAAAGTATCATCTTATATGCAGTACATTTACATCATTAGATATATCTAGTGAAATATTGACCAATATTGCCTCTATCAACTAAGTTAACATCTAGAATGACCGGAAATAGCCCTATTACGTCATACAGCAATTTCCATTAATATTAACCAGTACTTACCCATTGTAATTACCCACAGTAGAGTGTTGCTTACACAAACTTTTACAAAGATTTCATCGCTCAGTCACTACTGAATACTGAGTGCGTTTTAGTGCCTTACGGATTCTTCGCTGCGATCTGTTTAATACTAGTAAGATTTAGTGGAAATTCGAAGCCTACTTGCTAAAACAGCAATTGTTGTGAGTAATTTCTTGATAAGAATTGCACACTATGAACTTGAGAAAGATATTTTTGGACCATACTAGATTTAAACTTAATACAGGGAAAGTAACTTGACGGGTATCGCACAAGCAACTCCGCTTAATTACCTGCCAAATCTCCAGGAATATTATTAGATAGTCACAAATACTTGTAAGAAGACTAGCGAGCAAGTTTACTTGTGTCCAGTGGAGGGCTAAGTAGTGTTGCATTCGCATCGTTCCCGATCTGTCAAATTTCCTAATTTCCGACCTAGTTGTTCCGATATCTAGACTATCTGATATTGTTGACTTCTCTAGAAGACAGGCTCGGCTCAACTACTGATAAATAGCAATGTTATATTAACTAGTCTATGTGTAACTAGTATCGCTCAAATAGATCCTTCGCTCCGGAGCGAAGTGAAGAGGATTTGAGAGACGCTAAAGATGGGTTACCGCTTAATCTATGAAACTAGATTCATTTTCAAGAACAGACGCGAGGTCCAGAACTAACAAACCATGAAGTAGTCAGATCATCGACTTCAGCGATCAATGTTCTTCCAAAGATGCTTCATAAGCTTCCTCGGTCAACAATTCGCTGCTTTCACCACCTTCGGTATCTAACTTGATATGCACAATCCAACCATCACCAATTGGGTCGTTGTTCAACAACTGTGGTTCAGATTCCAATTGGAGGTTGATAGCGACAACTTCACCCTTGACTGGAGAGTAAATGTCAGAAGCACTCTTTACTGATTCGACGGATCCAATGACATCACCGACTTCAACTTGGTCACCGACTTCTGGCAATTCAACAAAGGTAACATCTCCAAGGGCTTCGGATGCGTACTTGGTTATACCGACAAAAGCAGATGAATCTTCAAAAGTGGCGAGCCACTCGTGTTCTGGGGTGTATCTAACAGAAGTTGGGCCCTGGTTCAAGTATTTGTAGACATGAGAATCCTTGTTTAATTTATGGTTAACAGAGTTGGAGAGGGTGAGATTGTTAGAAAACCCGCGCGAAGCACGGATAGCAACGGCGGCGTAGTTGGTGCGGGTGGAAACAGCCCTCAAAGTTGTAGCGGCAACAGATCTTCTGAATAACGTGGAAATCATTTGGTGGAGTGAAGAAGAGAAGTGGTTGAAAGTTTTCATCGGTCGTCTTTAAGGAATTTTTGGTAGGGCTCGATGTTGACTCCGGAATCGCCTTGGGGCCGACTGGCGTGACTCGGGAACCGACTCGGAAGACTCTCAGATACCAGAGAAATTCAGAAAGTCGCGACGAATAATCTGAAAGTCAAAAGCTTATGTAATATCTCAAATGCTTATGTAATAATACAAAAGCTTACATAATTGTCCATATACATACTAAAGACTTGTGTGCATACCATTTGCAAGTTCTTAGATGTGACAGGGACTGCCAATGTTGATACTGTGCTTAAATTGAAGTAGCCTTTCATCTAATAACCTACAATTACTGAAGTGATTCTTATCTCCTAATCTACACTTTCTGTATTAACTTACTTTTCTCATAATATTAACATACATAAATAACGACGGCAACCACCACATAAGGAGTCCCACGACTACTCCTTAGCAAAATCTTACGTAAAGTGAACAACGATAGGAACGATAATAACAATCAAGACAATAATCACACCCAAAATTAAACATAATCTCATCTTCATATCTTTCCACCACATATCTTTTCTGACTCTATTGGCACCTCTTCTGAAACCTTGGGCACTAATGGCCAAATTGTCTGTTTTGTTCTCTATAGAATCTAAACGTTCACCACGTTCAGCGACTTTGTTGATGTTATCACGCATGATTCCAACTGTGTCATCGATTTGCTAAAAGTTAGTATTATGTGCAAACATTTCATTACACCCAAGCGAAGAAATATCCCCACAGATCCCTGGAAAAATCGTCCATGATTCACCGATCTATCCGATCCTTTTACTGTTCTTGAGAACAATAACTTGACTCCCGAATTAGATGTAGAATTGAATTCAACTGATAGATTGTCACTGAGCAAAATAGTACTCTCGTCAATCACTTCGAAGAGTCCACTTGAGAATTTAATCAATCATTGTTTAAAATTCTAGAATCTGTATAAGAATGAATTTAGCGGCTCGCCGATCCATCAACTAGACATTTCCACCGAAACTATCATTTGATTCAACTACTTGGAGCTATTTGAATCAAACTACAAACAGCTTCGCAGTGTTTAATCATAGATGGGCATTTGAAATTCATTGAGATTAAGCAGAAAAGGTCTCTAACTGTTCTCTGACGCCAATCTATATCACTTGAGTACTTTTGCTCATTTTCAGGACGTCTACCGTAGTAAAAGATGAGATCGACGTTGAGCGCCACTTAATTTCTCACTTCGCTCGTTATTATGTGAATTGTACATACCGCTTGAATCGCTGCAGTCCTTGAGTTGGACTGGTCCCCCGTGGTCTGGTTAGGGATATATGGATCATAAGGTACTGAAGAAGACATTTTCTAGTTTACCAGAGGAATAGATGCCGAAGATAAATTTGAGGATCATTTGAATTTGAATTTGAATTTCGAGGAGACTTGCACACTAAATATTGCGGCATGGATGTAAATCCACACTCTCAGCCTTGATGGACTTTAGAAGTCACACTTGAGGCACTTCATGATAGCTAGCGACACATAAAAGCCCGACTCCGTTGTAAATCGATATAACAGTTACATGATGCAGCATGTGTGGCCGCCATTGGACGTTATTTCACCAAGCGCCAGAAGCGCACTTTCTGAGACTGGCTGGTCCAAACAGTTTATACTACACTCACATCGTGGAGTCGAAAGGATCTTAGATAGCCCCGATTCAGTTTCGGGCACGTTACTGTGTTACTTGAGCTCTGGATTAACTTGCGAGATATGGAGAAATACGACTCCAGAAATGCTCTTGTAGAAATTGATGAAACTTGATTTCACCGAATATACCACGTCAGAATTCAAGCTTTTGCTAGTACAAATCAGATATCACGATAGACTCTCGTGACCCATTCAAGATTACTTTCACCAATCTTCGTAACTTGTCCATGTAACTATTAGAACAAACATAGACAGATTAGTCACAGTGAATCTTTTTCTGAAAATACTTCGGTAAACTTTTTACGACACATTAATCAGAGTTCCATATGGTTGTGGAGTATTTGTATAGCGATAAAATGTAGATTTACTGGTGGCTTGTAGTTGATTCTAGTTAATAGTTGCGGTCCTGAACAAATAAGGGTGCGAAGGTTCTGGATATCTGAACCGGACATCGTGCGCAAATCATCAGGAATAACGCCATCGTTGATACAACAACACATTGACCAATTAATTAGCCCAGAGCGATATTGGCAGCATTAGCCAATGGTCTACAACTTGATTCAAGAGTCAATAGTTTGCAATGTAATTAAACCTACTTCTGTTTGGCATTTGACTCCCTCAAATTACCCCATACCTCCCGAGTCAAAAAATTAATTTTCCTCAACTATATAAATCGACGATACTCCGTGAAAACTCCGTTCCCATCACTCACTATAATTCTTTACCCCTCTACAATGCCATACGCTTTATCTGCTGCTCATCAACAATTAGTTGAAGGATCCCTTAAGGACACCGATCCAGAAGTTGACCAAATCATCAAGGATGAAATTGACCGTCAAAAGCATTCCATCGTTTTGATTGCTTCTGAAAACTTCACCACTACTGCTGTTTTCGATGCCTTGGGAACGCCAATGTGTAACAAGTACTCTGAAGGGTACCCTGGTGCAAGATACTACGGTGGTAACGAACATATTGACAGAATTGAATTGTTGTGTCAAGCCAGAGCATTGAACGCTTTCAATGTCACCAGCGACAAATGGGGTGTCAATGTGCAAACCTTGTCAGGATCGCCAGCTAACTTGCAAGTTTACCAAGCTATCATGAAGCCTCACGAAAGATTGATGGGTTTAGATTTACCTCACGGTGGCCATTTATCCCATGGTTACCAAACCGACTCCAGAAAAATCTCTGCTGTTTCTACTTACTTTGAAACCATGCCTTACAGAGTTGACTTGGAAACCGGTTTGATTGACTACGAAATGTTGGAAAAGACTGCCATTTTGTACAGACCAAAAGTTTTGGTTGCTGGTACTTCTGCTTACTGTAGATTAATTGACTACAAAAGAATGAGAGAAATCGCTGACAAGGTCGGTGCTTACTTAGTTGTCGACATGGCCCATATCTCTGGTTTGGTTGCTGCCGGTGTTATTCCATCTCCATTCGAATATGCCGACATTGTTACAACCACCACTCACAAATCTTTAAGAGGTCCAAGAGGTGCTATGATCTTCTTCAGAAGAGGTGTCAGATCAGTCAACCCAAAGACAGGCCAAGAAATCTTGTACGATTTGGAAAACCCAATCAACTTCTCCGTCTTCCCAGGTCACCAAGGTGGTCCACACAACCACACCATTACTGCCTTGGCCACTGCCTTGAAGCAAGCTGCTACTCCAGAATTCAAGCAATACCAAGAACAAGTCTTGAAGAACGCCAAGGTCTTGGAATCCGAATTCATTAACAAGGGTTACAAGTTGGTATCCAACGGTACTGACTCCCACATGGTTTTGGTTAACTTGAAGGACAGACAAATCGACGGTGCCAGAGTTGAAGCCGTCTGTGAAAAGATCAACATTGCTTTGAACAAGAACTCCATTCCAGGTGACAAGTCCGCTTTGGTTCCAGGTGGTGTTAGAATCGGTGCTCCAGCTATGTCTACCAGAGGTATGGGTGAAGAAGATTTCAAGAGAATCGTTTCTTACATTGACTTTGCTGTAAACTACGCAAAGGACCTTCAAGCAAGATTGCCAAAGGAAGCCAACAAATTGAAGGACTTCAAGGCCGCCGTTTTCGAAGGTGATGAAACTTTAAGTTCTGTCAAGGATGAAATCTACAAATGGGCTGGAGAATATCCATTATCTATCTAGATTCTGTCTATAAGTTAGACACCCACTAGTTCATATGACTAGGCTTTGCGTTGTCATGCAAAACAAAACATTCAGTTCATTTCTTGTGGATACCTAAAGGCTTCAACCCTCGGTATTCACAATATCATTTCTCTATTAATTCAACATTGGTAATAAAAGGTTAAAATAATCACATGTAGTGTATTATCAAATGATAGCCCATTAGACAACCATTAGATAACCCATCAGATGACCAATCTTTAAATTATATTATCATGAAGGAAGATTTGAAGATGATCACTATTAACATTATACGAAAAATATCTAGATTTTTCAGTAGACGTTTCTGTCCACAAAAATAGTCTTTTTCAATTGAACGAAATTTTTAACTAGTTTCAATTGTATTTGTTGACATTCCAGCTATTGGTTTATTTGTAGAAATGCCAACTATTTATCAATTGTGAATTAGTTTTGAATATCTTTGTGATTGCGCTTTTATAACTCCGACGGCAGGGCTTCGTTCTCGAGACCAACGCATTTCTCTTATCAATTCAACAATGTTCATAAACAAAATAACCTTTCGGATCCTGATATTGTCGCGACACTAAACGTATTGGCTATATCCCCGCTATTTCACAAGAATAAGAGTATTTGAATATTATTAATTACAATTCGTTTGTATTTATCAGTATTATTTTATCGTGTAGTGTATATTCTAGATCTAAGCCGAATCCAAAAAAGTCCAGTATAATTAGTTAGACTTGTTTAGATGATTTTTCGTTGCTAATCAAAGGACCCTCGCCATCTTCCTTGTTAGAAAACGAAGAACTTGAAACGTTTTCTTGGGTTTCAAACTTTTCCTTCTCAAATTCACCGTCGTAGAGACCCAATTGAGTTCCTTGAGTTTCGATTTCCTTCATTGACAACTTTGGCATGTGGGCTGCAACTCTCCATGGTTGTTTGCCTTCGGTGTGAGCAATTGCAAAGATGATATCGATTTCTTCCAAGTTTCTACCAGCGGTTTCTGGGTAGAAGAAGAAGATGACTGGAATAAAGAGGAAGTTCATGACAGCGAAAAACAAGTAGGCACCCCATTTAGCATTATCGATGAAAATTGGTGTAAACATAACAACGGCAAAGTTACAGATCCAGTTGGTACATGTAGAAATCGCAGAAGCCACGGTTCTTGTTCTCAAAGGATTGATTTCAGGTGGGTAGATCCATGGCAAAGGCAAGATTGTGAATGCGAAAAACATGATGAACAAGAACAAACCAACGGCAGCACCCTTGGCGTTGCTCGAGGTTCTATTAACCAAGCAAGCAAACGTAATCAAGAAGGAGAAACCTTGGCCACTAGCACCAATCAAAAACAACTTTCTTCTGCCAATAGTATCGATAAGGAAGAAAGATGGAATGGTGGATAAGGCATAGACGGTTGCGAAAACACCACCCAAAATTAATGATAATCTTCTCTTGTTTTCATGATCGTACAAAATGGTGGTTTCAAATAAAACTGTAGAGTAATAGATGGCAGCGTTGCAACCAGTGAATTGTTGGAAGAATTGGGTCGATGAACCAATAAGCATTCTTTGCAAATGTTGAGTCTTGCCTCCAGATAAAAGGTCCTTAATCCCAACTTGGGTTCTTGAGAATCTATTGACTGCATCAGTGATAACAGAAGCCTCGGCAATAACTTCGTCGCTGTCAGCTTCGATTCCTTTAAGAGCACCCAAGATCAAGTTGGCCTCGGGCTTTCTGTTGTGAGCTATCAACCATCTTGGAGATTCTGGTAAGTGCAAAATACCAATGAATAAGGCAGCTGCAAACACAATCTGGAAAGCAACTGGGAATCTCCAGGAAACGGACGAATCGACATATGAGAGTCCGAAATCTAACCAGTAAGCAATCAAGGTACCCACGGCCACAACCGCACCTTCCAAGTTGACTAATCTACCTCTGTTTTCAGCTCTCGACATTTCGGATTGCCAGACAGGAATGGTAGCAGTATTCAACCCGTTTCCAATCCCAGTAATGACTCTTCCAACCACAAATTGACCTAAAGCCCAGTGTGGATGGAAACATGTGACGGAAATGATGGTTCCCAAAATGATAATAAGCGACCCGAAAATAATCAAAGGTCTTCTACCAAAGTAGTCACCCTTGAATAATGCAAATAATGCACCAAAGAAACAACCCAATTCGTAACAAGAAGTAACGGCACCTTGGATAGTACCGTTTCCGACCACTGGAGGGAACTCCCTTCCAAACGGTTCGGCGGTAATTAAACCCGACATTAAACCTTGATCATAACCAAACAAGGAGAAACCCGTGACTGCAGTTACAGTAATGCAAGCACGTAAAGGCTTGCCCTTCAACCCAAAGGTATTGGTTCTGGCAGTAATCCAAGACATTGTTCAGGACAAAAATGGACACTAATAGGCGGCAAACGGGGGTAATTTATACCTTGTACCCCAGAAATTTCTTCTAACCTCCCCCACCACCCACAATCAGGAACGTTCGCTCAAACCTGAACATGAAATACATTTTAGGTATGCGGCGCATTACATATGGGTGCAACTGTTCCAAAATTGACCCGGGCACACGGTGCTATATGCAGGCCAATATAAATATTTGGAACGTTGTTGCTGCTATTTCCATAATAAGCCCGCCGCAACTACTTAAGGTCCTGATTCAGTTCGGCAAAACAACAGTATCCCCACAACAAGGTTGCTGGTATCCGAAGAAATTTTACCTCTATTGTTCCCAGAACGATCGCAACCTCATATATATTCCGTCTTCATCCAGCAAAATAATCTTTCTACAGGTACCCGTCAATTTTCTTGTCGTTTCACATAGAGAAAAATATTTTTCATAGGGTCCCGTCAATACAGACCTTTTATCCCCCACCAGTTGTGCCGGTTCAACAAAGCATTGCCCAATGGGGTAAATGGTAATATGTCGTGCGGTTGTGCGCGTTTGAAATATTTTTTATGTTGACACTGGTGTAACTACAACTCTACATTACATCCAAGTCCCTATAAATCACGGGAGTAGACTTGAAATATCTCAGATGTTAATAGGTCCATTAATCTATCTTGAATATCTTTAATTACTCAAGATAAGTTCATTACTCGTGCTGACTAACCATACACTTGGTTGCATATTTTAGAATACTTTTATTTGCGCTTTTGTGCACGACGGAAATATTATTATGTGGTCTAAGGGATGTTTCTATTATGTTTGTGTGGGGATCGGACGAATGGAGACATCAAGATACCGATGGGTTTAAAAGTGAAACAAGATTTTCCGTAGTATGTAGAACATGTGAGCCTGGTTGTATGAGACAAGTGCGCGGCCAACGACTCGGAGACTCGGGTTGACAAACCGATCGGTAAAATACTCGATAAAACACAAGAGAAAACAATCGCTCAATTACCGACGGGACTCCAATTTATGTTGGACGTATTAAATAAATTAACGAGATTATATAGTAGAGTTTCGGATAATAAAGCGTATAGCCGTAAATTGTGTGACAGGTACACAGAGGAGTACTGAGCGACAAGTAACTGAGCGAAGCGAAGTTGCTTGTGGATGTACTCGTTTATAAACTTGAAGGAATTCTAAGATCAGGCAACTAACGACCACACACTCTACGCAGAACTCATAATACGAAGACCGATCAAAGGATGGATGGATAACGTAACCGATCAAGGTTGCTAAAAAACTAAATAAACTAAAAATGACGACTATTACGACAACTACAATACATGGCATTAAGGTACTGACGAAGTGCCAGAATAAGTTTCAGGAAAGTTTTCAGTAGATTTAAAATAAATGGTGGAAACTTATTAATTTTCAGCTCTGTAATCCTAGGCGACTATTTAAGAGCGATGGACGATTCCTCGGTAGTATTTGAAGTACTCGGAGTTGAATAAATTCTGACGAGGAGTTCATAAAAGAGTCAAATTGGTGCTTACAGAGTGCATGAATGTACTAGAATAAGCGAGAGTTTTAGTGTCTAGAGTTCCTTGAACATTAGTGAGTAAACAAGTAATTTATTAGTGTTCACTCAGAAAATCTACATTATTTCCCTAATCGTCCTTCATCACGACTACGGGGAGTATATACTTAGACATCTATGCTAGTTTGTTACTAGTAGTTCACTAGATTCCGAGATATTTTCACGCTCCTTAATTACTCAAACATTTAGAGAACTCATGAAATGAGCTACCCCACATGCTGTAATTACAGCTCTGTGGTAGGTTCGAAGTAAGATCCCAACTGCACTCAATTTAATCCTTCAGTGGTTGAGGCAGTTTATCTTTTACACCTTGTTTATGGGGTACTTCGGAATGTTCCGTATGACGTAATTGTTTGCTGCAAATGTCGCGCTGCGCTATGACATAAATGGTGCTTTTCACACAACCCCGTTCTTGGCATATCAACTCCACCATAAGTCCTATTTTGATAATCCCGACCTACAATGACATCATATCTCATATCTCATATATTAACTTTATCTATCAATTTGTTCAAACATCTCCAAAAGAGCTGAATAATGTCCAATTACACCCAAAACCACACACACATGCCAAATATTGTGACTGGAAAGTACGTAATCCACCCACCATAAAGAGAAAAAGTCCTTGGAATATGGAGTTTCCACTGGTTTGGATGGAAAATGTTTCCCAAGGATATTGACGAATTTAGAGTGATGTTCGTTGTCTTGATCAATTTGACTCTGATGAAGTTGGGAATGAAGCTCTGCTTCTTTACCAGTTTGTGACATTTCAGGGTTTTCCTTAGTTTCATAAATATCGTCGTTTCCTTCACGTTCAATCTGGCCCAATTCTTCTTCGATCTCCTCAAGTTCAATCTGAACCAATTCTCCTTCGATCTCCTCAAGTTCTATTTCTCCACTATGAACATTGTCCAACAAAACCTCTGTTGAATCATATTCTCTAGTGTGATTGCAGTTGTTTTCATCGTCCACAATCACATCGTATCTCCATCTTTCAGGAATTAAACCTCCGTAAAACACAACACCTAACCAGTACCAAAAGAAACTTTTGTAACTCATTGGAATGAAGAATCTAAGAGTTTTCATAGCACCTTCATTTACGGCCATGCAAAACCCTGCACTTACACCCAAGAACGCCAACCCAACAAAAAACCCAATTCTAAATGACCTACATTCAGGTTTATCAAAGTATGGAGACCAGTTGAAAAGAAACCCGGTCGCTCCACAAGTTACAGAAAAAACCATGTAAACCATCAAAATATTTGGATAGTTGTAGAGCGAGCAGTATTCTGCTGAAATCACTGATAATGTGATCAAAACTGTAATCCCTGTATAGTCGACACAAGCACAATTAGCTCTGGTGGGTAGGTGGGCAAAACATGAGTACGTATGCCAAACCACAGAACTAAGCAAACATTTCATGGCAGCTGCAAGAAAAAGGTATATCACAAGATTGTCTTTGAAAGAATTCATAGCAAATATTTCGGTGTGGGGGAAATTCCACACTGCAATATAAATCATGATGAACAAACCAACCAAATGGGTCCAGATATTCATGGATTCATTGTGGTCGAAATGGAAGATTGATCTCAACATCGATGAATGTTTCAAAGAGAATCTATACCCATTGATAATGTATTTGTTCTCTCTCCAGCCGAGAGGTAACTCGTAGTAATGAATATAACCCAGCTCGGCATTTTTCAAGGCTGTGTTGAAGTTGTAAAATCTCAACAAGTTGAAAGTCGAATCGTCAGTAATCACATTACCTCTCGGCTTGTTATCCCTAATAAAATCGTCAACTTGTAAGAGTTTCTCATCGAAATATTGTATGGTGGTGATAATCTTCTTTGAAAGAATCTCTTTGGAGAGAGAAGTTTCGGATACTTCGTCGTCTTCTTCTTCACTAAAAAGATAGTTATATTGATCATCTAACGTTTTGTACAAATAATCCAAGTTTGTAAATGAAGTCTTGAGTAGAGACGTTTTGATGAGGTTCAACCTCTGATGTATAGTGCTCAAATAGTTGATGGAATATGTTTTGATTGACGTGAGACTCGACGACGAGTTGCGTCTTGAGTTTCTTCTAAGCTCACTGATCAACTCAACACCTTGGTCTTCAAATAAATTGGAATCAATGACGTCCAGGTGATCTTGTTTGTCTTCTTCTTTGCTCTCTGATTTAAATTTGAAAAACTGTTCAAAGTTATCTAATCTAGATTCTATGGATGATAAAAACACATCTAATTTCTCGACTAATAGCTCTTCAGTGGGTAACGATGCTTGAACTATCGAGGAACGACGGAAACGATGGCGTAACGTATTGGAAGTAGTCGACGAAAACGACAGTGAAGGTGAGTCTCTTTCGATTATATCTGTAGGCTCCTTTGACTTCATTTCATTGACGTCTGGTACCCTAACATTAATCTCTGTAAAAGACATGTTGAAGAGAAGTGTACTAGAATCAGGTTCTCCTATTATCGCAAATTTCTATTGAGTATTAAAAAAGAAACGAGTCACGTGGGGTGCCAATATACGTTTATATGGTTTTTATCAATGCGATTACCAAACGAAGGTTTGGACGATTATCTTGAAACTTCTAATATAAGAATACTACTTAGTATGTATGTATATATATATATATGTATATTATATTTTAGTTGCTGGCCTCGGTTGGTGACATCTGAACATATGTGATATGGTTCCAGTGCACGTAACCATGAGATGTCTTAGCCGAGATATCAACTAGCGATATTCACTAAGTTAACAAGGGCCCTGGCCAAAGATTATAAATGGTGTCAAATATTGGCTAATAGTAGATTCAAAGCGTTCATAACACAGCCTCATATAACAGATTTCTTAGAGCATTTCCCAAGTAAATGTCGCATCTCTGAATCCGAGGTGCGCTGATTGTAAATTGAACGATCTCTTTTCGCTTATATTAGTTATACGATTAATGATTATTGTCTTCAAATTAGACAGTACACTTTCTATATTAAATATATTTCGTCTCACACTAACTAAAAAGTAGAAATATTTAAAAGACACACCTTTGTCAACATAATGACCTCGTATTAGAGTGAAAATGAACAAAGAATCAAAAAGTGCTGGCCCCTAAAACAACTTATTAAGTGCGCAACATCAACGGTTGCAATGGCGCATGTCAAGCGATTCTTGTTGGTACACGGATGTACGGAAGTTCGATTGAAGCTTGACGCTATTTGCCTCAAAACCTTTAGTGACTTGTAGCGTCACTAGGGGCGTAGTAAGAAGTCTCTAAGAAAGAAAATGAGAAGCCACGAAGAAACACAGAGAGAGAACACTGAAAGCAGAGAGACGTCATTTAGTGCTCCTTAGTAACTTTTGCATTAAGTTAGTCCGCTAAATTAAAAATGCGCTTTGAACTGACAACTTCGAGGTGGTATGACTCTAATGTTATGCAAATGGGGAGGATAGGTCTCCTTTGCTGGCTTTCAAGAGCACTATATTATTCAGTTTTCAGCGTTATTTGCAACACTTACGACTTTCGAATACTAGAGGTGCGACATTTTTGACGTACTGTATATAGAACTGTCGTATAATAGTAGGTACCTTATAGAAGAAGATATAAGCCCAGCAACAGCAAAGACGCTTCGACATACAGTTACTCGGACTATGTTAATAGTTACTAGGACTATGTTAGCTGTTGCAGAAAGATCCTTCTAAAGCTCTGCATATTACCCAGGTTAAATCATCGATTGCTCACCAATTTAGTATTTTTAGATTCTGAAAACTGCTTAAGATAATTACAGGGAATACAAAACAAAATCGAAAATGTATAATAAATTAAAGATTATAAGATGAATATTATAAGATGAATATACTTAATGAATCTAAGGTATGGGATAAAATAAATTTTGATCCATGTTTTCATTAGTATATGTGTTGTGGGTGTGGCGTAGAGGTCCAGGTCCGTTGATGTTTGAATGTTTATGGGGCCAATAATGCAGCCCATCGTTGCCTCGTTGTGTTGATCGAATTGAAGCTTATAATTAGACTGGAGTTTCATCTAATCATCAGTGTTATTGGTGCTTTGAGCTATTGTTCTGAGTACCTTTGAATGCAGATGGTTTAATGCTTCAATCTCTCCAACATCTCGTAATCATACAATGGTTTCCTTAACGGTTTGGACATTTTGAAGGTCGAAGTTAACTTGATGTAGCTTTTCTTCACGTCTTCATCTTCAAGCAAAGCCAAGTTATCTCTTTCCAAAGGATCAAACAAGAAGTTTCTTTCCTTCAGGTGGGTATCAGTCAATTTCTTTGTTAAATAATATTCAACAAGCACCTCATCGTCATTGTCTAGTAATCCAAGGACTTCGTCGTCTGTCATTGCTGCGATCTTTACCAACAATTTTTTGGTATCAATCTTATCCTTATCGTTAAATACTTCTTCCTTTTTGAAGGCAGCAGCAATGACATCTTTCTGCAACCATAAATTCAAACGACGGACAAAGAACCAGTTGTTAAATTCATATTTGTTCAACCCTTTAGAATATTCAAAGGTCAATCTGTCGCTGATGGTTGAAGGAACATAAAGGGGTACTCCTCCCATCATGGAATAACGGAGAGGCGACAATTGTGGCAAGGTGTAGAAATGTTTACGGCGGTCATTATAAATTTCAACATCAGTGGCATCGATTTTCTCGATGTTCACCAAACTGTTATCTTTATACTCTGGTGGGGTCACGGCATCAGACTTACTTAAAGCAGTAATGTCAATATAGATTCCCGAATCGACATCGATGAATCTTGCATCAATATGGTTCGAATTCTTGGAAATACCTCTGTTGTGAATGAATGTACCAACGTCAATCAAATACTTACCATAACCTTCAGAAGGGTTTTCTACAACCAAGGTTTGGTTGTATTCTTTTGTGAGTCTGGTCAATTCGGCAATAGGCATTTGAATATCAATATCGAGATCAAATGGAAACATTAAACCATCCCAGTACCAGGATAATAATGGGCCATGCATAAGCCATGATACAATTCCCTTTTCCTCGGCAAACAAGTACCAATTTCTCAATAATCTATCAAGAATGATGTTGGTACGTAAGATAAGTTCTTTATCACTCCAGCCATCACGTTCATAGTTCAAAGCACCGTTGAAAAATCTCCAGTCATAATGCCACCCCCAATCGTTTTCACGGTTTCTATCATCATCTATACGAATAGTGGCCAATTTGAAATAGGTTGGTTCGTTGTTGTCGTCATACTTGGAACATTCCTTAAGACTGTTATAATACGTTAATTCGGTTTTGGTCAAATTCTTCAAATTTGCTTTGGTTTCATAATAGAAGATTTGGTCTTTAACAGCACTTTCTTTTGGATATTCAAAGAGAGATTGATCAAGATGCAATTCTCTTGAAGATTTCGAATCTTTTGGAGCTCGAATGGATTGAAACATTCCACGGACATCTTCTTCTTCGGTCAAATATTGCTGACGAACTGTTGATAAAAGTTGTCTATATTGATCCATATACCTCACTTCATGTTGGGTATCGTCGTCAAGCGGTACCTTGGACTTAACTGCTGCCTTAACATAGTGATCGACCATATTCGTTTTGATCATACGTTTGGAATTTGAAGATACGTCAAATTCGTAGGTTCCTCCACCGTTTGGTTCTCCGTTAAGAATTATTACTTTGTATGGTCTTGGGAGGTGGGTCATGGCGTGAGCTTTCGCTTGCATGACTCTCTGATCATTATATGTACGATCATCATGAGATTCATGATTGTGGATAATAAAACCAGGGAGTTGTGAGAGAGAATTATAACCAAGAGCTTCACGTTGTTCTTTAGGAAAGTCTGAAGGTGGCATACAGAAATATTTGGGGTTTGGATTGTTGTGAGATAATCTCTGTAAGCCGGCACAATTGACTCTTCTATGAGGAGGTTTTTTGAGTTCCTTATTAAGTACCGTGAGATCTATCCAATCAGCCCAGTTGAATGGAAGCTCGATGGGTGAAGTGTTGATTAATGTTCTGCCCCATGGCTTCTGTTTGGAGCTCTCTACGTACTTTTCCTTAAGCTCGTTAAGATAGACAGCCAAGGTGAATCTTGGGTCAAAGAACAATTCATTTTTTTTGGACCAAGAATTTGAACTTGAATCAAGAAAACGGTTGATTGGAATAGATACACTTGGTTCTGTGATATCTGTGTTGGCCAACCAATAACGAGCTTTTTCAGATTCAACTCGTCTTAGGAGTGCTGCAAGTTTCTGATTATATTGTGAGAGTCTTTGTTTATAAGGGATAGGGACAAGATCTCCCGATGATTGTTTGTTAGACTGGATTTTTTTGGGGTTCGTCATGTCGTCTTCCCCCAAATCACCCACATCCCCTGTTGGTACTGGATCCAGAACCAATTCTAAGTTCTCCGAAGTAATTACTTTTGGAACTTTGTAAACGGCGAAATATATTCCGTTGAAAACCACCAACACCAACACAAGGATCTTGCACACCTTAACGAGGAATTTTGGCAGTACTTTCAAATTCATCGTGGTAGGAAGCACATTAAAATTCATCTTAAGGAGAAAAGGTGAATATTTTCAAAAACTCGAGGTATGATTTTTATACAATTCAGTGAAATATAAACTATTTGGATGCAGGGTTGTTTATATTTCTCCCCCCCCCCCCCAATCTTTAATATAACTATTTTATTATTAAAGATTAGACCAGACTTACAAACCAGCTACAAAAGAAAAGAGTTTAGTGCAATCTTGGCTCAAATCGCGTATTTCGGTCTACGAAGGACGGCACTGAGAGATAAGAGGTCCAAGCACCAGGCAAGACCTCTTGAAACAACGTCGATAACTACTGAAGAGGCGAGATGAAGTCGAAATGTCGTTTGATTGCTTGCCAGAAGGGCTCAAATTTGGTTTTATGTCCCTTTCCACTTGTGTAACTTTGCAAAAGTAGTCTTGGAATTTCGAAGAGAAGAGGAAAGCACCACCGTAAAAGCACGAACACATAGAGCGTCGATAAGAGAGTGCGTGATTGATTCAGGAATGTCGATGTAAATGTTAAATATCTCATGACAATGCATAGAGTTTTAAATAGTCTAAGAAGTTAAATACGGTATCAAAATATCCTGTACATAAGCTTCGGACAAACTACAAGAATTCCTCAATTCTTCTATTTTGTTTCATTTTATTTCGTGTAGTTCGACCCTAAAATTTCGTTCCTGACCGAACAATTGATAGCAGAAGCATCTGATAAATCATGTGACGATATCCATTTACCATAAGCGATGTCGCATAGGCGAGGTTGTATGGACTTGGACGCTTCTTCCAGGAAAATATCCAATGGAATGCGGACAGTACAGGTACAGGCGAGGAACTATCGTCAGCCTGCATATAATAGTGATGCAAAAATAAGACTTCCCCATTCGGAAACAAGACCATGAAATTTCTATATGAAACGAAGGAGCAAAATTCCTTTTTTTTGCTGCAGACATTTTCTCCTGTCTGAATTCTAATCTATCAGATCCTCAATTATGGTTAGGTAGAAGGAACTGAAGTGGGATCCGGACAAACTAATTTAAGGAAAACGATATGAAGAATTTTACTCTCGACGAAGAATCTATTGACACTCAATATTCTCCACAGCAATATTTGTAAGGATCGTTTATCTTTCAGAACCCTCGCAAGCCGCACTATAATTTCGGATATTAATATTAACTTCGATTACGCTAGGGTGAGTTATTAAGGTCGTGTGACCTTACAGCACTCATTCTACGATGCCATACCAAGAAAGTAATAGATGCATTTCTTTGGTGTGGAAAATGGAATTGTAACCTAGTTTCATAATGCTGGAAAAAAAGATGCGTCTGATATGTTATTGTGTTATTCATAAAGTGGGTCTATGTGGAATATATTAGAAGTTGTACATATATTTACGAATTCAGGCAACTGCTCTGTGGTGGTTCTAAAACTCAGAATACTGAGGGCAGCGAAGTTTTCAATTTAAGTTAATCACCAGGTTCGAATAGTGAATACAGCACTGAGCGAAGCGAAGTTGCTTGTGCGTTTCATGATAAAGCTCTTTCCCTAAGTGACTTGTTTCAAGTTGGTCCCCTAAACTGTCAAATATAAAAACTCCCACTAAACAGTCAAATTTCCAGTCGAATTTCCTCCCACTGATAAGGTCCTTCCTAATCTAAGGTGATCTGTTTTATCCTTCTAATGTGTTAGAGTCTTAGGGTCTGGCGAGTGTTTTAAAAAAATAATATCTCAAGAATTGAATGAGAATATTGAAAAATATAAAGAATTTGCAGCTAAATACTGAGCACAGCAATTTTTCGAATTATTCAATAATCCACTTATATTCAATAAGTCATTAAATCTTCACTAATACTCATTAAATCTTCACTAATACTCATTATAGACTATTTAGAACCATTCTAAGTCACAAATATTTCGCTTCGCTCAGTATTTGCTTCGCTCAGTATTTGCTTCGCTCAGTATTTCTTAAATCATCCTCATTTTCATTTATTTACACTCCAACATCACGTAATCGAATATTCTCTTCAAGAACTGTGTTGGATTACTCAAAATCAGACATCTCTCACGGATCCAAATTTACCCAATATTTCTTATATCGCAGTACTACTCATTGTTTAGCGAAGTACAATCGTAGTTGATGCATTCTTTTGGGTGACATCACGATATGTCAAAACGACTTTGACTAGCGTCGTATTTTGGGGATAAGCTTCTGATGGGTATCTGCTATGAAATAGTCTCATAGTGAGACTCTTCAATCCCGTTGAGTCGTTTTATCCCCTTGAACCTCGGCCATTAATTTATTTGGTGACAATACAACAAAATTATTGTTGAGTACGATATTTCTGTTTAGTATATGGCCACCTAAGGTCCATATAGGGGTGGATAAAGTATATATGGTATATAAATTGACAGAATTACATGCTAACGTAACCCTACTCAGACAATACAGAATCAAATACTCCTAAGACACCCCAGAGACTTAGGTACTCACACTCATTAGATCATGAAGTTGAAATTTTGCTTTATTGTAACCATAATTACCTTCTTACCGTACTTCCTAATATGTAAAAGTACTACAAAGTATAGAAATATTCTATGCTTCATTTACTTTATAATACAAGTTAGGTTTCTTGCTGTTGGTGCTATGAATATGTAATGAATATACGAATTTAGAGGAACAAAAGTGTAGAGTGTAGAAAGTATGCGTTAAGCGACCCTCAAAACAAGTTATGTAGTTTTGATTGGTGATTGGGGAATATCGAGCAGATTCTAAAGTAACGATGTAGTTGTGAAATAAAATGGTATTAAATAGGCCATAGCGAGTGTTAGAGATTAGTGACTAGGAGAATACTAGGGCTGCCAAATATTCAAGGGAGATTTATTGATTATTGATCAGATTTGGTGGAAATTTGTTGAGAGTTTGATTGCTGAGCAATACGGAGCAATACTGAGTGCAACAAAGTATTTTGCATAAGTGAATACTCTTGATATATAATGAAATTTAGAGAAATCTAGTGAAAATTAGTGCACTTTAATGAATATTCGTAAATATTAGTAATTTATAGAGATAAGTAGTGAAATTTAATGAAAATTTATGAACATTTGGAGATTTAATGAATATTAGGCAGATTTAAATGGGCATTTGTGAACTCTTGAATATTTCATAATACTTAAGGTATTTTAGACTTAGCTATTAATGATATATTACATAATATAAATCGGGCGTGTGGCGTAGTTGGTAGCGCGTTCGCTTAGCATGCGAAAGGTCTCCGGTTCGACTCCGGACTCGTCCATTTATTTTTTTATATTTATATACTCTCCAAATATTTCTTGTATTAATTCGTGACGTAACTTACACCAAAACAACGAAATTCTAAGTCATTTATGTCCTAAGTTGACCTTTTTATATCTCCAGTAATTCTTCAATACTAACAAGACATCTATGATACTATCTATTTATTTTTATATCCAGTAAAAGGGACTCCATTTGTTTTGTAACAATACCATCCAACTTGTCCAATTCTGAAGTGCCCCAGTTTTGTCCGCTTTGCTCAAATTCATACAATTTCTGCTTAAGTTCTTTTTCCAAGTTGCCTTGGCCATCATCGTGCAAGAAGTCCTCTTCTGCATTCAAGTAGTTGAACTCCTCCACATCATCGCTGGCTACTCCAAAATCTCCCATGCTCATATTTCCGAACACTTGATCGTTCACCTTTTCCCAATCACCATCGATTTTGTCTTGGTGTGAAACGTTATTTGATTCTGCCTTTTTGTTCAAGTACTCTTTGAAAAGACGCCTTTTTGAAACTATCTTGTCGATTCTTGAATTTAACTGTTCTATGAATAACTCTTCATCGATAGGCTCCTCGGTTGGCACCGCCAAATCTAACGTAACTGTCCCTGCGTTCGAGAATTTCAACCTCAACATGGATAAGAAACTCTCCAACCAACTGATCAATTTATAAAACAATTGTTGTTCATCATTCTTGTACACACTGTACATGAATTTCCAGATCAAATTCTCGTGCTTATCAAGAACCCTCTTGAGTTCATCAAAAATCTCCACCGAGTTCAAATAATAGACTTCCTCGTTATTTAGTTGGTCCAATTTCTCAACCAAATCATCGACAAATCTCTGGCTATCTTTAAAGATTAAATGTATATCAGCCTTGTTGAAAATCTTGATAATTGGCTGATAAAAAATAGTCAAGAAATTCTTGATCAATTTGGTTAATTCTGGTTCTGTCCACAATTGTTTTATCAAATCCTTGTCCTTTTTACGGACATGAAGTTGCCAATACTGCTTAAGGTTCAAATACAAATTAGAGCCTGCCAATTGGCTCCCGATATCCTGATATGCCTTCTGGGAAACAATCACTTGTTGTAAAATATCCTTGTCGCTATCTTTCAATTTAGGTTCAATCTTATCACTCTTCAAAACCGTGATGAATAATTCTTCTCCCTTTGATAAAGACTCTTGTTTGATCTCACCAATAGTCATGTAGCTCAATTCTGGGTAATTTCGCAATCTCTGAAGAAATGTATCGTAACCTGAACCCAACTTGTCATTTGCTAGAAGCTTGATTTCCTTTTCGAAGCCATTTAAGTCTTCATTTAACAACATGATAAATATCATGGATAAAAAGTTGTGAGCTTGTGTCTTTGGTGGCTCCTCCAGTTCCTCTCCTTTACTCCACTTTGGCCACGAGAACCTGGGAATATTCACTAACAATAGATCAATGACTCGAGAAACTATTTTCAAAGGATTCGTAAACTTGAGTATTCCATAGATTAAATTATATGGAAACAAACGATGGAGTTTTTTACATTTGTTCAACCACTCACTTGAGTTGTCTTGACTCAAAAATATTTGATATAATGTTGCAGCTACTTCCAACTTACACCATTCGTTGAATGTTTGCAACAAAGGGGATAGATCATGAATATTCGAAGACTTTCCAATGTCTTCGAATAATATGGTGACTGTTTTGGGATCCATGACTAGCTTTTGTTTGAAATCTTCGAAATCATGTTGAAGTTTTACAATAGCCTTTGTAGTTTGTTGTTGGAATTCATATTGAGTTTGCAACTTTATTTCTTCATATTTTACTCTAGCTTCATAATCAACCACGTCTGTTGGGGACAATTGTGAAAAAGAATTGGAGTTTGAAAAGAGTTTGAAAATATCGCAATGAACAATTTCGGGATACCTGATTAAGGTATTCAAGTATCCTCTCAAGGCCAACCTCAGCTTTTCTCTAACAAATTTCATTTCCTGACTGGGTGCAACAGAAGTCTTTTCCAGAAAAGTGCTTGTCAGCATAGCCGTAGATTTTGGTCCCAAGTTCTCCAAAGAACTAGTCAGATTTCTCTCCAGAGATTTCTTTGACATATTTGATGGAGGAAGGAGAGAATCACTTTCCAACTCGAGAAACCCATCGTCATTTTTCGATTTCAGAGGTAGTTCTGGAATATCTGTCATGAGACCAGGGTATTCGTGCTTCAATTTCGTTTCCAACTTTCTAAACTCGCCATAGGCTCTAGAAACAAAGTGACAAGCATATACAAAGTCGGACGTTTCCTTTTTCTCTCGTCTTACTACTTGTATGACAAATTCATAATGGTGTCTTGGGACCAGCTCAGAGACATACCTGAACGGATTCCAACTAGAAGTAGACTCGCTTTCAAGCGTTCTGACTGCAACGACATTGATAGCAATATCATTAAAGTATTTCATTTTCTTAAAGTCATTCAAGTCCGTCTGGAACGAATGGGGTACATTCTTTGTAGAGGAATGCAATTTTTCCATATTTCCTGTATCCGAAGGTTTCAAGTGACTTTCCTTTAAATAAGTCAAATCCTTGTTGGTTATGATCATGGAATTATAAAACAACAACAACCCCGAAAGGAACTTCTTGTTCACCTGTCTTCTTTTAGTGATGTTTTCATGTCTGTCTTCTGAATCACTGATATTCTTGGTATTGAAGCTCTCTATAAACGGCTGAACAGTATTTTGCCAGAAATCGATTTGATCGCTTTCAGGATTCAACGTAACGAAAGGAAACGTAGCAACGAAGTTAGAGAAGAAGAAAGAGAGAAGGGGAAGCGATTGATCTGACGAAGTCCCTGACCCATTAATAGAGGCCGATTGTCGAACCTTAAAGGGGGGTCCCAATATCTCGCAACATTGTGGTTTATTCAATTCATGTAATTCATGCGAAAGACGGTTCTCTAATAAGTACTTCTTGAGGAAATGTTCTTGGGTGGGCGTTAGATCGTTAATAAACAGATTCCCTTTCATTAGTGGAGATAACAAGTACTGACAAGACGACGAGTTTTGTTTGTTGCAATTTACAAGGGCAACTGGAGTAACCTGTGCGGGATTCCAACCTGTAAATGGGACACGACATTTTCCCATGTCAATTTAGATGCCGTCTAAAGATCCATCGCCCCGACATTTTTTCCTTGCGCAGATCATCTCGAAAGTTTTTTCACTATAAAACTTTCTACACTTTCTTTATAGAACAAGGTAATTGTCTACACCAATTCTTCACAACATACTTAACAATGGGTACTCAAAAGAAAGAAAAGCAAAGAAGAGTCAGAGAAAAGGATACTCGTGACGGGAACCTTCGTGTGAAGGGTGAAAACTTTTATAGAGATGCCAAACAAGTCAAGCATTTGCAAATGTACAAGACTGGTAGAGCCGTTCGTAATGCTAAAGGTGAAATTATTAGAGCCGCTGCCTTACAGAGCACTGATGCTCCTATTGCTAGAGTCGACCCCAACAGAAAATGGTTTGGAAACACCAGAGTTATTGCCCAAGACGCATTGACCCATTTCAGAGAAGCCATGGGAGACAAGAAACACGATTCGTATCAAGTGTTATTGAGAAGAAATAAGTTGCCAATGTCATTATTGGACGAAAAGGATCAAACTGAATCTCCAACTTCTAAAATAATTGAAACCGAATCATATGAACATGCTTTCGGACCTAAACAACAACGTAAGAGACCAAGAGTTGCTGCTTCTAGTTTAGAAGAATTGGTTCAAAGCACCGAGGACGACTCTACCAAATACCAAGAAAACCAAGATTTGAATTCTACCTTAGGATTGATGGGTGGTTCTTTCTTGGACAAGGAGGATTACACTCAAGAAGCAAAGGAAGCTATTTTCAACAAAGGTCAATCCAAGAGAATTTGGAACGAATTATATAAAGTTATTGATTCCTCTGATGTTGTGATACATGTATTGGATGCAAGAGATCCTTTAGGAACAAGATGTGAATCCGTGGAGAAATATATTAAAGACGAATGTGCCCATAAACATTTAATTTATGTGTTAAATAAGTGTGATTTGGTGCCTACTTGGGTTGCGGTATGTATTTTTACTAACAATTAGGTTGATGGAACAAACACAAATCAACAGCTTGCTGTTGATTGGTTGTTAATTGGATTTCTGGCTCTGCCAACTTTATTTCTACTAATTTTCTTCTTATTTTCCTTTCCCTTCTTTTCTCTTCTTTCATGCACCAAAGATCTTTGTCAGGGTGGTACTCTTGATTTTCTAATCATTTCACAATATTGCCTGTTACTTCTTTGGGAGATTAATCCTACTCGTCCGTGTTCCCAGATTCTGGTACGTTGGCCGTTTTGGTCGACGTTTTGTTCACATTTGTTGATAGTTTTTATCGACTACTTAGAGTAGATTCGGGATCTTTTGAGTTGAAACTAATCGAAGATTTTCTTCATACTCGTGATTAGTTTCGTAGTATTGAACCCGCCATTTACTAATTCTTCTCTGACAATTACTTCCATCAACCTAAAAGCAAAATTGCAAAATAGCAATATCACTCATTCGAGCAATTACTAACATTACAGGCTGCTTGGGTCAAACATTTATCCAAATCATATCCAACTTTAGCATTTCATGCCTCGATCACCAACTCGTTTGGTAAGGGGTCTTTAATTCAATTGTTGAGACAATTTTCGTCGTTGCATGCTGACCGTAAACAAATTTCTGTCGGGTTTATTGGATATCCTAACACTGGTAAATCATCCATTATCAACACTCTTCGTAAGAAGAAGGTTTGTACGGTTGCACCAATTCCAGGTGAAACCAAGGTCTGGCAATATATCACATTGATGAAGAGAATCTTCTTGATCGATTGTCCTGGTATCGTGCCGCCTTCCGCCAAAGACTCCCAGTCCGACATTTTGTTCAGAGGTGTGGTGAGAGTCGAACACGTCTCCAATCCTGAACAATATATACCCGATATGTTGAAGAAGTGTGAACGTAAGCATTTGGAAAGAACTTACGAAATTAAGGGCTGGGCCAAGTTCGAAGAAGATCCAGAATTGGTGGAACAAGCCAGTATTGAGTTTATCGAGTTGATCGCCAGAAAACACGGGAGATTGTTGAAGGGTGGTGAACCTGACGAGGGTGGTGTTTCTAAACAGATCTTGAATGATTTTAATAGAGGTAAGATTCCGTGGTTTACCGCTCCTCCAAAGGATACCGAGGAAAGAACTGGTGAAGATAACAAGGCTGTTCACAAGAGAAAGAGAGCAGAAAGAGAGGAAAAAAGAGAGGCTAAAAAGGTGAAGGTTGATGCTGAAGAAAGCGACGAGGCCGTGGCTGAAGCTGAAGCTGCTGAAACTGTTGCTGAAGCTGCTGAAACTGTTGCTGAAGCCCAAACTGTTGCTGAAGCCACCGAAACTAAAGACTCTGACAATTAGTCAGTTCTTATTTGTATATTAGATATTTCTGATTCTGTGAATTTTTTATTAATTACTTGGGTTTGCATTTACTTCTTAGCATCATCAATACAGACATGTCAATTATCGTTAAAATTATATATAGTGCATCGTATAGTAAGGTAAGTTAGTAGAAGCTAAGCTAAGTTAGTGCGAGCCAATTATCGATTAGTTGACTAATTCTTGTGACCAACTTGATACACTTCCCAACCTGTACAGCTTAAGGTGAATCTTTCATAATCATCCATCTCTCCAATCCTAACATAAATGAAATATTTTCACAAAAGTATTCCGATATTTGAAGTATTACCACAAATAATCTCTTATGAGTAACGAAGCGGGAGTATAATAACAATATCCTAAAACACCCAGTGGACCCATTGAGAGCCCTAACCGTTAACGGTCATTTTATATATGATGTTTCTTGGAATGATGTTTCTTGGAATGATGTCTCTTGGAGCACTGAACATATTTCTCATTATTGGCCCCGGGCAGTTGGAATTTCAGAATGTAACATGCTAAGAATGATATTATCTTCAGAAATATGAACACTATCTCCAGATCTATAAGCTCCAATCAATAGAACCTTCAATTGCAACTTTTGAATAGTTGGTTAAGTGAATTGACTGGTAAATTTGACTGAACTGATATCAGCAGGAATGATTCAAGAGTCAGAAATGGTGGAAACTAAACCAGTAACCTCGAGAAATCATAAAAGTCCCTTCATAGAATGCTTTTGAATTAAGATGATTCCAAATACGTAGAAAGAAGATAGAAGATAATTTTCCCATTTTCACTAGATAAGGCTACAATTCGGAAACTCTCAACTATAAACCTCAAATATGCAATGTACATTATGAATTTAAATAGAGATTATCTAGAGTACAATTCCTAGACCTCGCTAGAGGTCTAAAGAGGGTTTAAAGAGGCCTTGTGGGTCTTAAAGACCTCTAACGAGGTCTTCACCGTCTAAAGAGGTCTTCCAAAATGAGCCACACCTCCTTTACCATTTCCACCAGGTGTCGATGGTGTAGGGGCAGCTCCATTCACCGTTGACTCATTTTCACCACTACCATTCAAGTTCCCCAAGCCCCAGATGAAACCTTTGAATCTGGAAATTAACGAGAAATCAAAATTCGACTTTCTCAACAATTCCTTAAAACACTCCATGGACAAATACGCATGCAAGGTGGATGTCATTTGTTGCTGGTGACCAGGAAATTGAGACGTGATTGATGCTGCAAAGTGTTGACGGATAACTGGAGAGATTGGTAACAAATGTAACTCTTCAGCAAGGTACTCGATTGAAGGTTTGTTGTTTGTATTCTTAGCAGCTTCGTCTGTCCCTGGCTTGTTCAATAATTGACTTCCAATATATTTCAAATCATAAAAGTTTGGAAAGTATTTCGAACACCACCAGTAAAAATCCTTTTCATCCACTGGAAGACTGTCGTTCAAGAGTAAACTGATGAAGAATCCCAAATCATAGCCAGCATGGTAACTGATCCAGTTGACAGACTCATCCAATAGCAAACCACTCTCAATGATAAGCTCTGCAAACGCAAAGTGACTTATTCCTTGAGCCATATGCATTTGAAAGTTGATCTGCGATGTTTGCGACAACATATTCAAATGTTCTTCGTTGTACATTTCCTTGGCCAAGTCGTACAAGAAGTTGAATTGCCAGATGATACTACTGGTGATATCGTTGTTCTTGATCTTGGTGATGCAAAATGATAACTGGATCAAGTTTAACAAGTCGGAATTGGATCTCAATGTTTGGAAATGATAATCTGACGACGACTTGAAAGTTCCCACTGGCCTGGCTACTATTCCCGGGATTTCTTGATGTATAGCGATATAAATCTTGCTGGTGTGGTCGTTTATGAATGTTCGTAAAGTTTGGAACTCGTGCTCCAAGTTGTGCGCCCACACTTCCTTGATTATTGGTACTTGGGCTTGGATTGGTAATTGAACGGGTTGGAGCTGGAACTGAAGGGTGTGGGCCTGCGCTTGGGCCTGTTGTTGCTGTTGTTGTTGCAACTGTTGCTGTAATTGTAACTGTAAGACGGGATTAACTGATTGGTTGGAGTTTGTGAGTCCTCCTGGAGGTCCATTGGTTTGTCCATTTCCTCCATTAATTGCTGCTAAAAGAGGATTCGTAGATAGAGCACCTGTTGGATGTTGGTGGTGAAGATGTTGGGCTTGCTGTTGTTGTAACTGTTGATTTAATAATTGTTGTCTTTGCAATTGGTGCTGCTGCAATTGTAGTTGTGATATCTGGGGAGATTGGCCCGTAGCATTAATAGGTTGCAGCCCCTGTTGCTGTAATTGATGCAGCTGTTGCAAGTACTGAAGATGTGGATTCACGTTCATTCTAATTATTTCTTCACGCGATATTTTCTTCCGTAGTTACTATTCAGACTGCTTGTACGGCATACACGTTCGTTTTTAGATAGACTGGATATTTCTTGGTTGTAGTTGTGTCTGTAGTGGTGACATAATGTTGTATGGGCAATTTGAAAATTCCTTGCCAAAGATGGAAACGCGCACTACCATTATATACAGGAATTGTCATCACACGACCAGATACAAACTAGAGAGAATCTGCTATTAGTGAAAGAACTCTAACACATCCTGAGAGATAACTCTTGAACTGAACTCTGAGAGAAGCTGCCAGTAGAGTCTATTTAAGATCTAGCTACGTGGCAGATTCTCTAATGAACTATCTAACGCAATTAAATACTACTAGTGGCTAGATCAACGATTAAATTCCGTATATTGTAGAATGGGCAATTTGGGTTGGTGAGTATAATGAATTATATATCCACGGTACAATATAAAGTTGTGAGTAGTTATTCCTGGGTGCAAAATACCCTTGTGAGTAGATCTAACTCGGTGCTAAATCAGAGTAAATCGTCCTCAGTGCACAATACCCTTCTTCTCACTCCTGCCTCTGTAAATCCCCTTCTTCTCACTCATTCTCAATTAATTCCCCTACAATTGATCTCTGAAGTTAGGATTGCCTCCGTTTTCTGAATTCCTCAAATAATTATGATCTCCAATTCTTCTTGGTTTGAAGAAATGTTGCAACAAGAAACCGATCCCAAGAACTAACGATATAACGGCGACAATCACATAGATCAATCCCAATGCCAAATTACGTCCTCCAAATATAGAGTTCGTAGTTATAACCACAGACTTTGTTCCTCCAAATATAGTCACAGGATAGTTCATTCCTATGGAGATCTCATACGTACCAGATGTTAATGGTTCGGTGACATTCTTTCCGTATAACTTATAGAAAGATGGCAAGCCAGCAGTTCTCATCCAATTTTGAAAGTGTTCCCACTCAGAAAGGTCAGGAATGTTTGTGTCATTATATCCTTCTGGAAACATGGCTTGCCAGTTTGGAGGAGGCACGATATCCTTAGGATCGTACTTTGTCTTTTTGAACTTGTGTTTACGATCAGAAGACCACGAAATGTCCTTGGAAGACATAACATACGTTTGGTTATCGTCACCATTCTGGGCATTCAATAGTACGGGGTTCGAAAACGTATCGTTGAACAAGGAATTGGCAATCAATCCACATGGATAGATGATCTTACGATCGTCTCCTTCTCCTGAGTGCATCAAAGGTTTACAATTATCTGTGAGAGATCCCTCCGATACCGCAATTCCCTTCAACTGCTCCAAATCATAAGATTCCACGTATTTTCTGTGGTTCTGGAAGAAGTTAGTCAACTTATAGTACAAGTAAATAGGAGGATCCAAGTTTTTAGGTAAGGTGAATCTAACCACACAAGTCTGAGGACTTGAGTCGGTAGAGTTGAATAATCTCCATTGGAAGTCGGGATTGGTGTTTTTATGCTTGAAATGATAACTTGTGTATTTTGAGGGCACTTTTTCAAACTTTTGTGCCGTCAACTCGTGACATTTGGAGTAATCTACCGTCATGAGCTGGACGTTGTATGTGGTGAGGAGAATGGCGATCCCCAATGGAGCAAATATAAGTGCTATCAAAAATAATAAGGGAATCACTGATTTGGGAGTCAAAATCGGCTGCCAGGCCTTCAACCGCTGCTGACGAAACGCAGTATTAGGTGGTTTTCTAGACTTTTTCGTGGTCGATATTGGAGCCTCTTGTATATCATCCTCGTCTTCATCTTCAGAAACACGTCTTCGACGTAAGAAGTTCATTTTGTGGAGTGGTAGAGTTGGGTTAGTTTTCATCTGTCAGTTTTAAAGGCTGTGAGGAGGAAAAATGGATTACCTGCAGGAAATGTCGTATCTTCCTATCTGCAGGAAAATTAAATTACACTACATTTGCAACGATTTGGCAAACTCTCTAGCTATAATGCATATATAAATTGGATCTATTCCTTTTTAGTAACAGGTCTGTTTGGCTTCTTTGGGTTGGTTGGTTTTTTTTCGCTTTTGGTTCGTTTGATTTCGGCGACGGGTTTGTCCTTTTGGTCTTTGAATTTCTTGCTGGTAGCATGATAGTTGTTTCCTGTTTTTGATTCTCTTGGTTCCAAGTAGATGGTGGTGCCATCGATGACGGTTTCTTTGGCTTCGAGGGCCTTTTTTTGGGCATCAAGAGCTACGAAGTCGCATAAAGCAATGTTCAAGCTCGTCTTGAAGAACTTTAATTCACCAAACTTCTTTGCAATGTGATCCTTCAAATGTTTTTCATTAATTTCTTTAATACCACGGATGTAGATAGGGAACCATTCTTCCTTTTTGAACTTTCCGTTTGGTAAAGTTGCCACGGGCTTTTTAGCTGGAGCGGCCACGGTCTTTGGAACACTTGAGATTGCTTTAGAAGCGGATTTTGGAGGTGCTGCCTGCGAAGCCAAAGCGGCCCATGATAATGGTTGCGAAGGTTTTGATTCTTCTTCCGCGACTTCAACTGGTTCTTCGGTTTTGGTGTCTTCAACTTTGACTTCACCAACTTCAGGAATTTCGACTTCTTCCTTAGATTCTTCAGTTATTTCTTCTGCAACCTCAACATCCTTTTCCTCTTTAACTTCCTCCTTAACGTCTTCCTTAATTTCCTCCTTAACTTCTTCCTTATCTTCATTAATCACCTCTGCATTTGGAATCACTTCCTTCTCCTTTGCTTGCTCTGAATCGCCCTTGAATTCACTATAGTCAATAAATCTTAATACATCGTTGGCAACATCAAAAGTGTTTTCCTTCTTTCCTGGAGTCAAAACGAAAGTTTGCGTAAACTGATAGTAAGGAGAACTATCTTTGGACCATTCACCAAATACTACAATCAAAATATTCTTCGATAATGAGACTTCAAATGCAGCACTGGTGATAACAATGCGGTTACTGTTCTTCTTTGACAATTTGGAATCGTTTTGGAATCTAGACTTGATGGCGTCGAGTCCTTGTGCTCTATGAATAATTTTTGCATCTTCAGATTCGTCGTCACATGGAAATTGTGAGTGGCTGATGGAGGCTTGTTGGTGGTAGATTTTATGAATACTTTCGACGTTGGTGTTGTAGAACTCATAATATGATGTGATGAAGAACCATCCAATAGATGCAGCACGTTCGTCAGATAATCCAGTAGTCGATGCTGTGGCTGATCCAGAGGCTGAAGCAGTTGCTGATCCAGTGGTTGATCCAGACGTGGTTGGCACGGATGGCACTTCTGCAGGGGATGGGGAGGTAGTCATGGCTATATATCGCCTATATTATCTTCGTGGACCCTGGTCTACTATCTGATCTGGTCCGCTCGCATTTCGTCGCCGTGAGTTGAAAAATTTTGAGAATCGACATAGTCACGTGAAAGGACAACTATAGGAATATATTAACTATAGGAATAATTAACTATATTAAATACTAAAGGTGAGAGAAGAAAGAGAAGAGACAAGAGAGTCATAGCAAAGCATTTTTGACCATAGTCTGTGTAATTTTATGAATGATATTGATATTTAATGCAAAACTCCAGTATCGTGGAAACTCCAGTCTATCATGGAAAAAGCACGTTAAAATAGAGATGATTCAAATAGTCAAATAGACAGGATCAACAGTAATATTGAAAATCCTCTTCTCAAAAGGCCATTGTTCATTTCGTCTTATAATCCACTACTAAATCCAACTCTATTCCATGAATTCAGATAATTGTGGATGAAACTTGTATGAGTCAATAGAATTAAGAGTCTTTCAAGAGTCATTATAAACAAGAGTCTTTCAGACGTCAACGTTTCATCAAAAGTCAACATTCCTCACCATCTTGCAGCCATTTAAGATTCTTCAATGTTAGTAGTAAGATTTAATTATAATAACTAATCCTGTAGTGCTAGATTTCCAATTTCCAATTTCAAATAATTCTTGAGTATTATAATGGTCACTAATCCTAATCTTCGTCACTAGGACCAAGATCTTAGATCCTTCATGAAACACTTCCACCACTTACTGAAACACTTATTGACACTCCCTCAACAACTCTTCCAAGATCTTGTTCTCTAAATCACCCTTATTACTAACACCATTAAAACTCTTTACCCCCATTCTCCTCAAAACCTCGATGGTTTTGTCTCTTGGGAAACCCATGTTTTCAAACTGGACTACGATGGAATCGTCAATTCCATATAATGCCGAATCGCTCAATTCTGATTTGACGCCCTCGCTATCGCTGGCATAAATTTTTGTCCAGTAAGTGGCAGTTTCGTCAAATCCGTTTCTGTTTGACAAGAAATGTTTGGCGACCTCGGCATCTTGGGGATCGTTAGGTTCGGGAGACTGAAGAAGAGATTGTAATGAGATCAACGAGCTTTTGAGTGTCAAGATTGGAGTCCAAGCATCCTTCAAAATGTCCAAACAAATGGCTCCAGTGACTGACGAGATGTTTGGATGGTAGATCTTGGTAGCAAACTTCATCACAGGTGGCTTGAATGGATATTCATTGGGAATTGTAATATCAACCTGGAATAATCCTCCTTCGTACGGAGTTCCTGGTGGACCCTTGAAATATCCTGTTAAACGGGTTAAATCGTTTTCGCTATTCAATTGCAAAGAGACTCCTGATTGAGTGTCTTGACGACATTCTTCTAATTCTTTAGCAATACGTTTGACTCTGGACATGTTGATGCTTGTGATCGTTAATAGTTTAGTGTGTTGATTTTTCGGTGGTTAAATTTTGTCGCGAGATTTATCATTAATATACACTACTACACAAGAGTCACAAATAGATATGACTAAGATAAACAATGGAACTGAGATGTAATTACTGAAATGGAATTACAGTACGCCTCCTAATAATCTAGATCCTGTAGATTATTCGCCAGAGTCACAGGATTTATGACCATCTAGTTAGTCATAGATCTGGTTTGTCAATGGATTCGTAGATCCAGGTAACTCTATAATTTTTAATCTAGGAATCTGGGGATGGGGTTGATCCCTTAACATTGACAGCTAAAGCATCAAATATGTTCTTCAACTCAGGCGAAGCTTCCTTGACAAATGGAAGTTCAAAGAATCCATAATCATCGTTCTTGACCAATTCAGTGAAAACGATGGTTAATCCCCATGGATGAGGCTTGCTAACGATTCTTCTTTCCAACAATACTCTGGTAATCAATTCTTGAACTGTGGATTTGGCAGGACTCGAGCCCCAGATCGAGTTGGAACTGAAGAAATGAAGAATAATACCGATAAACCAATGGGTGTGGCTATTTGGATAACGTAACTGGTTGGCAATAGCGTTTATGAGGTGAAATCTGAATTCAAGTGATCCATGGTTCATCAAGTCAACCAATAAAGCCACTTGTGACGATTTTGTGTTGAAACCTCTAACGTTGTTTGGTAGTCTTTCGGAAACAGCAGATATTCCAACGTGCAATACTAAAGCATTGATCAATTTAACATTGTAATGAGTAACGTCGGCTCCAAAATCATGGACTTCTTTAGGATGGTTCAATTTAATTCCACCATAAATAGATCTCATCAAAGCTGGGGCTGGGATTCTCAAGAAGTTGTCTACGGGCTTCTTCAAACCAACTTTAGCCAAATCTTCAACTGGTTGATATGCAATTATAGGACTTTCGTTGATTTCAGGCAACCTTTCGACCTTTAAACCTTGAGTAAATGGATCTGGAACAGAAACATTTGATGGAGTCGCTGACAAAACCATATTCTTCAATTGCACATAGCTTCTTGGAATGGCTGTGACAAGCTGGTAATGACACTCAACCAAAAACTCAGGATAGTCATGAACCAACCCGGTGAAGATTCGATTGACAGCCTTAAAGATGACATTGATAATATCATGATTGGCATGCTTGGAATATACCATTTGGAATTTCAAAATGGCAGTTAAAAGCATAACAACTGTCCCGTATCCAAGTCTATCAGGCAAATCAAGCAATTTAGGTAAAAGCATACGATGAGCAATAAGCGACGTCCAAGCAAATGTGAAACCAGGATAAATAATTGGCTGAAGCGAATTAAGCACATCTCCAATGAATGGATAGAAAGTGCTGTCTAATTCAGCAGTGGCTGAACTGTCGAGAATTGAAGCATCACTCCATTCTGATAACAACGATGAGAAGAATCTAAAGTATGCACGCTCATTCCAGTTGTTCTTAGCTATTTCGTGATCATTGGTCAATTCCAACATAATGATGCTTATAATCTTTTTCATGTAATCCATTGCTGTAGTTTTACCATCGATCAGTAAAGAAATCTTGACAATCAACATTGCTAAGGTATCAACTGCCAAATAAGTCTCGTGTTGGGTTCTAGTTCTAAGCTCGTGTTCAGTTGCGAATGCGGTCACTGAAATCTCAATAGCTGCCTTGAAGAATACCTGGAAGTATTCGGGATTGGTTAAAATCTCGGTATCCAATAAACCTTGAATAAATTGGTTTTGTAAAGAGTCAGACTTCTCACCATGAGTCAAAAGTTTAACCCATTCAGCAAACACATATCCCAATTGAACGTAAAGAGAGTTCGATGAAGGCAACGACGATTTATCCAAAAGCTCAAATAAATTGTCACGAGCAAGTTTTGCTTGCTTGTTCTCTTCATTAGATTCATCACCAACGTACTTGGATAAAGCATCCAACGTGAAACCAAATTCAGACCGAAGTGCTATTGGACGTAATTCTTCAGAACTGAAAACGTTCAATAACAAAGTAGCTGCAAACTTTACAACCACTGGGTTACTAGATTCTGCAATCAATTTGCTGATGGAGGAATCGAGCTTCGTTGACTGGACCAATTGTACTTTCAATAACGAAAAGATAACTGGCATGTTAAACTTACGCTGGTCAGATGAGTGAACAAGCCACCATGTTACATCCTTTGCAGTCGATGGAGAATACTCACATAATTTATCCAAAATCACAACATAGATTTCATTGCTCATTGGGTTTTCGTGAGCCAGGGTGAAAAGACAATTCACCGCATATTGAGCAGCCTTTAACAAAAGTTCAGGGAATTTTAATGCATTGTTTTGAGCAAGCGACAATGCTTGAGTTAATGCCACCATTATTGGATGGTTAGGGCTCAAGCTAGTCAATTTAGTCTCAGAAACATCCGACAACAATTGTATTGCCCTTTCACAACTTTGGGTGAATGCTGAGAATAATTGCTCAAATGGAATGACCTCCTCCTGTAACACTGGGATTTGTTGTGCCACCTGAGTTTCTGGATGAGGGACCGGCTCTGTTCTTACACTAGGAGCATTTGAGCCAAAACTTTCGTAAATGTGAAGTTGACTAGCACTCAAACCATCTTGATTTAATCCAAGTGGCTCTGGTAACTTCAAAGCATATTCGGAAGTACCTTCATCGACGAAAACCTCGTTGGGGTTATGACGTTCACGAATTAAAATGTACGGTTGCATTTTTTCATCAATCAACTCGCTAATGTTATCAGAAGCAATCTTGTCAACAATATCAACACATAATCCAACATTTGCTTGAATAGCAGTATTTAATTCTGCAATTGGAAACTCGTTGGGGTTACTGCTTAATAACTGGACCATAGTAGCTTCGATGGTTTCAGCTAAAAGTTTACGCCCGCTAGAGAGCACCATAATATGCGATAATTGACGGGCCATGTTTTGGTAACTCTTACGGAATTTAGTTGCATCTTTCTCTGTAGCAAAATCCTTCCTAATAAGAGCCTCAGTGGTAGTCAATACTGCTTCTGATACTCTTGTCAAAATAGGAACGGCACATTCCCGTACAGCTCTTGTTAAAGATGCTTGGAAAGCTCTTCTCAAGTTTGCATGTTGGGTGAAGATACTGTTACCAACCAACGTACTGAATGAAGTGTCTAATGTAGGCTCTCCAGCTTGTTGTGGCTGCTGTAAAGGTTGGTCTGGAGCTTGAGATTGGCCAAGTTGAGGTGGTTCTTGAGGATGTGCTTGTGTTTGTGTAGGGAAAAGTTGAGACCCATCGATATGTTCTGCTCCTTCCAAGGCCAATCTGGACATATCATTGGCCAAAGTTACCGTTTCGGGATGAATACCAAACATCGCAGCTAAGGCAGTCGGGTTTGGATTGTGAGATCTAATCAATGTAGATGGCTCGATTTCATCGACCTTCAATTTAAAAGAATTGAGCAAAACTTCAATTTCGAATTTCAAATTCAATTTCAAATCGGCACATTCATAAAGTTCTACTAAAACTTTAACAATACCTAACACCCAAGGGTTGGGTGGTTTGAAGATCTTCGAATATTGTGCTTGATCCAATATTTTACATATGAATGGGATAATCAAATGTAATGACTTGAAATCAAATGCTTCAACAAGTAAAAATTTCATCGCGATCTGGTCTCTTCTTAAAAGCTTGTCATTTGCTAAAGTAATTCTACCTAACCAAGCACCCAAGTTTTTAACTTGGTTTCTTTCGGTGGTAGAGTCCTTAAATGTTCTAATCAAGCGTTCGACCTCTCTTAAAGAAACACTTAAAATGTACTCAAAAAGAATTGGATCTTCGTAGTTTCTTACCAAATCACTGTACAACTCGTGGTTGTTAGGTTCGGCCTTTGCTCTGTCGACAACAAGATAGTTTGCAAACCAAGCAAAATATTTTTCACTAAGCAAATCCTTTATTTCTGGCAATTTCAAATTGTTTCCAGTCATATTGTTGACAAAAAATAACAACTTGTCCGAAACATTGACAGGAGGTTCTTCCTGCTTCACAAAACCGATGGTTTTCTCAGTAACAGTTATGGATTGATACACTGGGCCAACTTCTGGTGTTGGTGTAACAGCATTTCCTGTACAAGGAATACCAGCTGAAGCATCCTTTACTATTTGATACATCTTTGCATGTGCAGACAACGAGCGACATTCCAACAAGTGCTTACAGTAAATTGGATACTCATGTAACCTTGACTTGAAATTGTACAATGATTGTACAGCAAACTTGAATAGATGAGAGTCTTGTGGTTGGTTGCAAGATTCCCAGATAAAATTCAAAGCAACAGTCAAAGTAGTGCCTTGAATTAAATCCTTTTCCAAAAGAGCACCAAAAAGAAGCGAGGTTGAAGCCAATGCTGATAAAGGATACTCTGAGAAAAATCTATACTCATCAAGCAAAGAATGAATCATACATGCAAAAACGTCTTGCTTGTGTGGATCATCACTAGTTTTCATAATAACCAACATGTCAACAATATCCTTAATTTCTACTTCCTTGTTGTACATTTTGGAATAGAAAGATTTCATTTCTTGTTCAACATTAGGTGGAAAGAAACTAGACATCGCAGCATTTGCCAAAATAGCCTCGTCGTGTCCATTTCCGAAATTGATCAACCTTGGATAAGTAGTCAAGAGCAATAATTGCAAGTTTTTCAACTTTTCAGAATCGATTGACCCATTGCTTGCTTTCAAAACTTCCAATAAGTGAAATACAACAGGTATTTTCAAAGGCTTGTAAAAGTCTTTGCCAGTGGCAGGTTGAGGAGGTGGGATTTGTTGACCCCTTTCATAATCCTTCTGTACGCGTTCGTCTAAAACTTCCAATAACGATTGGTAGAAAGAAGCTTTGACTTTTGAGTCCTTGATTTTTGATTCAATGACTGAAGCGTAATCGTAACCGTAAAGAGATGCCTCCACAAGAAACTTCACTGCTACTTTGAAATTCAAAGTCCATAAAGTGGTCATGAGGGGATCGATTAAATCGGTTTTTGAAGCATAGTATAATATCTTATTGATAGCCTCGAGTGTCTGTCTGCTAGTGTAATAATCCGCTAATTTTTTTATAGATAATTGGAAATCCAATTCTTTAAAGGACGTCAATACCTTTTGCAATGCGTGGTTATCACTATCAACCAACAAAGTAAACAAAGTGTCAATCAAATCTGCAATAAATTGGGTCTTTTCTGGGACTGTCAATGCTGCAGAAATTAAATACTCTGGAAATACACGATAATCATGTTCAAAAACTTGATTTAAATAGATGTTCAACTTTCTTTCTTGTTCACTCGCTTGTTGTTGCTGTTGTTGTTGAACTTTTGTTAACACTTGAAGTTCCAACTTACCAACATTGATGAACTTTAAAATATTCTTTCTTTGTTGAGGAACTTCTTCTTCTTCATCTTCGAAACATAATGTAATGTTTTTCAGCGCAGTTATATCATAAGCACCTTGTTTGGGATCCATAGTTTGGAGAATATACAACAATGTTTTGTTGAACCACCAATCATAACTTAAAAAGATGTCAATAACACCATGTTTAAAATCCAAGGATGCAAAGAATTGAGTAATGTTTGATACTGTTGGTTGAGAGTTCCTTTGTGAAGAGTCGAACAAGTTTTCATGAACATATGAAAATACTTGATACCAATTAACGGAAAACTTTGCTTGCTGATCCATAGATCTAAAACATGCTTGTAATTGAGAACCCTTGGCATTAGCTTCAGGTAAGTTATTAGAAAATGACAAATTTGATAAACCTTGAGATCCAGGAATTAAGATTTCAGATAAAATTAATGCAATGCTTTGGTCGATTTCATTCGGCTTGATCTGCAACAAGCTAGGTAATAACTTTTCCGGTAACAAGTTTTCCGGGCCAATTTCTAATAATAAATCTTTAAATGACATGCTCAAAATATTTTGGTAAAAACGATTAATGGGAGCAATATTAGACTTGAATGCCTTCAAGGAATTTAAAGCTAATAGTTTATGAACAAATGGAAAGAATGGAGTGTTTAAAATACAGTCCAATACTAAACTCCAGTTAAAGTTTGGAGGAAATTCTCTAGACTTTATTAAGGATGATAATTCAAAAGAATTATTTCTGATTAATTCTGAGTTTGAAGGCTCAAATTTGATTAAAAAGATGTATGATAAGACTAAGTCACAGTCAAACTTTTCAAGGAAATCAGTTAATTTGAAATCAAGCTTTGTAAAAACTGGTGATAAATGATGAAAGAAAAGCTCCAAAAATTCCAAGTCTTTGCCGATATGAACTAGTTCTCGTTGGAATAACTTTTCAAAGGTCGATAACTTTTTCTCAGTAAATGGTACAGAGAGTGTTAAGAAGTTGGCGAGCTTTTCAAAGTAAGTATTTAATACAATAGGGTTTGAACTTTGTCTCGCTAAAATGAATCGGATTTGCTTGAAGTTTGAATCAAGATTCTCTTCAGATACAGTGGTGATTAAGATTGAAAGTTGATTTAAGATAACCTTGGTTAATTCGGGATCCTTAATATAGTATTCGGGTTGCGCGTTTGGTTCTGATTCTGGGCCCTTTGGGCTTGTTATGGATGATGAAGACACGATTTATAGAGAAAAATCTTGTGCTATCGGTGTAGAATAATACAACTCAAGGGATCAATTGGATGATTGATGAATGTTTCGTACGAATGGTTGTCACGTACGTTGAATTGGTATTTGTCAATTGTCTGGATACTAAATTTCTTCTAATAAAAGCGGAGAAATGATGGTGTCGTAAAATAGATCTAATCAGTAGTCTAAGTTACTTATAGTAGACGTTTGAAACTATGTTATGTAGAGAGTATCGAGTTGAGTTTGGGTTGTAGACAATTGGATTTCTGGTGGCCACTTGGAAAAAACTTTAGTTGAGTTGAAGGTTACCCGGATTTGGTGGTCAAAGTAGCTGCGAAAGAGAGGAATAGTAAAGAGACAGCAACACTCGAGAATCGACGTAGCTATTCTACCCTACTCTACTCTACTCATCAGCATCATGATCCCAAATTATCCATTACCTATATAGAAATAAAATATACTTATGTATCCTAAACATTCACGACTTTAATAATCTCGGACTTTAATGCAGAACTGTCCACTTGATTATCATCGAGTAAATCATACGCTTGCTTTAACAATGCCTTTAAGGAAAGGTTTTCCACCAACAACTTATCAGCAGCAGTTTCGCCAGAAGGTGGGCGTTTCAATAATTTCAAATAATCTGAAAAACTCTTGTTATTCTCACTACTCACCTCACTAATATCGGAATATATCGACTCGAGTTCTGTATGGGCATGGTTGTTCAGACTATTGTTATTTTGATGAGAAAAGACTGATGATGAAGAGTGGTTGAAATTATTTGTTGATGCACTATCGGAGCGGTCCCTGAAGTTGAGAGATAAGTTCTTAAGCTTTCCCACTATAGATTGCTTAGCAGCTCTTGTAGACGCGGCTCTCTTCAAGGTCTGTTCACTCTTTATAAATAAAGAATCATCCCAGTTCAAGAGCAAATCACCAAAAAAGAGATCCAAGTCATTTATCACATTTCCCCATTTAGATTCATTAAGTAAGTGCTGATAAATAACTTCTTCATCACCTTCTTCAACACACATTAAAATAGGCTTGTTACTAATCAACAAACCCAAGGAGATTTTCAAGAGACCAGTCTTCCAACCTTCAAAGATGCAAAAGTCCATAATTCTATTCACAATAGATAAATCGGGCGAGTGGCTAGATGCAAATGAAAGCCACCATTGATAAAGGAATGGTTTCAAATCGACAAATGAAGTCAAGTGTGTATAAAGCTCCTTATCTGTGACTTTTAAGATGTTCAAAAACTCAGAGTGCCATGCGTTCAAAGTTTCATACATTGTTGATGCCGTAAATATATCATGCAATTCATTTTCAGATTCCATAATATTGATCAATGCATGAAATGTCATTTCGCTGTTTCCATGGAATTGGTAGTACAAGACACCCACTAAAAATAAGAGGCCCTGGCAATAACCCAATTCAACATCGTAGTTGGCATACACATTTAGGATTGTCGACAAATTCTTGATAGTTTCCTCTGACTTGAAAAATTCAACTGCAGGGAAAGTACGATTCAAGTCTTTACTGATTTGGTGTGAAGTTTCAACATTGTACGAATGTTGGAAGTTCTTGTATACCAAGACCGATGTTTGAGGAATTGACGATGAATTCAATAAGAATGATTTGCGCCATATAGTAGACCGTATTTGGTTAGGAATTCTTTGTTGCAAACATAAGAATTCGGTGTAGTTTGGAAGGGTATTTATTGTTCTTGAGGGATTGTTGATAAATGATAACCAATAAGAAACCTCGAGACCAGATCCAATACATGAATTATTCTTGACATATGACTTGCAACATGATTTATACATTGACTCGTCTGTGAGGGATCTGCCACATTTGCAACATGTGGAGAATTCGTCGTCAGAAAACTTGTATTCATCAAACAACTTTTGCAAATCATTCTCAGTGAATTCTTCTGTGGTTGTATCAACTTCTTCATCGAATTTCGAGCATTCAATCTTCAATTCAAGATTGTTCAACAAAATCTGAAACTCCCTTTGAGATGAACTACCAAGTGATTCATCGAATTCAAAAAGTGATTGATAGTCGATCATACTGAGATAGAAAGACCGTTTAAAACTATAGTGAGATCTAACGAGATAGAAAGACCGCTATATAAACTTGTAGTGAGATCCTAAGGAGGGACTGGTCTAATTGCTTATGGTTATAGTATTCAGGAAGTACTAATCTTAAGTGTGGTATCGTACGATTTGAGTACGATATAAAAGAAAGACAAGGGTAGGAGGAGTAAGATTAGTTAGAATATCTAAATGAGTGACTAGGTTAGATAACCGTAAGGAGTGACTAGGTTAGATAACCTTAATGAGTGACTAGGTTAGATAACCGTAAGGAGTGACAAGAGTTGAAGGGTTGAAATATCTAGAATTACCGCTTGGGACGGGCCCTTATACTTTTATACGTATGCGGAAATTTCTCATTTTCGCGCGTGTCGAAAAGGAGTTGACGGTTATTGTAAACAAAAATAATGTGGGTGAGAGTGGTTAGCAACGACTGGTTGTAACAGCCTTGCAATATGGGGAAGAGATTCGTAAATAACTATGATCATGAAACTGGTACGTTAGGTGTCTAGAAAATGGCATCCCATCCCTTCCAGAGTATTTAAATAGATCCCCGGTATTCTGGTGGATGATATTTCGTCATTCTATTTGCGACATGTTTCATATTCTAGAACATTTGCGACATGCAACATCCCACCTGGAATTTGATTTGCAGTAGCCAAGCACGAAGTGGCACTAAGTGTTATGAAGGTATTGGGGAGCCCAGGAGTGCAGTACCGTATTGCCAGAAACCGAGCCACCATGCAAGCGTTCACCGTTTCGGCTTTCGAGCATTCACCGTCCACCTTCAAGCATTCACAGTTCAAGTTTTCCCAAAATCATTTCAATGGTCTCGTCAATATCTGACATCGGACGTTTTCTTTCAGTTTCAACGACATACTTAGAGGAACATTCCTTAGATTCATTGGAGTCAAATTATGGATCACGAAGCTGCCTTGCGATAGGATCCTTAAATAAACAGGATTTAAGGTAAAAATGAGCTGACTGCAAACAATCTGTGAATCTCTGAAGAATTATTTGAGGGAATTGAAACTCATTTTTAAACCTACAAATTAACTGGAATTTAGATTTCTGACTAATAGTGAATAAACCCCGGATTTATGCATATCTGGTTCTGGTTCTGGTTAAGTTGGATTTTCGAATCTTTTGTTTTTGTCAAATATCTGTCTCGTTTGGCTGTAGTGAACGGTATCTGGTTCCGTCACAGCAGGGAAATTTTATGATCTGGATGAGGTTCATGGGTGTCTAGAGAAATCTAACTTATACAACTCAGTCGACGGTTATTTGGATATTTCGAAATTTGCAGCTATTCTTGAGTTTCACGACGAATTTTGCGACACATTATGCTACAATATTACGACAATATTTACGACATTTACGACAATATTTACCTCTTTTGCGACACATCTCAACCTACAAAGAGCATTATAACGAGACGCCTGAGTTCACTCTTTACTCCCACTTCATTGTCCAAGAAACGCTCAGTATCGTTACTCGCTCGGTCACTATTTTTGCATACTATTGTTCATTAGTTGCTAAACTATCTCCACTAAAACATTAATCGCTCTCAAACTACCCATCGCAAGATATCACCAAGATACTAATTTTGACCCTCTTTCATTCACTCTCTTGCATTCACTATGGTTTACTACTTCACTGCTAAACCTATGTCAGACGATGACTTTACGATCTCGACCCCCTCTACAATCTATATGGGAAAAGATAAAATAGAAAACGATCCGTTGATTAAACACTCCCATCCCAAAAATATCTGGTTTCATGTGGATAACCACTCCTCCGCTCATTTGTACTTACAACTCACAAAGGAGCAACTCGTATCGTTCAAATCTTTTGATAAGTTCACCATCGACTCTGATATTTTGTCTCAGATAGCACAGCTCACCAAGGCCAATTCTATCAAAGGAAACAAGTTGAACAACATCACTGTTATTTATACTCCTGTTGAAAACTTACACACGGACGGATCGATGGATATCGGAACCGTGACTTTTAAAAACCCCAAACAAGTCAAAAGAATCAATGTTACCAAGAAAGAAAATGCAATTATCAACAAGTTGAACAAGACAAAGACAGAAATCACCACCGAGAAATTCATTGAAAACCAAGAAATGTTGATGAGAGACATTCTCAAAGAAAGAAAACAATATGAACGAGACATGGAGGAACAGCGGAAGCAATACGAGGCCCAGAAGGAAAAGAATAGCGACCCATATGCTGATTTATACAACGAGAATAACTTACAAACAAATGAGTTTCGTAACGAAAACTGGGTTGAAGATGATTTTATGTGAGTACGAAGAGGTTTGGTTGTGACTAGTGGCAATCATATGTGATGAGTGACAATCATATGTGACGAGTTGCAATCATAAAGTTTGGAATCATTGATCCACCTTACCATCGATATAGTCCATCTGAATATAGTCTGTATATAAATGGTATTCTCAGTCAATCTCTTGACTACAATTGCATCTACGAATTCCGTCACAAAACTTGGTAACTCGATTACTTGTATTTATATTTATTTTGAATGTATATGACATTAAATGCTAGAGAATGTTTACTCTGAGGTAGTGAGAGTGAGTTCGACTATGCAGCAAAGCGTTAGGTCGACAAAGTTTCGCAAACATGAAAGTTCCTTCTAGTGGGACCGCTTGGATGCTTGGTGAAACATTTCATTAAATTCTATTGCTTCCGTTGCAACTTCCCTATATGTGGTAGTTCTTATTGTAGTTTTCCTACATTTAGTAGTTCCTTATATTTGGCGTTGTTTTCGGTAGTTTCTCCTTATATTCTGTTGCTTGGAGCTTCAAATTGCCGTGTCTAGACGTACTCATTTCTTGACCACTTAAACATCCATGTTAATTGGGAACTTTCCGGCTGCCCTTTGGTCATCCCACTTTTCAACATAGTCGAGAGGACACAATGAAGTAAAGGTCTTGAAGAAAATCTTGCAAGGTTCAAAGTCTTCACCTTTAACAGAAACACATTTGTGGTAATCGATGTAAGATTGAGCACAGTGCTTGGTTTGATTTTGATAAGGAAATCTTGGGTCGAATTGAGGAGTATCGAATTTAAAGGTTTCTTGGTCGAGAGCCATGTTGAATAGTATAAGAAGAGTTGTTGGTACTGTAAAGTATGGAACAGGAGATCTAATACCAGTGAACTTACGATTTTTTCACCAGTGAGTGTACATTTTTTTTGAGGTTTTGATTGGTGGAGAGAGCGCGCCTATTGGTGAGAAAAGTCTCCTGGCCAGTTGAGCCGTAATTAGGAAGATACATTCACTGAAGGGGCAAGTTCAATGTACTGGATGAGATGTAGTGGGTCATGGGGAATCCGTTTCATTGACTTGATTTCCATCAAAAAATCAGATGATAAAAAATGACTATATCTGAGCCTATGGGTACTACTTGTATAGTTTGATACTGTGTCTTGAGACAGACTCCATGAAGATACGAGTATATTAGCTTCCAGGATATCCTCCCTTAGAGGGGGTATTATCTAATTATATGTATTCCTCTTAAATTATACTTATATACTTTATATTTTAGTGAGGTAAGCTAAAAAGATAGAAGAACAAGGTGAGAAATCATATATTCTATTTATATTACACTTATATACTAAAGTATATATATATACCCCACCCTCTTCAAAAGTACCGACCTCTAGTATTATATCTGCAAAACTAGAGCCTTCTAGAGTTTATACTAATCTCTTTCCATACAGTATATCGTTATCGGTGATAGACACACTAACAATAATGTTCCATATCATTGATGTAGATATGGCAACTAGTAAAAAGAATACAGAGAAGGCAGAGAAGTCATATTGGAACGGGTCAGCTGAGTTTAGCATTCTGTAGTATTTTAGACGTTTAATCATACGACTGATCACTCTATTGATCACTCTATTATGGTTCAAATCTCTATTAATCACACTATTATGGGTTTCAATCACACTATTATGGTTCTGATCACACTATAATATTATTTATGGTTGCTTTATTCGTATTATTCATTTATTTCATCACTGTTTGTGTGGTCCATCCATTCAAATTATTTGTTTTATTATCATCAACCTCTAATAATGTATACATTATAGGCAAAATGTACACTTTTGGCCCTCGTATACTCTCAGTAGCTTCTTGGGTTGGATCTTGAATCGTTGCCTTTTCAATTTTATGCGATTTGTGATTAGGATTTACTTTAGACGATATCTTTGTGACCTTGTTGTATTGTTGAAGGCTCTGGGTCAGGTTTTGCTTGACAATCTCGATGATGGAAATGGCCTTGGGAATCCCATTGGATTTGCTGGCTATCAAAACTGTCTTGTTTTCTTCAATTCTTTTGAGTATTTGGCTTACTCGTCTTCGTATAGAGTCGTTCTTTGTGATTATGATAGTCTGGCCAAGGTTGGGAGAGGATGATGCTAATGATTTCTGTGTTGATGTCATATCACCGTCAAACAACGTTTTCTCGGAGTGATTTTCCATTTTGGTACTGTACAACTTGAATGTTCTATAATACGTCTATTTTACTAACGATTTGTTCTCTATTCTATGCGCTATCTCTTACTTGGCTATGGAGATGATGTACATTTTTATATAATCCTGCACATATCACAGTTGCGAAAATATCCACCACTACTTCATTCCCTTATTGATGGAGTTGTTGCTGCTGTTGCTGCTAGTGCCAAATGAGATGTTGGTGGCACTGTTGCGCGTGCTGCTATTTGCACTATTAACCAAGGTCGTTGAGGAATCCAAACCTCCGTACCGACTGGAACTCATTTCCACAATACCCTGAAAGTGAACCACATTCAAGAGATTAGCCTGAGATTCCCGAAGTCTCTGTGAGCTTGTGTTTCTATTGACTGTTGGGAGTACGTGGGAATACAGTTTGGGTTTTTGTTGTGTTCTTAAAGGTTCGTGAGGACTTGGTTGCGAGCCAATCGGAGTGATAACTCCGTTTGGGTGCAAAATAAATGCGTTTCCGTGTCTGTCTCGTACCTGAGTCGGAAACACTGGAGAAGGCTGAGATGTTGGCTGGGGATGTTGATTGGGTCGTGTGAATGAATGTGGAGGTATAAATGTTGGACTGAATTGTGGAGGAACTTTCTGGATGAATTGTGGAGGTACTTCTTGGATAGATTGTGGAGGTACTTCTTGGATAGATTGTGGAGGAACTTCTTGAATGAATTGTGGAGGAGCTCCTTGGATAAATTGTTGTTTCGGTTCCATTTCACAAATCGAGGTGGTTTTGATTTGATCTGCATCATAAACTTTTGGTCCATATGTCAACTCTTCTCTTCCAACCATTAGCTCACGGAGCTGTGAATTGATCTTGTCTTCGTGACTAGTTAATGATTTTCCATTGGAAATTGTGGGTGGTGTGGGATTCGGTAAAGGAAGGAATGGAGGGAAATTCATGATATTCATTTCTGGAGGAATGCCATTTACGTCTTTGAGTTTTGTCATGTTTTTGTCCCCTTGCTTATTGGCCTGAGCTGTCGTGGCCACCTTTATGAGAAACCTATAAATTGAATCAATAAAAGGAAGGTTAAGGGCAAACGTAGCTCCTTGTTTCAAGACATTCTGTAGTAGCAAAATATTTGTCATCTCATATCCCTGTCTGAAATTGTAGTACAGACTGTTTGATGGAAAGAATTTGGGTAAGTTTGGTTTTTGTAGAGCAACCAGACTGCGTTCTGCTTGAACTCGGCTTTCTTGTTCCAACAAAGTTTCCAAAATGTGGGTATAGCTTTCGCTAGCGTAGAGTGGTTTATATAGTTCGTGAGAGACCAATATGAGCTCTTGGTAAGCTCCATTGATGACGGGTATTGCCATTTCATTTTGCAATAATTTCGCAATGATTGTCTCATCGAAAACAATCGATAAAGATTCCAAACATACTATGTTAATGGTTTTTTCTCTTATGGCATCAATCAACGGACGGTTATTAAACAGAACAAAAACCGTTACATTTGAGAGAGAATCATAGGCCGTTTTCATCCATTCCAATCTCTTTCCGACATTTTCCTGCAACTTTAGCGCAACAGCAGTTGCTATAGAGTGGCTAGAACTCACACTACCTATCATAACTTCCTGGTTGGTGTTCACAAGAACAAACGAATTTGTTGATGGATCCACCAAGCGACAGTCGATGTTGGACACCATTGTCAATACACAATAGTGAGTAAATACTTTATCCAAAGACAAAATAGGACAAAAGCCTGCTGTGATATGTAGGATTATAGTGTCTGGCTTCAATACTTTTTTGAATAGTATTGGTATTTGGCGGAGAACGTCCATGAATTTGGTATCAAAAATGATATAATCGTAGCAGAAGTACGATTCTTCACTTATCCGTAATGAATTTGTAAGCTGCTCCATGTTACATATCACCAGATGAGGCTTAAACTCGAAAGAGTTCAGATTTCCATGCATTTTCCAAGTAGAATCTGGCAGGAATTGATGGATTTGCGTAAATGGATAAAGCGTGAGCTGACAATTGGAATTACAAAGTGTAAATGCTAAATGCATGAGAGTAGACGAGTTTCCTATAATTAGTGCTGACCTCCTCTTCATTATAGAGACGGCATTACTCATCGTCGATAAGGAAGTTGGGCGTTAATATTGGGTGCAAAAAAGTATCGAAATCTGCACTACCTCAGAAAGACAATTAGGAGCTACCCCAAGAGAATAATTAAAGAAGATATCTTAGAGAACTTTAACTAATGAGAAGTACTTATTTCTAATTTTATCATGGAGTATGAAACTGTGGTTAGAGAGATAAAACGATCATCATACGTTTGTTCCTTTAAATTACGTGGATTTGTAGCCTTTTGAAAGGGTTGTTTTGTGGTCAAAATAGAATTATGGTGAAAATTGGAGTCTACTGATATAGCACTGGTGACTAGTACGTATGTAATTTGGATACCATATTTGAGAAAGACCTTTTCTCTCAGGCCCAGACCAATAAACCTAAATGTGTCAAGGTTATATTTTAATAGTCGTCATTATCTCACTCATTTTGAATTGTGGGGAAACTCTCGGTACAACGAGTACCAGAATTCTACAACAGGTTGAAGGCAATTCTTGTTGGTTAATATATAACAGTAATTGTGCAGCCACCATTGTTACATTCTCCAACTAAATCATGGTCGAATAAGATTTTGCAGCCATTCTAGGGTCGAGTTGTTCCCAAAACGGCAAAGATTTCCGAGAAATTCGGCCGTACGGAATTCTCCGTATTTCACACAGAACGACTCTTGAACGCCAACCACAATGATTCACAATTAAAGGCCACTCTTTTCTTAAAAATTTCTTGTTTTATGCTCAGTATACTTGAGAAACACTTTATAAAGCCCATCCCTAAACGAGTTATCAACAATTTCAAATTTTCGACAATGACTACCCCATACAAGCAACCCCCACACAAGTTGACCATGATTCCTGGACCCATCGAGTTTTCAGATGGCGTTCTTGGGGCCATGTCTACACCTTCTCAAGCACACACCTCTCCTGAGTTTGTGAGCACCTTCCAATCTGTCTTGAAGAACTTGAGGAAGTTGTTCAAGTCCACCAATCCCGGGGCCCAGCCTTATGTATTGGCGGGGTCAGGTACTTTGGGTTGGGACATCGTTGGTGCCAATTTGATTAATCCTGGTGATAAAGTATTGGTATTGGCGACCGGTTTCTTTTCCGACTCTTTCGCCGAGTGCTTGAACGTGTATGATGCTGAAGTGGACGTTGTGACCGCTCCTGTCGGTGACGTTGTCCCATTGGATAAAATTGCTGAAAAATTGAAATCTGAAAAGTATACTGCTATTACCATAACTCACGTGGACACCTCGACCTCTGTCGTCAGTGACGTTGAAGCCATTTCTGCTATTGTCAAAAAAGTGTCTCCAGAAACTTTGATTATCGTCGATGGTGTTTGTTCAGTTGGTGTTGAAAACTTAGAATTCGATAAATGGGGTATTGATTTTACCTTGACTGCCTCTCAAAAGGCAATTGGTGTTCCCGCAGGATTATCGATCTGCTTTGCTTCAGAAAGAGCTGTTTCCAAGGCATTAGGAAGAAAGAAGGACTCGTCGTTCTTTGCTTCTTTAAAGAAATGGACTCCAATTATGAAAGCTTACGAAAGTGGATCGGGTGCTTATTTCGCCACTCCTGCCGTTCAGACAGTGACTGCTTTGAAAGTTTCTTTGGATGAAATCTTGAGCGAAACTGTTGACCAAAGAGTGGCCAAGCATGAACAAGTGTCTTCAAAGTTCAAGTCGAACTTGGAAAAATTGGGCTTGAAGATCTTGCCTGTTAGTCACAATGTTGCTGCTCACGGTTTGACTGCCGTATACTTCCCAGCGGGCGTCAATGGCCCAGATTTGCTTGGTGCTTTGGGTAAAAAGGGTTTCACAGTTGCAGGTGGGATCCACAAGGCTTTGGTTGGAAAGTACTTTAGAGTAGGACACATGGGTTTCTCTGTATACGAGGGACATGTTGATCTGTTGACTACTGCACTTGAAGAAGCATTGGTTGAAGTGGGTTATAGAAAGAACGAATGAAAAGCCGAGCGAAGCAAGTTGTGACTGAGTTCCTGAGCGAATAGTGACCGAATCCAATACGAATCGGAATAATGGAACAAAGTTCGAGGAGTAGTGTAAGAGTTGTGATACAAGGTTGAAGGCATATAGTTGACTTCAAAGCAGAACCAACTCCTCCACGCTGATTGTATATCAATTTATCGCTCTACATACCATCTTATGCCCTATGGAGGAGTGCTGATTAATTGACTCCTCCTCGAAAATTGTATAGCAATATATCAATTGACGCTATTCATAAGGTTGCAAAATATCATACAAATCTGTATGTGTATTTCTCCTCGAACAAGCTAGCAAGCTAGACACAAATTCCTACAATTTTGAGACTAGAGATTCCGTCAAATCACTTTTAGATCGTTAAAAATATAACCAATAAGTATTTCCAACTAGATGATAGTGAGTTTATCTCTCTGATCCTATATATTAAAGAGTATAAATTTTAGTAATCATGGAATTGGTAATCGCCCGACCTCCGATTCGTCTCCGGGTTTCATCATTAACCGCTAGTACCCACACTTTTGATAATACTATTCACGTAGACGTCGAAATTGCAACTAAATAGTCTTGCCAACTGGGAATTATCTGTTTGAAAGCTAAGTGTATTATACATGATTCAAAGCTGCCTTGTTAATGTCGTGAGACCACTAGGCAAACTGGTACTGGTGCGATTACCCAACCCAAGAAGTGTGGCACAGAGATCTCTCAGTAGCAATGTCCATAAAACTAGAGAAAACAAGAGATGTGACAGAGTTTATGAGATACCAGGCAAGATGATAGAATCATCCACCGAGAAACCAATCGCTAAGCACCAACTCAAGTTTCAGAAATTGTTACATACAAGCAGCAGACGCGATTATGCTTCTAGTAATCCTAGATCATTGAGTCAGCAAAGTAATAATGAGATCTCCGAGATTCTGGGTAGATTATTCAGTACTTTGTCAGGCACAAAACCATCTTTTGGTGGTTTCAACTTGACGACCCATCGACTGTTTCATACGAGTTCTACGTTGAAAAATGAATCAAAGACTAATAAGAGGCATCCGTTAAGTACCTCATCAGGCTCGATTAAACAATCGAAGTCCCCTTTCTCATATTTCCAGAAAATATCCAATTGGAGTAGACAGTTCCATACCAGTAGAACATTGAAAGCTGGTTCGACAGATCCAGGCGAGACCAAAAAAGACTCCGAGTCGTCCTTATTTGGAAGAAAGATCTCTATATCGGAAACCAAGATGATGAAATCTTTGTTGACGACAATCTGGCCAAAGAATAAGTTGGACTTCAAAATCAGAGTTTTGTTGGCACTTTCATTATTGATTGGTGCCAAGTTATTGAATGTTCAGGTTCCGTTCTTCTTCAAAAGAATTGTGGACGATATGAACGTTGAATGGACTGACCAATTGGGTACTGTGGGTACTGTGATTGGAACCTTGATTTTGGCATATGGTGGTGCTCGTTTCGGATCTGTTCTCTTTGGTGAGTTGAGAAATGCAGTTTTTGCTTCTGTGGCACAAAGTGCTATCAAAAGAGTAGCATACAATACATTTTTGCATCTTTTGAATATGGACTTACATTTCCACTTGTCTCGACAGACAGGAGGGTTGACTCGAGCAATTGACAGAGGTACAAAGGGGATCAGTTATGTATTGAGTGCGATGGTATTTCACATCATCCCCATTACCTTTGAGATCTCTGTCGTTTGTGGGATATTAACTTACAACTACGGGGCATCTTTTGCAGCCGTTACCTTTTTTACAATGTTGGCTTATTCAGTGTTCACTATCCGTACTACTTCCTGGAGAACTGGGTTCCGGAGACAAGCAAATAACGCAGACAATCAAGCGGCTTCTGTGGCATTAGATTCCTTGATTAACTACGAGTCGGTCAAGTACTTCAACAATGAATTGTTTCAAGCTTCAAAGTACGATAATGCATTGACGAGGTATCAGAATGCATCGATTAAAGTTGCCACTTCGTTAGCGTTCTTGAATGCTGGTCAAAGTTTGATTTTCACGAGTGCTTTGACCGCTATGATGTATATGGGATGTCAAGGTGTAGCGTCAGGAAATTTGACAGTAGGGGACTTAGTGTTGATAAATCAGTTGGTATTCCAGTTAAGTGTCCCTTTGAACTTTTTAGGTTCTGTTTATCGTGAATTGAAACAATCGCTCTTGGATATGGAGAATTTGTTCCAGTTACAAAACTATGAAGTCAAAATCAAGGACGCACCTGGAGCCAAACCTTTGGTTCTCAATTCGTCAGGAGTTCCCGGGGAGATCAGGTTCGAGAACGTTACATTCGGTTATCACCCAGACCGTCCTATTTTGAAGAATGCTTCTTTCACCATTCCTGCTGGAGAAAAGGTTGCGATTGTTGGTCCTTCTGGAAGCGGAAAGTCGACAATTTTAAGGTTGGTCTTTAGATTCTATGATGTTGAGTCAGGAAGAATCTTGATTGACGGACAAGATGTCAGTAAGGTGACTGTAGAGTCGTTGAGAAGAGCTATTGGAATAGTTCCTCAAGAAACACCGTTATTCAACGAATCGATTTTGGAGAATATTCGGTACGGACGATTGGATGCTAGTGATGAAGAAATCGCTGAATTGATCAAGGCAGTCAAATTAGATGATCTTGTCAAAGACCTTCCAGATGGTTTAAATACCGTTGTGGGAGAAAGAGGAATGATGATTTCTGGGGGTGAAAAGCAAAGGTTGGCAATTGCCAGACTCTTGTTGAAAAAGGCCCCAATCACATTCTTCGACGAGGCCACTTCGGCATTGGATACACATACTGAACAGTCGTTGTTACGGACTATTCGTACGGTGTTCAAGCTGGAGCCCAACACAAACATTTCCATTGCACATAGATTGCGGACAATCGCGGATGCTGATAAGATCATTGTGTTGAACAAGGGAACCGTACAAGAGGAAGGGACCCATTATGAATTGCTTGCGGATGCCACCACTTTGTATGCACAGTTGTGGAATATTCAAGAAAATTTGGATATCGACAAACAATTACAAGAAGACACAACACAGAGTAAGAGTGATTAGTCAATGTCACAGAAAATGGTGGGTAATTCACTGAAACGGGTAACGACGAGTGATCTTATTGGGACCATTGTTTGAAATGTTCAATTATTCTAGAGCTTTATTCATAACACGACCACCTTGATAGAGAGTTTAGACGAAATCTCCTAAATCACAATAATTGACTCTTGAATCATATAACTACTTCAATCAACTACTTGAATCAGAGAACTCATTTTAAGCTAATACCCTGAAACTAATATCTGCTGAGCATGTTTGGCTGCTTATAAGAATACAATTATATATCGGTAAGCCAATTAAATAGGCCACGGTGAATTTACGTCTGCAAAAGTCAAGATTTCTCATAGTTGAAGCTTACTTTTCATTCAAGGTAGCTAAACTATGATAACTGTCTAGACCCTGGCTATTGCCTTGGCCGTAACATTGACCTCTATTTCATCTATTCCATTGTACCTCTATTCCATTGGGGTTCTCCTATTTCATCTATTCCATTGTGCCTCTATTCCATTGGGGTCTATTTCACCGAGGTAATATTTTTTGGAAGTGTGGCTGTTTAAGAGCCATAACTCCGCTTTGTCGCATGCACCTCCTGTCTTCTTGACGCAGAAAGTCTTCCCCAATAAGACCAATGATCACACGTGATTTCATCAACTGACGTTGAATTCCTTCACTTGTCCAAAAACCACTTAAAACATAAACATCTTCACCGCAATAAATAACAAATACATGATAACGTTATTTTCATGGTGCCGTTTGTCCCTAATATCACATCACTATCAGTATGGCGACTCATTATAATATGCAGAATGGGAATGCTAAACATAGTACTCGGAATTGACCGTGAAAAGTGCGATCCGGAGTTTTGGAACCACTCCATGTATGGGGGCATTACATAATGTAGACGAGTCTAGTGGGACCCATATTGGTTGTTCAAGTATATCCCGATATCGGTCTATAGAGCGGAGATGTTATCAGATGGGCCATCAGTTGGGCTATCAGTTGGGCTATCAGATGGGATTGCAGATAGGCTAATTATAAAATAGAGCCATACAAAGCCCGGATGTAACATCGGACAATACCCAAAATTTGGCCGAAATACTCATCCTCAGAAAGGCTCACGCTCAGTAGTCGGTACAGAAGTCATGTCATTTATTCTCAATATGCGACACAACAATCCGAAGACACAATGACAATTGTATATAACTGAATCCGGGCCAGTGCTTGTGCGTGTTTACATTTCATGCACACAAAGGTATATATAATTCAATATAACTCACTTAGGTAGCTGGATCCTAATTGGTAATCAATTGGGTACTGCATATATGTATGCGCTGCAGAATTCTATTTCCGTATATATACGTCTCAATTCCGAGAATTAATTTCATATCCCCCACCCAACCAACCCAATGAACCATACTATAACTCCAGGGAGACTGGCCCAGGTACTAAACAACGTTCCTTTTAAACTCCGTGTCAAAACAAGCACGAAAGGTGGTGAGGGACCGAAATTTATGGCCGTTCGCTATGACGTTCGCAGCCAGAGAACCAACTCCATTGGCAGTCCCACGGAATCTGAAGCTAACTCGTACAAGCCAAATATGACAGAGTTGATGGAAAATACGTCCACGTTTAATTCTAGGTTGAATCCAGGCTCAGAATGCCCTTCACCCACTATCCCAAGTGAAAAGTTTGAGGAAGAGGATAAAGATTTCGTGGATAAAATGGCCAGAGAGATCTTGTTTGTGGTTAAAGACAGAGAAATTGAATGGTCTGTATGAGTGCATCCAGTAATGTATCAATTTCTCAAGAGATATCTAGAGATACAATTACGCTAGAGATATCAATTCTTCTGGAGAATTCTTTCAATTCAGAACAATTCAATTCTTGAGATATCATCTTCTTGATATATCATCTTCTTGATATTCATATCCTTAATTTCTATAACCAATCGTTACCTTACGTTTCGTTGCCTCTCGGTTCTTCTACAATGGTAGATCCTTGTTGTGTTTCATTTCTTTTCTTCTTCTACCGCCTATTAGTCACCACCACCTAGCGACAATTCACTACGTGGTTTACTTAGCCTGGGGCTATTTAATTCTATCAGCCTATTTGGTTACTATTTACATACTAATAGACAGCATTCAGTATATGAGATATACCCTGGTGGTGCCGTGTAGACAAGGTTCCATAAAAGGGGTATCAAAAAGTGAAAAAAGTCAAAAAATTTGCGACACTAATAAAAATAAAATTTTGCGACACCAATGGAGGAATTGGTGCTCCGAATTAGGACGTGCATAAATGATAATAATAATGGAACCGATGGCCCTGCCACTAAGCGAGGTCGAGATAAGGCCGATAATGAATCCTTGGCAGAGTATGTTATTCTTGAATGAAAAATCTTCCGGAATCTGGAACAAATCCCAAATGGTTTCAAAAAAGGCCCAAAATATCAAAATTCGCTAAATTATCAATATTCGCTGAGTTACCGATAAGGTCCATTGGAATCCATTGACTCCGCTAGAAGCCCTTGGGTGCATTAGGCTTTGAAACTACTAAAGTATTCAGTTGCAAGCTTGCCCAATTTAACATTCTCCTCGTTCCTCTCGTTCATTTCTTCAACCAATTTTTTCAATCCGTGTTCTGGAAGTTGTAATTTGGAGGAAAGAAATTTTTCTCTCAATTGCAATAATTCTTGATCATGTTGCATAATGAAACCTAGAACGATATTGGTGATATTTTGCAAAGTGATTTTCAATTGTTTTGACCAATCAGATCCCTTACGCAACGATTTGTTTGTCCATTGATCGTAATGTATCCTATACCAGTTAAAAATGCGTAATTTTTCATCTCTTGATGTCTTGTATTGGAATCCAATAAGGGCCAATTCGATCATTTTCGAATCGATATTGGTCATGACGAAATTCAAGGTTTTTCCAAGCAACTCGTCGTTCTTGGTGAACGAAAGCGAAGAAACTGCGATGGTTTGCAATTCGGTTAGTTCGACGTTTGTGTTTTTTAATATCGAAGAGTTGGAATTCTTGACAAACTCCATGATTCTCTTGTAGGTCTTTTGATTTGCATTCGAAATCGCCAAGTTGAAGATAGACATCAACAATTCCCTGGGTGTGAAGGACTTGTTGATTCCCGAATTCAAGAAGTTCTTGAACAATTTCAAGCCGAGTTCTTGGAATTCAGCATTGTCCAATCCTAATTGCAAAATAGAGTTTCTGACTTGCATTTCCGAACTGGAGTACGTGGAAGTTAAGTTGACTAAATTCTCCCAAGATCCAATATTTGCGTACAACTTGGTGATGAATTGTTGCAACCATGTCTGGAAGCTTGTGTAATCACTAAAATGTATTAAAGTGTGGTTGATGGTCTCCAAGTATCCCAAAGCAACTTTGAGGACTTCGTAGTCAACCTTTTCTTGGGTAATAAACGAATCATAGATCGAAATGAGGGAGCCAAAGTCGCCTGATGTTTTCAACGCAACATTATAATCATGTAATATGGTTATAATGTCTGTTGGTGACAATTTGTTTTGTTTGATGCCAGGAACAATACACTTTTCCACGATTTCAGAAGAATAGACCGTTCTATAATATCCTCCACGCTGATGGTTTATGCCGACGAATTGACTGATAGGAATGTCTAGCTTCAAGGTTCTATCTGTCATAAGAATATTCACCAATTTGGATACTCCTTTGTCATCACGGATGTTGATTAATAATGGAATGTGGAAGGGCTGGTCTTCTGACTGTATTTGTTGGGGCTGTAAATTGTACAAGTAAATGTGTTGCTCAAATACAATCTGGTTTCCCGCAGCCTTAACGGTAACAAGAGGGAATCCCGCATACCTTGTCCACGAATGAAAGAAACTGAGCAAATCAATTGAAGTGAATTCGTTCAAAATGTTCCAAATATCGAATTGCTTGATTGTCTTGTGTTTGAAGGTCGAGATTACTTTTGAAAATCCCTTGAGGATTTGAGAATAACTGATTGCACCTTCCTGATTCTCGCCTGCTTGCAATACATTAGCAACCATGGTCAATAAAATAATTCCCTTTTCATACGACTGGGTGTCGAAAATAGATGAGGTCGTGGAATATAACCCCGTATCAACCATGGCCATATGCGACGCAATGGCCGGGATCGTGAGCTTATCACCTTCTCCAATAAAACAGTCTTTCTTCAAGAACTTCTCATAAGTTTCAATTTGAGATATTTCATAATTATAAGAATCGATCCCCTCGTTGATTTTAGATACGTAGATAACGTAGTTTCCCAACCAGGTTGCAAGAGACTCATTGAGCCATAAACTATTCCAATCATCAAAGGAAACTAAATTTCCTAGCCATTGGTGAACAAGTTCATGCGCAACCAATTGTTGCAATTGGTGCTTAGCCTCAAAAGATGCACTATTCTCTTCAAGCAAGAGTTGGTTGGATAAAATAGTTATCAACCCCCAATTTTCCATGGCACCATCGTTTAAGAATGGAATTGCCACGAAGTCAAGTTTGGAGAGCGGATAAGGATGGCCAAGTAAGTCTTGCAAAACAGGTAAGAATTTAGTAATTAATTTCAATGCATATGACGCATACGAACTCTCTCCCACAGCAGTGTAGACTCTAACAGGTAACTTTTTTGATTCCAGAGTGATTTCGTCTTCCAAATACTCGGCGTCTCCAATAACAAACCCAAACACAGATGGTGCAATTGGAGGAGTTTGTTCAAACTCAAACTCCGACTTATCCGACATGGAAATGTCGTTTTTGCTGACCAAGGGCGAGTTTGAAAGAACCTTGAACTTATTCAATGTAGTTAATGTGAGCTTTATAGGAGCCTTGATGGCCAATTCATCAATTACTGGAAACACCAATTTTGCAAAATGCGGTTGGAAATGGGTCGCCAAAATATAGTTGTTCGACTTGCCAGAGACAGAATCGAGATAGTTTGTTTTGAATAACCCCTGGGTACTATCCTGGTACGTCTTGATGGTGTTGACTTGACCCATATACTTCAAGTGGATCTTAGCTTGAGATCCAACCATATCTTCGGAGGTGAAAGTAACCTGCTGTTTAGAACGATCGTAGGAAGTCTTCAACGGACTCGAACCAGATTCCACTATCAATGTGGCGCCTAAGACAACCAACTTCGAAGCATGTAATGTAAGCGAGAACGCAGAAGAACTTGAGTCTTTCTTCTCCAAGTCAATAACTACTTCTCCATTGAAATTTGGTTTCAAATGATCGATGTCCAATCTTAAATCATACAAGGTGGGCACATAACTATTTGATATCGACAACGGAGTCAGTGTCTCCTTGGTTTTCTGAGTCAATCCCTCCATGGTTTTCTGAGTCTTGATGTATAGAAGTAAATTTCGCTGGAAAATTTTGGTGAGACTTGTAGGTGAGCGAGGTCCAAAGTTCGAATCAAGACAGGATATTAAGTCGGAGAAGTCTTTCCAAATCAGCATTCAAGATTTTGGAAAGGTATTCCTTCTAAAGAAAGTTTGATGTAGTATTGAATCGTTAGAGATCTGGTTCTTGTAGTTAGTCTTCGTTGTGGTTCATAATATACCAGCGAACTCTAAGAATATTATTAGTATTAGTATATCCAGGAAATCGCTATGTATTCTCTTTGGTACTACTTGGCAATATCAAGTTCTTCACTACCCTTCTTATTCATTAGATACGAACCGAATCTATTTTCCCGTCGAATTTTCGGCTGCTTAAATGAATTTCATTCGACAGTTAATTTGAGGATGTCTACTTTTATAGTAAATAGCATATTTAATGGATTTAAACATTGTGGCATCGATATTCTGTTTTTAGGCGATTTTTATTGGGTTTTGACTATAGTTATGAACATTTATATATCCGACTAATTTAGCTCTGGCTGCAAATTTTGAAACTAAACTACCAATAAATGGAACAATATATATGAGACTCGGAAGTCGGAGTTACTAAACCTACAGATGATTTTGAATCAAAAACTTTCAATAATAAGCATCGACGAAGAAACTCGTATGGATAGTCTGCCTCTCGGAGAAACTTATATCGCACATAAACCCAGACTAAACTCGCCCGTTCTTTCAAAGCTCTAACTGGAACAAATCTAGAGAACTAACTTATGGAGCTAACTTATGGAGCTAACTTATGGAGTATCAATCTTATCGATATCATAGAGCCTGACTTATCAGGGTGTGAGAATCTAAAAGGAACAGTAGTCAATATATAGCACTACATATTTTATTTAATCTTATTGGTTGGATCAAGTCATCGTATAATGAATTGGCCTGGCTATTGACTGGGTAGTATCATCAAAATCTCAATATGGAGTCGCTACTATAAAAATTACTTCATAGTCAGAAAGTTAGATTCTTTTATCTACCGGTTCTTTGAAATAACTAAAACTTCTGGTACATGTATGTATCTTGGGTTTCGTTTCTTCATCACTACTATCTCAAGTTGGAGTGGTTGCGAAAATAAACCTTGAGCAATTTGTTGAACAAAGTTAAACGAGCACCAGGTGAGGCGGAAAACAAGAAGTTCCGCAGGTTTATTCATAAATATCATCTCTCGTCTGATATCTGTATAGTGAAGCCGTGGATATATCTGTACGAGATCGGGTGTCATATTTTCTTGCACCACTCCTTTACTCCGAGACCTACTTTCCTCATCGGTACAACTCCGTTCCGAAAAGTTCCCAACATAAAATTTCACCCACTGAGAGATCACCAAATCTACACAAGATAGATTAGTTTACTATTGGTTCGGTTAGTGGTAACTATAGAAGTGTTAAAAATAGAAGTCATAAGTGTTTAGACTATTGGCATAAGCATAACCCAATCCAACTTTCAGAGACTTAATTGGCGTCTTTTCTATTTCTCCTAGCGTTACTAATCGGACGTTTTACAAGTGAAGTGCTAGAAAACGCTCTTCAAGGAACTAACTATCGAGATCTCGCATAGAGCTCATAGAACACATCCAAAGCACTAATTTGAGACGAGAATTGAAGATTTCGAGTGTCATACGACTCTTAATTCAAAATCCACCTAAACGATTCAACTTTTCGCTTTTAGACTTTTTACATTTATATTTCAATCTTTAATCGTGGAGATTTAAACATATCTATTCATACATGGGCTTGGTTGGTAAGAAAAGAAGAGGCTCCATAAATTTGGAGCTCGTTAATCCTGGAACTATAAAGATTGATTGTTCTGGAGCTTACATTGCCAACGATCATTTATTAAGAGCAACTTCATCTCCTTCTTCGGCAACTTCCAATACTAATTCAACTTTGGGAACTCCAGACGTCAGCTCGGAATCTGATGATGACAATGGAAGTGTCGATGGAGTTAATTCAAGAAATGGAAGTGTCGATGGAGCCAATTCAAGAAATGGAAGTGTTGATGGGGCCAATTCAAGAAACGGGAGCGTGGCTAGTGTCAACTATGGAGTCGCCAATGGAGTGAGTGGTTCAAGAATCGATGGGGTAGTGATCGATGGAGAAGACTCGCCTATGATATCTGGTGACGCTGATGACGACACTAAAAACATCACCTTACCAAAGCATACCGGAGAAATCATACACATATCGGTAGACATTGGTGGGACTTTAACCAAACTTGTCTACTTCACTAAAAGCAAAACCAGTAGTGGTGGGGGTAAATTACATTTTAAAGACTTTCAAACCGAAAGTTTTGCAACAGATGCATTAAAATTCATGATCAAACTCATTCAGAAATCCAGCTATAAAGACGGCAACCCTCCAATTACATATATTATGGCCACTGGTGGTGGCTCGCACAAGTTTTATGACTTGATGACGAAAACATTCCGCAAATCACACTTGCCAATGAAAATCATAGCCGAAGATGAAATGGGATGTCTCATCAAAGGTTTGGATTGGCTTATAACCAAGATTCCCAACGAAATCTTCAGTTTTGACTTGGAATTGAACGAAACTAAATCATTTACACAGTTGCAACAAAAAAACGAAATATACCCATACTTGCTCGTCAACATAGGCAGTGGTGTGAGTATGATCAAGGTGACAGGTCCGGGTCCCCAGGGCTTCGAAAGAATAGGAGGTTCTTCGCTCGGAGGAGGTACGCTCTGGGGTCTTTTATCTTTACTCACAGATGCAAAGGACTATAATGAAATGTTGGAAATGGCTCAACGGGGGGACAATGAAAATATCGATTTGCTCGTGGGAGATATCTATGGCACCAATTACAATAAAATCGGCTTGAAGTCCAGTCATATAGCGTCATCGTTTGCGAAAGTGTTTAAGAAACTTCGGTTCAATTCGAGCAAACCAATGACCCCCGCCGAAAAGTTGGCCCAGTTCAAACCAGAGGATATTGCCAGGTCGTTGTTATACCTGGTTTCTAATAATATTGGTCAAATTGCATATTTACAAGCATTGAGGTTCGGATTGAAGAGGATCTATTTTGGAGGCAGTTATATCTCGGGACACATGCAAACTATCCATACATTAAGTTATGCAGTGAATTTCTGGTCCAACGGCGATATGACATCATATTTCTTGAGACATGAAGGTTATTTGGGAAGTGTGGGTGCATTCATGATGGGACCCAATATAGAAACACCAAAGCTAAGTGACCAAGTCGAGGAATAAAAACTGAATCCATTCCTGACATTTCCTTAAGAATTATTCTCGAGGAATAAAAACTGAATCCATTCCTGACATTTCCTTAAGAATTATTCCATTTTCTTGTAACAATATCAAATCTCAATCCATCGTGCAACTTCTGGCTATAATACGAACCCACCAGAGTCGATTAATGAATCTCGACAGATTGTTCAGCCGAAACATTCAATTCTCACATAGCTACTTTTTAAGTATTATTTATTCCTGAGCTAATGCTACTAAATACATCGTTGCATTATGCTTTAACTATATATTCTTGACCTGATGCTTTAACTTATTTATGATTTCAAAACAACAAATTGATCTATTCAATACAGGTAGTTATGAGTACATGCGAGATTTCATGAGATGTTATTTATAATAGTGGGTGTTTCTGGAGACAGTTTCCAGTGGAGTAAGAACATAGTCTGGATATATAATAGTGGAGCCTACTTTCATGAACCATTCTTATGTTAGGTTAGATATATATATGAGGAGGCTATATATCACTAGATTTTGCAGTGAGAGAGATATTGAAGAAACGCTCAGAAGGGTTAATGAATTTGTATTAGCTACATTATTCCCTCGAGCAATCTTAGGATTCCGTTAGTTGAAGTTTATGGTTTATTCTGTTTAATGATATCATTTTATCGTATCTTGAACTGGCTAATAATGAGTATGGAGATGTATCTTCTTTAAACAGAAATGAAATATTTCAAGAATTTTGCAACTCTATTATAGAAGATAAACTATAGCGGAAATAACAATTTAACGATAGTGAAATATTTAAAATATTCATATTTTTGTCATTTTTTAGCTTTCTTACATTCTGGTATTAATCTTCCATCAAATTAACAATAGTGATCGAAAGAGTTTGTTATAGAGGAAACCGTCAAATAAAACGACACCTTAATTAGAGATTAGTGAATATTAGATTAAAATTGGTTGCTAATATTAGTGGGTTATTAGAAGAGGTTTAACAAGGCTAAGTGATCAAAACTAGAGCCTGAACAACTTCCTATGGTACAATAGTGGATAGCTATTCAAGCGACTGGCTATTACATGGATGCAAAACTACTTACATTTGTGTGATAAAATAGGTTTCAAATCAGCAAACTCAAGGCTAGACAATATAATGCGTGGATCTAATGGATACAGAAGATGAACGATATATATGTAATATGGATACATCCAGGGTTTGCAGGTTTCGAAATAGATTAGTATATTTTACAAGTTGAATAGAATGCAATAAAAAGGGCCACAACAATACTGTCGCGAACGATAAGAAGTAAAGTTCGATAATATGCGATAAATAAGTGATGATGATGTTTCGATTACGAGACCCAGTCCCAGAACTTTTCCCACGCATTCATAGGTTTCTGGTCTTCTGCTTCATCCCATTCTTCTTCTTCGACAGTTCTGACACCGGTATCGATATCACATTCATCAATTGGAAGAAGGACTGGGGTGCGATTCAAACCATTGAAGAAAAAGTGGAAGAAGATGTAGCACGCAACGAAAAGAATAATCGAAATGTACGCAGTCAAGAAGCTAGAGGCAGTCATTTCAAAGAAAGCAGAGTACCCTTGGAGGAAGGTAAGGATAAAGATCGTAGTTGCAGCATAGTACGCACTGTAAGGCATAAACATAGCCTTGAATGGTAACGAATTTCTGCTGATACCTCTTGATTTGAGGACTTTCATGAATCTTATATGAGTGAAGGAAATGAAACCCCAGGCAATGAAACAGGCAGTGGCGGTTATGTTTAACAACCAGCCGAAAGCCTTATTACCTTGTTTGCTGGTAGCCATGAAACCCAAGAGACCAAATAATGCAGTGAAAAGAACAGCAACGTATGGGACACCGTGCTTATTTGTCCTTTTGAGGACTCTAGGTGCAATTCCAGCTTCGGCTAAACCGTACAAGATACGGGAACCACAGTAGACATTGGAGTTACCAGCTGAAATAATTGTGATCAAAATGACGGCGTTGAAAATGTCTGGCAACACTTTGGTACCAGAGTTTTGCATGGAAATGATGAATGGAGATGATGCAGAAAAGTCTCCGTCGTTCTTTAATTGTGGATCGTTATAAGGAACCAAAAGACCAATGAAAAACATACAAAGAACGTAGAAAACCAAAATTCTGAACAAAACTTTTCTAATGGCAGAAGGAATAGTTTTATGAGGGTTTCTAGATTCACCGGCGGCAATACCAACCAATTCACAACCTTGAAAAGTAAAAGCAGCACTGATAAGAGATGATAACCAGCCCAAGAATCTTGCAGTGTTGACGTTTTTGACATAAAGACCTGGACCCCATGGACCTGGGTCCCTCCAGTAACGGAATCCGACCGGGCCAGTTTTACCAGCACCACAAACCATGATAAAAGCATAAAGAATCCAACCTACGACAGCGATAAATTTCATGGAAGCAATCCAAAATTCGATTTCACCATAAAACTTGACAGGTATAAGATTAGCGGCAGTTAAGATAACGAAAAAGATACCGATCCAAGCAGCCAAAGGTACTACGGTTGTCCATTTTTGGATGACTTGACCAACAACGGATAATTCCAAGGCGTAAGTGATACTCCATGCAAACCAATAACACCAACCGTTGGCAGCACCAAAGGCTGGAGAACACCATCTACCGACGAATTGGGCAAAAGAACCAGTGACTGGGATTAAGGTGGCCATTTCCCCTAAAGATTGAGTGACCGAGAAAGCCAAGGTAGTCATGAACAAATATGAAATGAATGCTGAAACTGGGCCTGCATTAGCAAGGGTCATACCGGTAGAAATGAACAAACCAGTACCAATAGTACCACCAATGGCAATCATAGAAATATGTCTTGATTTCAAACCTCTTTGGACTTCTTGGACCTCATTGGAGACGTCGTCCTTGGTAGAATAGGTTTCAGTCACATAGTCGTCCCTCTTTTCTTGTTTCCTAATTCCACTCAACGTAGGGTGAATATTATCAGAACTATCTCCACGATATTCACTTGAAGATCCTACAGCATCACTCATTTGGAGATTTATAGCTTATTATAACTTTGTAGGCCTACTAATAGAATCTCTTGTGGATCCTTGCGTATTTATATTAGTTGCAAAAATAAAAGAAAATTTTCTCAACCTTCATTTTAATTGGAAATTCATCAGAACGCACGACTTAATTAGATAGATCGAAGATAATCTCGTTTAACCGGCCTGTCAACCAGGCCGGTCTCCACAGCTGAGCACACGCAGAATATCGCGGAATGAATCCAGTTTTCAGGCCACTCAAAACGGCATTCTCTGTGGCGGTGTCAAAGGGTGATTAAAACTTCAAAATGCCACTTTTTTTAGGTAACCTAATCAGTAACGAAAAATTCTTCGTGCCTGAGGATATTTTCGGACTTTCTTCGATGAATGTCTTGTGATAGCCACGCTGTCGCTATGGGACTTGCACGAACATTATTGTCTGGCGAATACGGCATCAAGAAGAACACCTTTCTTTCAATTTGGCCGTGAAAGAGAGGTCCGATGATAAAATTGCAACTTAGAATTTGACTATACAAGAATCTGCTTGCTATATATAATTATGTCTCTAGATGAGAAACTGCTAAATCTAAGATCTATGAAGTATCCAGTATGACTTATTCACTAGCGAGGCTCTTGATCCCAAGATAGAGATAGCGATTAGAGCTTTTACGTAAAGTCTATAGGGTTGAATTTTTTTTTATCAGGAATGTGTCTGGTTGTACTTTTTCCTCTAATTTGACTCAATCTCATATTTGAGCTCACATCTATTTTGATGTAGTTTCATTAGGTTAGCAATAACGAAATCTAGAGCTGCTAGTGTTATCAACTATATAGATAAACCAAGCGACCCTAAACCATAACTCTAGTAGAGGCATGTAGAAAATACGATCTCATCTACATTGTTTCTTTATATCTATTTTTTAATGCAACGTTACAACGCATGGTTTTCATATGAAAATCAAAAATACAACGTCATAACAGACATCTTACAAAGTATATAAACTCGCTAATATTCCGAGCTAGCTCTTATTAATATAATGAATCCAGATACAGACTACAAACTACAATATCGAGAAGGCCTAGACCATAGTAATCAACGTCCCCAACGTCACCAAGTAGAACTGAACATCAAATATCGATATCTCCAAGAACAACGAAACCAAGGTCGCCATCAAGATTCATTTCCAGTACCACACGTGGATCAATATCAAACAGACTCATATCAAGGTAACCCATCAAGTCACCTGGCAGAGTTTCAAACAGGGTTCCAATCGACTCTTTCAAAAAGTTATCAACCGTCGGTACCCCACCCCCACGCAGAGTTTGCCGAATCTCCCAACTTTTCGAGAATAAAGTCCCAATATCCACAAACATTGCTTCCATATAATTCAGAGTGGATAGATTCGCCAGCAGTTAGTCCGTCTAAACCAGAAATGTTGACAACCAAGCTAGAAACGCCCAAAGCGTCAAAGACATTCGTCTATATTACTCCAAAGAGCCATAAACAAGGAGATATTTCCCGAGGAACTTCTCATCCAGACTCAAATATCGATTCACATACAAGCAACGTCGAATTCTATGCGGCCTCACGTCCAGACTCTCCTCTGACTTCGCTCGCCAACTCCCTTTCCCAAAATCCTCGTCCCCATAATGTGAAAGTTTGGGACATCGTTTGGGCAATGCTTAATGATATCACCGGTAAAGACAAGATGGCGAAAATTGGCCAATACTCCTTAAGACTCTTTCTTTATCATGCTGAAAAAACACAAACTTATTTGAGTGACGAGACCCTCAACATCACTACCATTAGAAGTCGTTACGACAGTAAGGAAAAGAAACTCAATTTAATACGTAATTTTGGCCATCATCCTCAGAACTTTATGAAAATTTTGGTGATAATCGTTTGTTCGGTATTCAGAACCAAACTCAGATCAATGGTGGCTGGATTAGCTACTTATAGACAGTTCCTTAGGTTTGGAAAGTCGCCTTTTCGACTCAGAACACTTATCAACAAGTTTAAGGAAAATATCTCGCTCAAGAACAATTCGATTCTTGATGTCAACTACCAAAACCTCTTAACCAGAAAGACTCTTAGTGAGATTTTTGGTTTGTACTATAGTTTCAACGACGAGACGAATTTGTTGTTCAAATTGAAGTTTTATTCAAACGCAAGCTTTAAGAAGTTTGCTGCTAGACATGAATCTTTAGCGTGGTACTACGATACTTGGTTGAATTTATACAATGCTTATGAAAAGTTGCAGATTTTACAGCAGCAAGAAATGGATTTGAAGATTCAGATACAAGTGAAAAATAGAGCAAAGGCATTATCCAAGCAACTATTGATTGGTGAAAGCACCATACTGAACACACACGTTGGTGGAGTCTCTCGTGATGATAAAACACTTTTGAATAATATTCAATTCAAGAAGAACAATGCGTATTTGGATATCTACAAGAACATTTCTGATTTGGTGTTCAATTCATACACGGTGTTTCGGTTGACATTACCGTTTGATACGTTACAAATCTGGATGGGTATTAGTGCTTCAGTATTGAGTACTGTGAAGCTTTATAGGGAGACTAAAAAGCAGCTAATTGAGAAGGAGATGAAGAAGAGAGTTTGAGTGCGGCACTCATAGAATACGAATCATTTTCTTGGTTAGATTCATCAATTGAATCGAGTACTACAGGGATAGCTTCTCTGTATGTCAAGCACACATTCAATTTGCTAATAAATCTCGAGGTTAATTTGCTAATAAATCTCAACCTTAATACTTGTTGAATGTTATAATATGAAATGTGAATTAATTATGTATACAATGCTATTAGTATGATATGTAGAATCAATACATCCTGATTTTAATTACTTAGATTCAAGAATATCATCCAAAGTGACCAGTGGGTCGACTTCCTCGGCGTGTTTCCAGAACTTGGATAAATGTCTGTCACCAGAGTCACAGGCAACCACGACAATTTTTTGTCCTGGACCATATTTGAGAGCAGTCTTCACAGCAGCCACACAATTTATGGCGGCAGAAGAGCCCCAAAAGAATCCATCGTTGATACAAAGAAACTTTGCCATTTTGAGCGCCAGAGCATCGGAGACACGTATAGCCTCGTTGATGTGAGATTCACCCTGTTTAAAGTTCCATGTCAAACGATTAAGTCCGATTCCTTCAACCAAAGTATCAACCTGGTGTCTTCTCCTGGTTCCCTCCTTCTCCACCGAGTCGTACATCACACCATAGTTGACTCTATTCGCAAGGCCTGATCCTTGAGGATCTGCAAGCACTATACGGACGTTAGGGTTTCTTTCCTTTAAAAATTTCGATACTCCAGCAATGGTTCCTCCCGTTCCTGAACCATTAATAAACACATCAACGTCATGGTCCATCTGAGTCCATATTTCAGGAGCTGTCGTTGAATAATGAACTCTCCAATTAAAATCATTCTCAAACTGGTCTGCAAATATGGCATTACGTTTATCGGAAGGGTCATTGTTGATTCTTCTGGCACCCGCACGAGCCGTATTGGTGTATTGGTTTGGATCCACAATCGATGCGGGCTTGACGGGTTCCAACTCAGCTCCTAAGGAACGGAGAAGCTGCATTTTTTCAGGAGAAGTATCGTCTGGAAGGCAGATATGAGCCTTGTATCCCAAGGCATTGGCAAGAACTGCAAATGAGATCCCAGTGGAGCCAGAAGTCCCTTCAAAAATGATATCTCCATGATGAGGTTGAAGTTGACCAAGTTTTTCATTAGCTCGGATGATTGCGAGAGCAACCCGATCTTTGGCTGATCCTGCGGGATTAGCAAGCTCAAGTTTGGCATATATTTTACATCCAGTAAGTTTTGAGAGCGATTTGACTTCAACTAGGGGAGTGTTTCCGATGAGTGACTCTACACCACGAGACCGTGGTGAGAGAGTGGTGAGCGATTTATCTTTGGAGGAATCACTAAGACGTAGTTGAATCTCGCGAATGATTATTGCTGCCGATATTAGTGACGCTGCCGACAGCACCACTAGCTTCCAATTAATCATTTGTGACGGCACTTGGTAGAGGTGGAAGGATATTTGATGTTTTATCATAAGTCGTGTCTTGATAAAATGAAGATATTGAAAAAACCCTACACCACCAGGTTGCAAATTGCAAAAGGCAGATTTTTGTTGATTATATTCTTCTAATTCTTCGATTGTTGTCAGGGTATATAATTGAGGATTATCGAAATTCAATTTAGTTTCAAAACGATAAATCTAAGAGAATCTAACTAATTTAGCCCATATTACTTACACAATTTCTGATGAAAATCAGTCGGAACATGTTGAGTATCAACTATTTCATAGATTTGATACGAAGGTAAGAACTCAATCGTCTATATGATGAAGAATTTCATTTTTTGTTAGGACCACTTACAATTTGACTCAGAACACCTCAATAATCTCTGAAATAATAGAATACCGTTGAGAGTTACTCTAGGATATTTTCAAACTATCAAGTTACTTCCACGTTTCTATCACAGCTACTATCAAGCTATCCAAGCTTGATATCGTATACTTTCATATCGGGCTACTTATTATAGGCTGGAATTATTCATCAAGTGCCTATTGAAATGCCGTGTGCATACCGTTCCCCGTATTAATAATACGCTTTTGAACCCCGGACTGTCTCGTAACCGAATTACAATTGCCCTGAGATATCCGCCCCTCGCCGATTTTTAGCCAGTCACAAAGGAGTTGAAGAACCGAAATGACAATTGACTCTTGGTGCCCTTCCGTTTCATCCATTTTTGTGGGGATGAAGTAGAGCAACTTTCGAAATCCATCGAGACCGCGACGTGGAATTTTATCTCACAAATCAAGGATCTAAATTCGAAATATAAAACAACTAATTGAAGATCTGCTAGTTCTCAATTGTAATTCTTCATCAGATGTCCCCTATAAGCACATGAAACAATGGGATATGAATCTAGCCGGTTTCTTTGAATCGTATTGTCCTTAACTCAATTGAAATACAAAATTAGTTGTTTCGCCAAAAACAACGAAATGGCTACCCCACGTCGTATCATAAAAATTACCCTACGACTGATAGCTGGAGTATATCATAAGGAAATCGATATTCAGGTTACTACACGCCGTTAGAATAGTCTTGCGGCCTCGACTATATATTCTTATTTCCGTCTCATTTCATGTATAATCCGTAGTAACGTATCCTTACCGAAGAGTTCCGACAGACTCTGCTATTTTTATCAAAATACTCCCCCGCCTTGTCGCGTTTCTTGTCGCAAGTTTTAACAAATTCGACATCCTTTTTTCGCTGTTTCCTTGAAGAGTTTCAAACACTTCTTTTTTGCCACTTCTTCACTACAAGAACCAGGAATGAACAGAAAGTATGTAATATTTGCAAAACTTGGGTAATAAGTCACGCGCCTCGGTTTAAACCTTCATGTCTGGAACAGCGGTGGAACTATCGTTTACCGTCCTTGAGGGTCCTTCCTCCACATGGGATTGAAGTAAATTTGGCTACTTCTCTATTCCCTTGAATTCAATCGCTCGAATTCAATCGAGTTGGGGCTTGCATTTAAATAAACTTTGGTTTCCAGTGCTTCGATTCTGTAATCAATAAAAACAAACAATTTTCATCGTGAGTTGTTTACTTTTATGAAATACCAGGCATATTTTACAAAATTATCTTTACTAACAATAATAGGTAACTTCAAGTCACCACTCATATATAAGTTACTCAGGGAGAATAAGGTCTAACTACAACGATAAATACTCAAAGATAATTAATTACAAGTTGCACGATTCAACACCACTATCACCAATTAACCTCACATCAAAATAATAATGTCACCCAAAATCAAAGAGGAAAGCAATCGTGAATCACCCATAGACCCTGAAAAGTCACCTAAACAAGATAAACCAAAGGCCTTCACAATTAAATATAAAAGACCAAGAGGCTCCCGTGCTTGTACGGTGTGTAGATCTCGTAAAGTCCGTTGTGACGCTGAGATTCATATTCCTTGCACGAATTGTATTACTTTTGGATGCGATTGTGTATTACCAGAAGCTAAAAAGAGAGGGAATTCTTCAAACGACATCAAGGCAAAACGAAAACAACCAAATGCAAAGCCTAAAACACTGGATTCAGATGACGAAAAAATGAATCAAGACCCTTCGTTAGAATCTGATAATCTGGAAAATGAACCAATTTTGAATATTTCCCAAGTAAGTGTTCCACCTTCATTAACTTCAAACTATAAAACCAGACCTTCTATGCATAGAAAGGAACTTCTCTCCTCCAAGAATAAGGCATCCCTCACTTTTGTAGGTTCATCTTCAGTGGCACTAGTCACTCAAAGAGTTGGTGAAAATCACGTTCAATTGACGGAAGATGTTTTTGAAAATAGCGAGAGTTCCCTCGATTCTGTTGAGTTGGAAATCTTGAAACTACGTGGAGCCTTCCTCTTGCCTTCAAACGAATTGGCCCTTGATCTTATTGACTCATATTTTGACCATGTCCATCCGTTAATGCCAGTCATTGACAGAACACAATTCATGCACAAGTTCAATGACCCAAATGACAACCCTTCACTCATGCTTTTGCAAGCAGTACTACTTTGTGGGTGTAGAGTGAGTCTGAATCCTCTTCTTTTGGATGCAAAAGGTTCCAATGACTTGGCTGCCCTCACCTTCTTCAGAAGAGCAAAAGCATTATATGAAGCAAGTTATGAAAGTGATCCTGTTTCAATCATCCAAACAGTCATTCTAATTGGTTCGTATTGGGATGGTCCAGAAGATGTCACCAAAAACTCTTTCTACTGGACAAGAGTAGGCGTTGGTTTGGCACAAGGGTTTGGTTTCCAAAGAGATATTAACCCTTCCCAAAACATGACTCAATCAGAGAAAAAGGTTTGGAGAAGAATTTGGTGGTGTCTTTTTGAGAAAGACCGTAACGTGGCCATTGCCTTTGGTAGACCTTCTGTCATTGACTTGAATGATTGTGATGTTCCCATGCTTAGTATTGATGATTTCAACGAAGACGACCCCGAATTGGGTATAAAGTCTCCATATCCTGTAAATGAAACAGAAGCCCTTTACTTCATCCATTTGGTGAAATTGGCAGAAATCACGGGAATTATCATCAAGCACCAATACACTGTCAAATCAGAACAATTGAAACGCAAGAATAAGTTCACCATCATTCAACACTGTGACATGTTGATGGGTATTTGGTTCACCAACTTACCTCCACAATTAGTCTTTTCGCTCAACGATCCTTCGACTCAAAACTTCTACAGTTGCTTGCTTAACGCCCAGTATTATAACAGATTGTATTTGATTCACAGATCAAACTTAATCAGAATGACACAATCAAGCTCAACAAACCCAAACAACTACAAATATCCTTCGTGGGGTATCTCTTTCCAAGCTGCAAGAATGATTTCTATTGTTTCCAAGATATTGTTGGAACGTGACCAAATTAAGTACGTTTCTGTGATGTTTGTGTACATTCTTTTCAGTGCCTTGATGATGTTGATTTATCACGTTGATTCTTCCAAACAAGTAATTTCCTCGACCGCAGCTGAGTCGCTCTTTATCTGTAGAGCTGTTTTACGTGAGTTGGCCAAACATTGGCCCATCGCAGGGGTATTATTTAAATTGTTTGATAAGTATGCCAATGACAAGATCAAGAGAGCAATTGTGATTGAAAACTCTACCAAAGTAGCAGAATACCAAGAATACAGTGCGTCTCAGAAGGCAAAGAAGGATGAAAATGATTTGAATACTTTCTACAATTCTACCGACCATGGAGCGGGCCCTAGAGCTAGTTCGATGAAACAAAACTATCAGAATGGTAATACTGATTCGATGCACTTCTCTCCAAATTCTCAAGCTTCTGGAGTTTCTCCAGGTGGTGGCATCTATGAACGTACTCAAGGGCCACTAGCAAGACAACCTAATATTGAGGAATTGGTGCAACAATTCAAGCAGCCCAGAGCCAAGGGTAGCGATGAAAGTACTCCTTCATCTAATGAGAAGAAAGCAAATGATAGATCTCCCACATCTTCAACCCAATCTTTCCCTGATATCTCGTTAGTCACCGAGAGCTTGCCCACTAATCAAAACTTTTTTGAAAACTTTGAACCAACGCAATTATTCCCAGAGGTCAGTAGTTTCCCGCCAACAAGAGCGCAATCTCCTTCGTTCACAGAAGCCAACCAAAACCACAACCATAGCAACCTCAGCAACATGGGTCCAACTTCCCACATCGGTAGTAACGTATATGCTGACAACCACAGTCAACACCAGGTCTTCAACGATGACAAGTATCCACCTACTACGCCAGGAGGCACATTTGCCACTAATTTTATTGACAACTCGTTTATCGGCATGAACTTGCAACTGGGAATCGATACAGACTACTTGAACGACGATTTGCGTTCGTTGTTTAGTTTGAACCGTTAAAGTGAGTGTATTTTATTTATTTTGTACGATAGTATTTAGGTATTACTTATATCACCAGGTATTACTTATATATCACCATAATTTCTTAGTGAACTTCTACTTCTTAGTGAACTTCTACTTCTTAGTGAACTCTTCTACCACAACTTCTTATTAGACTTCTTGACCTTTTTCAAGTTGTCCAAGATCTCGTCTCGTCTCAACTTTTGACTGTATCCGATGAAGTTCTGTACAACCGACTCGTAGATTTCAAAGTTATTGGTCAATTCAGCCAAATGTGTATTCCATACACTGCTGAGTGTGAGTAACTGTTGGTAGTCGCTCTGGTATTGCTCGAGCTTCTTTGACAATGCGTCCTCTGAACTCGAATCTTGCAAGAACTGCTTGGAGGAGTTGTTCAATATATCAGTTTCGATCCTTGATAGTATTTCCGGGGTTGTATCCAAGAGTTGTGCTCTTGAGTCATTTGATAAGTTCAATTTCTCTATGTCGGGTACTTCAAAACCATCCCAGTTGATATCTGAAGAAGAAATGGACTTTTTTCTAGTGGTTTTACCGGGCAACACTTCCAAGTGGCTAGATACGCTTGTTTTCTTTAAGGAGGGTGCTTCCTGAGCAATTTCATCCAAATTGATTGGTATACCGAGCTTTATCAAGAGGTTGTGACGAATATTCAGTTTTATCCAGTTGGGAGGTTTGAGGTGGGGCAATGTGGAGAGTTCAGAGAAGATTTCCAGCGATCTCCCTTTCAAGAGTGAATCCGGTGATCCCTCGTCTGTTCTAGACTTCGGCGACTCAGAAAATATTGAATCCATTAATTTATCCAATTGTACAGTAAATTCCTTGCGATTTTCAAAGAGTTCATCATCAAACCTGATAAGATTTTTGGATATTTGAGGTTCTTGTTGTTCCGGCTCGTTGAATGAAGTATCGTCGAATGATCCAAAGTCACTGAACTCGTCTTCTTCATTGAAATCATTGAATTCCTCGTCTTCTTCTACTGAGATATCTTTGACTGAGTTATTATCTAGCTCATCTTTAGGCGTATCTTTCGCTTTATTATCTTTCAATTCCTTGATATCGTCACTGTTTTTGTCACTGTTACTGTCACTGTTTTTGTTACTGCTTTTGTCACTGTTTTTGCCACCAAGATCTCGGTCTATTTGTTCTGAGGAATCAACTTTCATATCCTCACTCCTCTGGTCCTCGTTTTCGGTGTAATCATTGATAATACTATCCTCTATATTTTCATTGATCTGTTCAAGGCCTTCAATGACGTCCCCATTTTGTTCTTCTGTATGATTTCCACTCATTAGCGTCTGGTGGGTGTAAGTGTGTTGGGATTGCTGAAAATCAAGAGTCCATAAGTCGTGCGTATCCCATTTTTAAATCTAGAAAGCGAGTCATCTGGATCAGAGCAAGAATCAAGACTCATCTCGTGTATCAACCAGGACTCATTTCATCTGACTAATGTTAAGATCTGTATAAAACTTGGGCTAACTTTCTGTCCAGGGGATTCATTAGATTTAGAGAAATATCAGAATCTAGACACTATTTTCTACTAAACCTACACAGAACCTATACAGTATCTACACAATCTGATCATTCCATGTCTGATCTTAAAATAGTCATATTTTCTATAGGCAACCCTGGTCAATTACATCGACACTCTGTTGGCCACTGGATATTGAATGAGTTAGTGGACTTTTTTGAAGTCGAACAGCTACAACGCAAGGGCAAATTCTCAGAGTCTACCACTCGCGATGGCCAATTTACTCTTGTGAAGTCAAACACATATATGAACGACTCTAACTTAGCGTTCAAACCAGTTTTGAAGTCTCTAAGCGCAGATACTCTCGTTCTAGTGATTTATGACGATTTCGACTCGAATTTGGGAAAAGTCAGGCTCTCCAGATTCAAAAAGAACGAGTCTCACAATGGACTCAAAAGTATCCAGAAATGTTTTGCATCTGCAGATAGTGAAAATGTTTATAAGTTGGGTATAGGGATCGGCCCCAAACCTTCAAATGCATCAAAGGACACTATGGGCTCGTGGGTCTTGTCGAAACTCACTCAACCAGAGCTTGAGGTTTTGGAAAATATCACTTTGGATAAAGTAACGGCGTATCTTGGGGAAATTGTGAGGCAGGGAGAGGTTGGAGATTGTGGTAAATTAAACTCAAGGATGACGAATCGTATTGACAAGTCTTAGTAGATCAATTTAATTCCACCAAAATCACTAAAACACTAATAAAATGTCAATTTTCTCTAATATGAGACTGAATTTCATTAATACAACACAAACTTTCATTAATAAAACACTAATTGTGGCCACTTTTCTCCAACTTTCACCATTTTTCACTATCACTAATCTAAGTTTCACGAATAAAACACTAATTTCACCACTTTTCACTAAATTTGATTGAAATATGATGTATGATGTATGATGTATGATAGATGATGGTATTAATTAATGCTAATAGACTCATGGATATATAATGTTAATACTCATGGATATATGATTTAGATTTAATAGACATGAATGAGCGCAGGCATTACTAGTCCTTATTATTGACCACCTCTAACACCTCTACAAGCAACTTCGCTTCGCTCAGTTACTTTAGAGTTGTAACAATTTTGAACTAATATACAAATAATATATCTCTAGGCTTATAAATCTCTGAACAAGATATCGGCAGCAACTTCTTCGTTCTTGTCGCAAGCCAAGTATACTTGAATGACCAAATCACGCTCAAACCCTAATTCACACAATCTGTTGATAGCACTTTGGTCTTGTTCGGTTAATGGAATACGAATAGTACCCGGTTCGTCGCCTTCTTCTCCTTCGGGTACGCCCTCTGCACCTTCGATTTCGAAGCCGGAATCGTCGCCATTCAAGAATGTATTAATAAAACCTTCTGGGTCTTGTTGGATTAAGGCTGCGATTTGTGGGTTGGCCTGTGCCAACTGTTGTACCAAAGGTTGTAATAACTCTGGGTTGGATGCCAAGGCAGCTCTCAACGCCTGTAATTGTTCTCTGTCACTTCCCATTCCAGAATCGGCACCTGCTTCGCTGTGGCTATCCCCACCGCGACTCTGAGCTGCAACTGCAGCGGCAGCGTCAAACAAGTTTTCGCCCTCCTCTTCGTCGTGATCTTCAGTGATGTTATCTGTGGTAGATTCGGCTACTGGTTGTGGTGCCTCAGGACGTTGTAATGATTCGGGAATACCTGATAACAAGTATTCGACTGCACGATGCGGGTTGTTGAATGCAGCTCTCAATGCCGCTTCTACTTGTGGTCTTTCATAGCCCATCTCCATTATGCCTTGAATGTTGGCTTCTCTTTCAGAGCCTTGGAGAAAATCTGTGCCTGCGCCGGAGTCGACAGCAGGAGCAGCAGAAGTTGCTGCAACTGCTTCAGTAGATGCGGCAACATCAACTGATCCAGACGCTTCAGAAGCATCTTCGCTAGTCTGTACTTCAGCAGGCTTTTCAACTTGTGGAGTGGGTGTCTTTTTGGCCTTGGAAATCATGAAAATCACGGAATCACCTTCTTTGATTTTGAAAGACTCTAAACTCTTGTCATCTTGCAAGATCTTTCCTGAATATACAAATTTCAATTGTGAAGCTTCACAATCTTTTAATGCAGCCAATTTCTCTTTGGTCAGTAAAACCTGTTATGTTAGTGGGTTCTGAAAAAAATGGATCCTGGAGATAATAGTAAATGTAATTGAGGGAATGATAATGAATATCTCTGCTAAAGTAATTGAGTAAGCTCCTTGCTATTGATGCCTTACATAGGCGTTCTCAATTGGATCCCTCAAACCGTTTCGTCATCAATTCTGGAAGGCTTGATCTTCGCTTAACTCATCTTAGTATTTAACGTAGTCTGATTTGTTCTAGACTCAAAATCTCCTGCTACACATAGACTCGTTCAATCTTCTAGACTTTCTTGATGACGTTTCTTTAAAATTGAATGATTTCATAAACCTTGAGAATGCGATTTACTTGATTCTGTCATCAACTCCTTCTCCAGCATCTTCATATTACATACGCTATCCGATATTTCTACCTCGATAGAAATCTTTTGTTTCTTGAAATCTTTGAATATGATTTGCATTGTAGAGTCTATGTTGTTTGGGATCTTTGGTTAAAAGTGGCGATTTTTAATTCGATGTTGGACACGGTCGTGTGTGGCCCAACCCTAAGCTACTTAGTTTTAATCGATTATGTTAGTTCTAATAAGATGGCTAACGAAGTGATGGATGGATTTGGTATCGTATTCCATCAGTAGATCCATATCGTTCCTTCCTTGTGATCTCATCACTAGTTAATTTTTGTATCTAATTCCAGACCCTCTGGCCCTGGCGGTTCCAAGTCGTGAATTTCTGTCTAGAGTTTGGGATATATAAGATCGCCATAAACCTTGACTTGTAGAGTATTATCAACATGGATTGCTGTGTAGACGAATTTATTCTGTTTTTCACACTAAGTTGATTCGGATTCCCGTGAATTTGAAATAATTAGCATAATTAACTTTCATCTTCATTTTGTACTTGATTCGGGACTTTGCCTTCGGTAATCGTAGCCATGAATATGAACGTTTCAGTAATTTAGTGACATCTTGGGGATTCAAGCACAGTAAATTTAATTACATCCATCATATCTATTAGTGAGCAGATCTGGTGAGCAGATCTAGGATCTAGTGAGCAAACGGGAATATTAATATCAAATTTCGCAACATCAGGAATCACTCATCACTTCCCCAGAGGTTTCTATATTCACATCAAATAAAGAGCCAGTAATACTAAGATGTCCAAGAGATCTTCAAGAGTAAGGGGACCCAACTCTGCTTTGACGGAGTTTTTAAGAAATGAAGGTATCACAGACGCGTTTAGAGAACGAAGGAACCGCGAACAGACTCCAACAGAAGACGTGGAAGAACAAGAAGTGGCTCAAGAAGATCGCGAGAGAGAACCTTCTGCTGATATTGTGCTGAATAATGTGGGTTCTAGAAGAAATCGAAGAGTTGTTGAAGATGAAGAAGAAATTGAAATACGCGTAGCTGGTAGAAAGAAAAGAAAGGCAGAGAATCCTAGTTTCCCTGATGACAGTGATGATGGCGACGATGACGACTTTGAAGACGGAGGTGAGTCCTATAAGAAGTTTGGTGAAGAAGATTCGTGTGTGGACTGTGGAGACGTATTTAACCTCTCGGTGTACTCACGGTTTCTTCGTGAAAAGTCCGGTTACTTATGTGAATTGTGCAATGAAAAACTTAAACAACGAGAACGAAACGCTAAGCGGAATCAGTTGAATGCTCGGAGAAAGAGAAAGAAGGTTGCGCTGGCGTTATTGGATAAGTCTACTGTGAAAATCCCAAAGCTACAAGACGTGTGTATTAAAGCTATTACTCAGAACATTAACGATGTCGACGTGTTGGGAGATATTGGACAGTCTAATATGATGAAGATCTCAAGGATTTTGTCCAAGAATAGATCATTGGATAACTCCACTGTGAGTCTCTTTCTTAATCCAAATTTGACGTCGTTGCAATTTTGGGACTGTTCTAATGTCGACTCAGATTCTTTAAATCGTATTGCTTCTTACTGTCCGAATCTAGAATCGTTAACTTTATTCATGTGTGGACAATTTCATAATGATAACTTACAATATTTTGCGTCGAACCTATTGAAACTTCGAGAACTTTGTTTGAATGGAGCATTTTTGATTAGTGATTCAATGTGGCAAGAGTATTTTGATGAGTGTGGTTCCAGACTTGAAAAATTCGAGATTAGAAATACCCATCGGTTCGGTAACGACTCGCTAATCAGCCTCTTGGAGAGAAGCGGTCCCTCGCTAACATCCTTGAAACTATCTAGGTTGGATGGGATCGATAATTCCGAGGTCTATGGTCTTATTCCCCATTATTTGCAGCCTTCTCAAGTTACCCATTTGGAAATATCTTATCCTCATAAACATGAATTGATCACAGATGAGTTGTTGATTAATATTTTGGCCATTACTGGTGAATCCTTAGTATCATTAAATGTTGATGGATGTTGTGACTTAACTGAACAATTCTTGGTCGAAGGTGTATCCAAGTTTTGTCCAAATCTAACTCACTTGTCAATGCGAGAGTTGGACCAAGTTTCAGACGAAGGTTTTGCCGAAGCCTTTGAAAATTATTCAAAGGTGAACAGTGGGGGTCTTATCAGTGTTGATCTTTGCAAATGTACTAGTTTGGGTGATAAGGCACTTTATTCATTGATGAAATATTCTTCACACACATTAGTTGAATTTAACATCAACTCCATCCACAAACTTTCAAATGATTTCTTCCTTCAGATTTTGACTGAAGATCATCATCCTAGTAAGGAAGCATTGAAGAAGAAAATAGAAAGTGGTGAATTGGGCCAAAATGACGAAATTCCCGTCTTCTATAATAATATTCGTCTCCCGTTGTTGACTACTTGGGACGTTGGTTTTGTGAGGGCAATAGATGACGAATTGTTGACAATGATTGGGGAGAACTGTCCCAAATTATCAATAATCGAAGTCTATGGAAACAATAGATGCACTTTCAGAGCAAGAATACGGCCAGGGGTGATGATAATTGGTCGTCAAGGAGATGCTGTTTAAACAGGATACTTTATTCCCAAACTTGCTTTTTCTACATTCTTAAATGTAGGAAAAGGTGGGATGTGAAGATTGGTGTCAGTTAATTTGATCCAATTACCATCGTTCATGATTTGATTGGTTATTTCTGGGGTGGCCTCTGTAAATATCCCTGGATGTCCAGCATGTTTTCTGGCAACTTTAAGGAATTCACCTTCCTGGTCGTTAAAATGACCTTCTGTTTGCTTAACAATATAGTTGTTGGCAATAAGTCTATATCTTGCAGATTTGTTTTGTAGTAATGAGTTGGAAGTATCAATATCTCTTTTGACAAAAATATCATCGAACCTCTTTGTATGAGATAAGTTAGCTCCAATTATATCATAACACAAATCTATCATTGAATCCACGACAGATTTGGGAAGTTGGGTTTTCATTTGTATGTAATGCAAGATAGATCTTAGATTGTCAATATTATGTTGTGAAAGTCCCTCAAAGTCTATAAAGAACTTCCAAAAACCAATTGATTTCTTTAAAGCATTTTCAGCATAGAACTGGTTGAAAAATTGTCTACTTTTTAGAACTTGATTGTCAGTTTTCAAGAGTGATAAATACTTTAGTATAATAGCACATATTCCTTCATCGTTGAGTAGTTTAGAAAGGAGGTTGGTATACTTAGAATCTAATTTGAAAGTGTCCTGGGCTTCAGTAGAATCTGTTTCAGTCTTTCCTTCATTTCTGCGTTTACTCTTTTCCCTTCCGAAATATTCATTTATAATATCTTCAAGTAAATTCACCAATTTAGAGTGTGATACGACCTGGCTCCAAATATCTATCATGGTAGTTAAGGATTGGATATACTGTTGTTTTAAGTAGATTGTTGAACCACTAAACAACTTGATCAAATCAAATAAATATTCCGAAGCCAAGTCAACTTTATCATGCTTTAATAAGAACTTAGCATAGCTGAACCTTATGATATTGTCGTCTAGAGGAATAAATGAAGAAACTGCTTTGTCGTAAACGTTCTTCATTAACTCAAATTTGTCATCGACCTTCAGGATATTCAAAAATGCCAAATATTTGAGCCATAAGTTTGAGTTGAAGCAATTTGGAACAAGTGCCCTTTCAAATAAGTTCACAACTCCGGCAAATTGGCTCTCCAATATCGATGGGACTATATCAGTGGACGCCTGGTACTGGTTAATTTTTTGTATCTCATGGTCCAAATATGTGGACCATTTCGTGAATTCGTTTTCCACCTCCTTCAAATTATCCAAGCTAAAGTATTGGATGGATAATGAAGACTCAAACGTCCATTTTTCATTGACGGTGTCTTGAGTGTTTCTGAAAATTGCATAGGAGAAATCGTCAATGATCTGATGCTTTTCAACCAAGGAAAATTCATCGAGAGACGACTTCTGGAATTGTATAATATAGTCCTTAATCTTATTTTCATCGATTATATCTTGAACTGGGAAATCTTTGTTGATCTCCACAAATTGATTGTAATACTGGGCATACTGGTACAACGGAATCTTGATAACTTTCAACAAAACTTGCAACAATTCGATTGATTTCGGATTCAATGACTTTTCAAATTCAATTATTTTGTCCCATAAACCGTGGGATGTAAAGTGGCGGCCATTCAAGTCGATAGCTTGTGAGTACAAATACCTGATAAATCTTAAAGACTCGTCGTCTGGACTCGAGGTATACTGAGATATTTGGGCACTTAAATAGTCCACCCATAAATCTACAGAATAAGGAAACGTTTCCACTGATTTCTGCAATATTCGGATGGAAGATTCCGTACCATTGAGTTTGAATTCTATAATCAGCCATGCCTTCCAAATTTCTGTCAAGTATGGAAACCTAGATACTATTTCCTGGTAAGATTTGTTGACCAAGGATTTGAAATCATCGCCTATACTGTCGAGTTTATCGACGTTTTCTTGAATATGACTTTCGAACGCATCAAAGAGAGATGTCCATTTCTTGAAATTGTTTGGATCTTGTTCCACTTCCAGTTGTAATTTGATAAATTTATCCAAGCGGGTTTTCTTCTTTCCCTTAGCTGACTTTTCTGAGACCAAGTCTATACCAACAGGTAGTAACTGTGGATATGACATATTGCTGTGGAGTGTTGTTTAAATAATGAGATTGCGAATAAGAGATGGAAAAACTGGTAGTGAAGAGCTAAAGATTTCACGAGTATCATCAGTAATATTTAGGAACTGTACAGGGAATTCACGAGGATCTTTCGGAATTCACAGGATCTGTACGAGGATCTTTAGTATTTCACAGGGTCTGCACCAGGAGCTATTGTCAGACTTATAAAACATTTTACTTGACTTTAGACCTGGAACTTTATCTTAAGACCTCCCCAACTCTAAGCGCTCTCTCGTTGTAATTGTTGCTTCTTCTTCATATCTACAGATTTAACGACAAATAATTTTATCTGAGATTCTATACCAATAACTGGTACTAATATATTTTACGTCTACCAAATTAATCGCTGATTCCACAGTTCTCGAGTCTGTCTCTGGCTGCCATCACAAACTGAAAGTGAAATTGCGACTAAAACTTTTGCACTCTAGATACAACTTCTCGTTGTACAATAACCATTATACTGTATAATATCGATTATATCTACTCCTACTAGCTACTGCTGACCCATTGAATCTCAGTAAGTCATTCTAGAATTTGTATTGGACAAGAAATTATATTTTTCACCAACTATATTAGCATCTACAAATCACAAACTGGACTATAAATCATTAAGTATTAGAACTATAAATCATTAAGTACTAGCACTATAACAATCACTAATAACGAAGTCATTCATTGCACTAAAGCAACTATTAATAAAATCATAGATCTCCCATCATGGAGTATTCCAAAAATATAATAGAAATATCACCATACTCAATTCCCGACAAGAACCATCATAAATTATTTTCAATTCTTAAACCTCTAACATCAACACCATTAGCCATAACTTCAATACAACCTTTAAAGCTTCCGGTTTACAAATCGATTAATTTCAAAGATATTCTTGAATCCAATAATCAGAAGTTCATAAAAACATCTTCGATATCTTCAACATCCAAGAACCATGAGGATATTGTTGTAGAAGAGGAGGTTGAAAACTTAATTGATATTTCCCAGTTCCTACCAAAGAATTTGAAAGATCAGGTTACCACGATTATAATTGAAAACTTTCCAAATATCAAAAGAATAGCCATAGAAAAGATCCTCAAGATTCTTGTTGGAAACGACTTTAAATGGACTATGTTGGATTATGAATTCATAGAAACGAAACTAATTTTGATAAGATTCAAAACTGTTGAGGGATTGAAAGAATTCATGGATCATCATGAATTGAATAATGAAACGTTTAAAGATGTTAGAATTCGCTTTGACCCGACAAGTCTGATAGTGGGGTCAAGTAAATCTTCCACTAAATCTTCTACTAAATCTTCTTCTACTATTTCTTCCATAAGTCTAATTCTTGAACAAAACCATGAAAAAAAATCGGCCAAGACTGGGACTGAAGATTTGGACAAGGTTTTAAACTACTACAACAAATATAAAATCGATGCCAATGAGTTGATCGACGTGCCCAGCCATATGAAGGATCTGATAATACAAGAAATCATCAAGTTCAGATCCAAGGTATTGATAATTGAACGAGATAACCGTCGCAAGGAAATTGAACGAGAAAGAATAATTCGAAAGAACAAACTTCAAAAGATCTTTGAAGGCATTAAAGAAGTCAAGAATGTCAACGAGGATGAGGTTGTAGACGAAGAGGAAGAAGACGAACTTGACGATCTTGACGAGGAAGAATACTTGGAATACTTGGACATGGAAGAATCAAATAGGCTTGAGAAAATATATACTGAAAAGTTGAACAGTATGAAAAGTTTGGAGACAACAGAAAAGAATTTGAGAGACAAATTAGCCGCCTTGAAGAGAGATGAAGACAGTTTGTTGGATAATAAGTTGAACTATATTGAAGATATCAAGAACGAAGAGAAGTTCGTGACAGAAACCTCTCCCAGTACCCAGGCTCATTCATACCATGACACTCATAGTATGCACATTCAAACCCTTGCAAGGTCATATTATAAAAACCACTCGCAATACTTGAAAGTAAGAAATCAAAAACGTACTGCTGAAGAATTACAAGATGCAAAAGACGTAGAAGATGAGTTGAACGAAAGAAAAGAAAACGAAAAGGCAATCAACTTTTTATCAAACTTCAAGAAGCAAAAGAAAGAAGAGGTAAATGATGTTGTTGTTGAGGAAGGAGAAGAGTCGGATGATAAATCTACTGCAAACTTTTCTTATTCCGACTTATCGTCAGATTTGCGAGATAAACTTGGTAAAAAGATAATCGATTTGGTAGAAGAATATCTTGGAATTAAAGACGATTTCTTGCTTGATGTGATAAATGAGAGTATAGCCACAAATAATCTCAATGGAAAGAAAGAACTTGTTGAAGATTTGACAGAGGTTCTAGATGAAGATTCTGTGAATTTAGTAGAAGATTTATGGAAGTTTATTCAAAATGATTTAAAGTGAGTGATAATTCGGTGAACCCTATATAAGTGGAATTCAGTGAACCATATGTTAGAGTTGGTAAAAAGGTGAACTATAGTTGTAGTTCGGTATTTCTATATATTAGAGGTAATTCTAACAGATTTTGATCTATGCCAGAATAACTAGAATTCAGATTTAATGCTAAATGGAGACACAACATATGCGAGTATAAAATATATTTATATATTAAAATGCCGACTGGTGAGTGTAAAATAATTTCAAAATAATTACTACAGATGTAGGATTAGTGAAATCTAGCTTGGTAGAGCAGTCCACTCATAATGGATGTATCTTATTTCAATTCTGAGTAATTCAAGAAATAAAATAAAATAAAAATAAACAGGTAGGTGCAGAACACGGAACAACGATATTATATATACATTTATTAGATGTAATTTGATTATTTAGTTATCTTTGATGATCTGTAGATTATCTTTCATGATAAGATTATATTCAATGATGAGATTCATATAATTATTAATCCCATAGATTATATAATATCTTTAAAGATTATATTATTTTTAAAGGAGTCCATAATATTCTTAAAAGAAGCTAATAATATCTTAATTATCTAATAATAATTTTGATTTTAATAATTATCCGAACAATTATATACCTAAATCAGAATGGTAATTGACGTTGCCCATATATGTTCTATAAAGAAAATTAAACTGAATAATATTTAAAGCTGTATGATTAGGAGACTATTACGTACGGTCTGGTGACGAGTATCTGGCAACCTTAACAGATAATGCTAAGGGACGGATACTTAGATAAATGATTTACTTACTGTATTTGTATTATATTATTCTTAGTTTAATATGAATGAATAGAACGTCCTGAAAATCTTTGGACTACATCTTATACGTATGATTTGATGAATATTCTGTATCTAATACGTCTGAAAGCAACATTACAGTATAGAAATAGATTTGAATTAGTTAAACAGCTGTTAATATAAATGTAAGAATCATACGGTGTACGATAAGTAGAAGTTAGGGTATAGAGGGAAATGTAGAATGAATAGATGAATAGTATACCATCATGGAAATACTGAGAATATCAAGATAATAAATTACCTGTGGATATATCTCATATTCATCTATCAATATCTAAAACGATCAATTAATTTCGGATTTTAACAAGGACTTTAATGAAAAATGAATCAAACAATTTTGCAAGCGCAGGATTTGAAATCGCATAGCGGATGGGTCAACTTAATGTCTGGGTGAATCGACTTGTTCAAGAGTCTTCAATTTAGAAATCAATCAACAAAGAAGACAAGATTTTAATGCAGTAATAACTTTTGAGCTATTTTTTTGAAGATTCAATGAGCCCACCCTAAAGAATTAGAAGGATTAACAGGAACTGATATTTGCACACTTCGGGTATTACTTGGAACTTCAGCCGAAGATGTGTCACTCATGTTCTGAATTCTGTTGAAGATTTCTGATAACCCGGAACCGGAGTCACCACTATTTTGAACACCAATATTGGATTCGGAATCAGATGGAGGTAATTCGATGGTTTGCTTCTTCTTGAATCTCTTGAATAACAAAAGCATTAATGTCATATATAACGCACATCCTGCAGAAGCACCAATGGCAATGCCAGCAATTCTCCCATTTCCTGTAGTAGTAGGGTTTTGTTCTGCAGCAGCATCAAGGGAACCATTGTTCGAACTCGCTGATGAGCCTGAGCCTGAAGAGCCTGACTTAGAATCTGACACATCAAGACCAGTCAACGGGATTCTGCTGTCTATCAAGGCAGCCAATGAATTCTCGGTTTGCTGAGGGTTCCTGAAAATCAAAGAATTAGGTGTTTGAATAAATTGTGCAAGTGCAGCGGTCGAATCCGTTGGGAAATAAACTTCCGCAACAGTGATCGTGTACATGATTCCACTGGCTGTGAATGGCACTAATCTCTTGACTGTGATATCCTTATAGGAACTATCAGAGTTAAATGGGAACCTCAATACATCTGGCAAGTACTCGAAGATTTGCGCAGAAGAAACTGAATGCTCAACAACGAAGGGGTAGTTCAATGCTGACTTGAATCCAATGTACACCACTTGGTAATCATTACCAGGAGTAGAAGTAGTAGCTGGAGTGATAGCCTTTGGTAAACCAGATGTTTGCATTGCTGCCGAAGTTGCAAGGGTAAGTTGAGTTCTTGAGACTGCTCTAGCTGTAGTGGTCTCTTGAGTAACTAACTGTGAAGGCAACCAATTCGTCGTACGGGTTGACGTAGGGGTATCTGGTGGTGCGGTAATGGAGTCAGTAGGCACTGATTCTTGCGTAGTTGGTGCTAACGTGATTGATGACGCTAAAATAGCAGAAGGAGACGTCAAAGCTTGCGTAGGATTTGAATCTGTTGAGATGATGGCTGACGGAACCGCGCTTTCCACCGAAGTAGCCTCTGACGCAGTTGGAGACACTTTTTCAGTGACAATCGAAGCAACTGAAGTGGCAACCGAGTTGGTTGGCAACGAGGTTTCAATAATCGAACTAGCAGGCAAAGCACTTGGGGTTTCGGAAATTGGTAACGACGACGCAGTAGACACTGGCAAGGTCGAGACTGGAGCTTCTGACGTTGGAAGCACAGATTCAACGACAGAAACAGGAGAGCTAGTAGCAATTTCAGATGGAGTTACAACTGAGGTTGGGATAGTACTGGTAGCAACTTCAGATGGAGTAACAACTGAGTTTGGAATAGTACTGGTAGCAACTTCAGATGGAGTAATAACTGAGGTTGGGACAGTGCTGGGAGTAATCTCAGATGGAGTAACAACTGAGGTCGGGACAGTGCTGGGAGTAATCTCAGATGGAGTAACAACTGAGGTTGGGACAGTGCTGGGAGTAATCTCAGATGGAGTAACAACTAAGGTTGGGACAGTGCTGGGAGTAATTTCAGATGGAGTAACAACTGGAGTTGGGATTGAACTGGTAGTAATTTCAGATGGAGTAGCAACTGAAGTTGGGATTGTACTGGTTGGGAGTTCTGATGTTGGGTTAGTACTTGGAGTGTTTGTTACCTTCGGGATTGGAATCGTACTGGTAGGAATTTCTGATGCTGTAGTAACTTGAGGGGTAGAGAAAGTCAACTCGCTTGAAGTTGGAAGTTCTGAAGTTGGGATTGTTTCTATTGGAGTAACAGAGGGAGTGGTTGAAGAATCCTTTGAAGTAGGGATAACCGTCCCGGTGGTTCCCGATGAGAGTACATTAGGAGTACCTGAAAGGGTAGAGGAAGTATCCAGACTTGCATCTGAAGAGGTCAACAGCGTATCTGTAGGTTCAACCAACGAAGTTGCTGATTCAGATGATGACGAAGTTGTTGATAGCTTATTTTCAATAATTGGTACTGGTGATTTGGTACTTGATGGTAAAGTGGAGAAATCTGTGCTGGAAGTCAAACTAGAAGATTCAGAAGTAGATGGCAATGAGGATTCAGTTACCGAAGCCAAACTTGTCGAGGACGATGATTCAGTAGTGGGCAATGGTGTTACTTTAGCACTATCAACTGAGGTAGTTCCATCAACTGAAGTTGGGGATGGTGAGGAAGTTGGTGTTTCGGTCACTATTTCGCTCAGTTTGTCCTCTTGCACATCACTTGTAACAGGTACCTTTAGAGGTGTACTAGTAGCACTCTCGATAAATTCAGAAGGTGCTGGTTCACTTGGTGCTTGAGAAGATGGAATAGTGGAACCTTCAGTTTGGGAAGTTGTTGTATCTTTCGTACTCTTGTTTGGAATGGTGGATTGTTCTGGGGTAGCGGATTGCACTGGTGTATCAGAAACCGCAATATTTAAATCTGAAAGTTTGAAAGAACGAGTGCTTGACTCTTGAGAAGTTTGAGCACTAAATTGTTGTTGGACTTTGTATGCCTTTGATGAAGTGGTAGTGTCTGATGTAGCTGGGAGGTCTTGTGTACTAGGAGTATTTTCGGCAATTGAGAATGGACTTACAGTTGGAGAAGCTTCTTCTTTCTTGGTGGAGGTTGGGTCGACATTAGAAGTGAAAGGTTCATTTGTTGTGGCATCCTCTGGTGAAGTTGTGTCTTGCTTTGTTGAGGTTTCTTGCTTTGAAGTAGTTGTTGGTGAGTTTACAATAGTTGAACTAGTTGCTGGTGAGTTCACAATAGTTGAAGTTGGAGTTGTTTCGGTGACTGCTGTTGGCGAGGATGAAGCAGCGATTTCTTGAATAAAACTTTTAAAGAAATCACTAGGAAGTCCAGGATTAGTAGAATCTTTATTATTTGCGTTACCATCATCTCTTGTAGAACCAGTATTATCGTCTCTAGAAGAAACAGCACCCTCAGTTGGAGAGTTTCCGGCGGAAGTCACAGATGCAGAATTAACACCCAACAAGAGCAAGGTCAAAACAACTAAATTGTTTGCAAGCATGGTAAATTTAAAGAAAGGATATAGTTGGATAAGGTGAAGCTAAGTATATGGCAGTTATGAAGTAAATCAGAATCAAATATCAAAAGAAACTATTGACTTGAAGCAGATATGAATAACTGATACTTTAAGATAGAGCTGTGAATGAGTATTCGTAGCTTATTGTTTAACGAAAGTAATGTATCTGGGATACAAGGTAAGTCAACCTGGAGGTTGGCCAGGTGACGAGGGGAATTGGTTGTTGACGAAGTCTTGTGGTTTGAAGACAAGTAATGTAGACTACTTATCGTATTTTACTAGTAGTTGTAGCACCTCTTTACTAGTAGATCCCTGACTCTCCCTTTTACGTAAAAAAGTAGTAAAGAAAACTCTTCAGCTAAATAACAACAAATCGAAAGTTGGTTGTAAAATTTGAATCCTTAGAATTCCAATTTTCTGCTAAGTGAGGAGGTTTTGGGGTTTTACGCATTTTTTTTTTGTTCTGTAGTGTTGATGTTTCAATTTTTTTTTTGTTCTCATTTTTCACAACCATTGTTAAATATAACCGTTCAGCGCATTGGGTTTATTAGACGAAAGGGACCGCTTTGTTGTTTGGGAGTGTTCTCGCATTGCAGAATTCGGCCTCAACTACGACTACGTAGCTACAAACTGCTGAGTTTAAGTCCTTTTTTTAGTGAAAATAGGATATATATCGTCTTGTGATTTTGAATGTTTTAGTTTCCGATTATGTAAGAACTAAATGGGTCTTATGTAAGTACTGGAATTGTATTTAGATTTCTGCATTTGGTGAATATTAATATGAAACATTCCACCACAACAGATCAAAATATGACGATTCTGGCAAATGTCGGAATTATCGTCTAGATCGTCTAGTGTTTATGTTCTAGCGACATCTTCAGTTGTAACTTGAATGATTTATTTGTATAGTTAAGCCGAGGAGTCATAAATACAAATTTGAGGAGTCGTGAAGACAATTTTGATGTTATGTAGCCAAATATTGAAACGGGTTATGAAGGCTTAAGCCTTTTTTATAAAGTCGGCTTTACGATTGTCCACTCGACCTCGAGAATTCTAGAGACGTGAAGTTGTCGATGTTTCGGAATTAGATAAAAGATACGACTTCATTTTAGTAATCTAGGTGTTCGTGGTATCTCTTTATTAGTTTAGATTTAGTAGCTCTATATTAGTCACTTTAAAGAATTCTTTAAACCCATTCTATTTAGCCAAACTCTCCTATTCTATTTAGCCAAGATCTCTTATTCTACTTAGCCAAGATCTCTTAGTTTCATGAGGGTCTTCTCAAGAATTCATATTCCTGTAAGGATTCATTTACATTGTCTTACGGTTCATGTATGGAGGGTTAAGATGGCTGAAAATTCGAAGAAATATTCAAAATAATATCATAGCAAGCATGGTATGGGTCATTATTGTTCTCAGTTGGTAGTCCAAACTACAGATTTATATGTGTAGCTTCTAATAATTGAGGCTCTACTATTCAAGGGTAGTAAATTGGAGCGCACTTAAACAATCAAATAAATAAGCGCACTTAAACAATCAAATAAATAAGCGCAAAACCAGGTAAATGTGAATTGAGTAAAGCTTAGACTATTGTTTGCCGTGGAGATTTTTCTTCATGTAATCAATAGAGTTGTCGTATCCAAAGATTGGTCTGTGGGATATTGAGTCTACTATTGATTATAAACTTTCTTAATCACATAGAGAGTATTATGATGCGAGCTAACAAATTGTAACTATTACTTGGTGTCTGAAAAATTAGGGTCTTTTACTCATATTGTAGTGGCAGCTATTCCATATCGTTGTATACTTTGCTAGGACGCGACGAATCGTTACATGTGAGAAAAGCGCTGGCCACTAGTTATGGGGCACTACTTCCTATTCACGCTCTTATCTTACAGAATACCATAGCCTGATTTATATAATAAATTAGCCGAAGCCGCGTTCTCAAAATCTGAAACAAACTCTTTGACGCGAAGCATCTCCTTCGAAAATGGTCTAGAACGTCGCGGTCCACGAATTTACAGTCATGGCTTAAACGTGATGGATCCTCTTCTAGGACATTCTGAGGAAGCGAACACTTAGTAATGAGTACTAATATCATGACTATATTTTAGCTTGACCTTCCAGAGTCGATATGAAACGGCCAAACACTTTCATTATGCTACGAGAGTTGTAGTGAAGTGAATTTTGTAACGTTATAAACAGGACAACAATGGCACTAGTAAGTGAACTATTGAGTGTCTAACTATTCGGTATCTTTTTCACATTCTGGTGTAGTAGCTAAAGCTCAAAATGAACTTTGACTCTTGTCCTGCATGAAGGGATGAGTTAGTATCCAGGCTTGAATTATGACAGACAATAGTACAAATCATTAGAGAAGCAAAGTGCAAGTGCAATGTGCAATGTTTACCGAGCTGCAGTGAAAACTTATAGTCCTCATTATACTCGTACACATTCATATCATTATTGTGTGCCAATTAGGCTCGCTGTCATTTACAATATTGTGGACTCTCATTATGAGTTGTCACTAGCATTCAATGGACTCGCACTACTAATTTTGAGTACTCACTAATATCCTCTAAATCCTCACTTAGGTTTGTAGGGAACGCACTACTACCGTAAAATTTCTCGCTAATACTTTCTTCTTCTCACTATTTTCTCTTCATTTCACTGTCATTAAATCAGTCTCACAATAATTTCAAAACTATCATATTATCACTTATATGTCTCATAGAACTCGAAAAGTTGACAAGTCCATCATTGACCAGTCAGCATATCTTGACATTGATGATCAGAATAATTTCATAACGTCTTTGAGTAATGAAAATCTAGCTACGTATAAAAAGTACCTCTCGTACTTGCAAACCATATTCATTCTCCAACTAACGGTATTGATTGTATATCAAGCACGTATACCTCTCTGTTGTGTTTTGATGTCGCTAATATCTGCTAATTTCAAATACACCATCTTGGATACGAAATGGGCCAATTGGCTCTTGCAAAATATTGACTACTTAAATGCAGTGTTATGTCTCCAAACGCTATGGCAGTTTCGGAGTACTGATTGGTGGCGAAGTCTATACATGCTTCTACCAAGTATCAATCTTGTAACATTAGTGATGTTTAGGTGGTGGAACCGAAAAATGGAGAATGATGTGAATGAGTTGGAGAAGTTGGTATATAAATATAAAAGTGTATAGCTTATGATTAGTTACAGATACTGAGATACTACTTATCCACACATAGCTGCATACTTAATTGCTAACCGTATCCATTCAATCTTACATAATATGCTCATCATCATACGACTGAGGTCGTACATATACAGGTTGTTGGATCATTAACGGCTGATACGGACTAGGAATGTCAACATTGAAATCTGTTCTATAATCGAGTTATTTTAACAGGATTTTGCATTGGGTGACTTTCAAGGACTGATTTGTCTGGATAATGTGAACAACGCCCCATAATAATGTGTTGATACCAAGGTTCTCTAGAAATGCAGGCTAAGGTAACTATTTCGCCTGTAGTATTAACCGGACAAAAGACTCTAAATATACATCTAGATTAACATTTATGTCTGCCACATCTACTTAAAGTATAATGCGGTGCAGGTGTTAGATTAGAACCGTTGGCTGCAAAATAATTGAGTGTTATATGAGAGGTGGCCATGGCAAGAATTATATTACTTGATATCAACTAGACCTCGGAGTACGGACTATGCTTGAGAACTCACCGATCCTGATATGAAGAACGTTTGAAGTATTGAAGCTAATTATCGTTAGTATATGCATAATGCTCGGGTAAGCATAGTTCTCGGATAATGTACATCTATCTGTAAATTCTAATCTTGCAATTGGTTATAGTAATAGTTGTTGTACTGTTAGTTTTGCCAAATTTTGCACAATAAACTAAAATAAACTAAAATACTCTAAAACACTAACTACACAATATTTACGTTAATAAAACCAGAGGAATGAGGATCTTCCCATAAAGCTAGATACTTGTAAGTGTAGTGACCTTTAAATGTGGCTTTTACTAGGTAATTTCGGGAACTATTGTACGAATTGAAATCAGGTATTCTAATGTTGCGGTATTGATGTTTAGAAATTCTCCTATATCAAAGAAGCAAAGCCCGAATATGAATCAATTCTTGTAGTGAGAGGAAATGCTTTAGTGGCAAAGAATGCTCTAGTGAGAGAAATGTTCTAGTGAAAGAAATTTTGAAATGTTCTAGTGATTCGTTACTTAGAGGTTCTAGAACTTGAGTTGTAGTTAATCATGGTCTCCTTTTCACATTCCTTTGAAGATCACGAACCTCGGAGATCTCGCTAATCACTCACTAGATCTAATCCTCATGACTAGGACGAGCGGATAGCAGTCGAGGGGGTAGAAAGAGGGGACTAAAAGCCCTTGGTGGACCCTGTTTTTCTTGCGACCCTTTTTAATACAGGACTCAACGGTATTGCGAGTTGGTGCGGGGACAAAGTAGCCCAAAAATGTTGAGAAGCTTCTAGGAACATCGATCATCCAAGTCGTTCGTGTATAACGATGCAGAATATGTGACCTACAGGTTACATCAAGACAATTGGCTAGTAAATCAAGTCTAGCTCTGCAAGATTTATATGTCTAGAATCCTGATTATAAAGGGTGCGGAATAGGTTTTTTTCCTGTTTGGGGAATTCGTTTCAAGCGCGGTCTTTTAAGGAAACCTTCACCGGAGTCCGGACTTCGCCGTCTAGATTTTAATGTAATTCGAAAAATGCAAGTCAAATCCTCGAAACTGAATTCTCTAAAGAGAGAACAGAAATCGTAGACTTGAAATTGGGACTCTGTAGAGTTATTCGAAACGCTCCGTTTTGTAGAGGATCCTCAACTGTTTCATCAGCAGTCTCTCCACTGCATGTTTGCTTCCTGTATTCCCCAGAAGAAATCTGCAACTCGAAAATGTTGACACAATAGGGAAGAAAAGTTTGCAATTCCGCGCAATCGCACAACAGAAGAAGAGCTGAGTTAGGCTGTTTAGATTCACTGAGGTTACTAAGCAACTGAGAGTAGGCGAGGGGAGTACAAATTGAGGAGCATGTTACTGTATCTATGGGGATATTTATGTCCTGTGGGATAGTGTAGCTGTGGGTGCGATGGTGTAACTATGGTTAATCAAAAGGCTGTGGCTAACCAGGGCTATGGCTAACCAGGGCTATGGCTAATCAGGGATAACCAGGGCTAATCAGGTTCACCAGGGCTAATTATAACTATGAATCTCCAATCCTGATTCCGTGATAGACGGTGATACTTTAATCTAGAATTGTTTTGATATTTAGTCGATCCTACAGAGATGAGCAAATAAAAATGTGTAGTCGATCCTGCTCTGAACAACGTAAATATTTACAATTGGAAAATTGTTGCCACTTGCTCATCTCCTCAGGTAGTAACTAGGTAACTAGAGCCACACTTCGTTCCATGTGTAGTCATAGTGACGTGAAGTCGTGCGCAATCCAATAACAGGCAAAAGTTTCTATCGAACATCTCTCAGAGTCTTTCATGTTCTACGGCCTTCGCCATAGAATATCCCAACATGTTACATGATACTAAGCTAGTGTATGCAATTCTGTTATGAACTGATTATTTGTTGAGCGTATCACATGGTAAACGTACCCTTCAATCTGGAGTCGTAGTTGCACTCAGAGGCGTCTAGACGTGCGCAATGTGGTAGTGCATCACGGATCAATACACCTATATTAGGATATTCGTACGTTGTATCTACGATACTGCCAGGAACCCATGCACGCATGTTACTACAAACGTGGCTGGTCCACGATGTCTCACAATTTGTCGTTTTTAAATTGTTTTACCTGCATATAAGCAACTAACGTGGGTTTCAAACTTTTCTGTAGTCCCACGCAGTACACCACACCTGTATTAACTGTCCTACACACTAAAACTTTTCCAAATATTTCCACCTGTCATCTCAAGATTCAAAGTTAAAAATAAAACTATATAAACTTGAACAATTGCTGTGAATTTTTCTAGACACTTTTCATCACACTACAATTATCGATTCTCATTACTTTCAACTAGTATCATTTAGTATTCTAGTCTTAGTCTATCACTTCGTGTCTAACAGCGTCACTACAACTGCATACTAGTATTCGTACTATCATTAGATTAACTCATACATTTGTCATCCATAAAATGTCTGACTTAGCATTCAACAACTACTGTATCACATGCGACAAGTTATGTTTGCAGTCTTCCATCTATTGCTGTGAATCATGCAAGTCTATAGATGAACAACAAGCTACCAAAATATCTCAACAAGAATCACAAGTTTCACCTTTATTGACTCCTACCTACCAACATTTTAATGATTACACAACCGATGTAATTGTAAAGGAAAATGATTTGGACTTTGAATATTTCGACTTGAACTATTCTGTCGATAGCAAAGTGGATTACAGTAAAGGAGTTTTGAGTTCAACCAGTCATAATTATAGAAAATGGTTAACTTTAAGTAGTTAACCACAGACGATGTGTGGTGGTCATACCTATTATGACTTCTACTATCACTTCATTTATCTAGCATGCCGCTCAGTATTATCGCCTGAGTGGTTGCAAAATATTACATGAAAATACCTTGTCGCCAGGTTTCCTGCGATGACTTAAAGTTACAAGTTGCTTAAGCTTGCTATATTTATATGCTTATGAGAGTTTTCAAACATGTTAAACATGTTTGGATATTTATGACTACGTGGGGTTTTTTGCCACTAACAAAAAAAATTAAAAATCAATCGCCGGGATTGAAGGGTTTAGTTCTTATAGATTTTATTTATTACACGAATGTGCATGAATATGATGTAGAAGTGTCGTAGAGGAGAGTATTACCAAGATACTCTTCTATATACAAAGCCTACTGTAATAGTTGACATAACTACGCTCTAAGTTGCTGCTGAATTTTGGTAACCGTTTTTCGCGACACATATAAATTTCCATTCCTCTTAACGAGGGTGGAAATCGTGGGGTAAATTCTTACCCGTGCACCAAGAATTGCGTGAGAGGGCCCCACTACATTTGTTGGTAATAACAGGGATTCCCATAAGGCCGTGAATACAAAACACGACTTGTGGGGCCATGGCCACAATATTTACAATAATCCAAGAATGACTGCGGAGGCAACGGCCTAATTATTTACAATAGGGGCTGTCACAAACCGATTTGTTGATGTCATTTGTAGATAGCATTCGTCAAGGAGACGTGTTGCTTCATTCCACTTCGTATCCCCACTACAAAACTTCGCAATGATATTTACGTACCGTAAACTGTTGCTAAAGGTTCATAAGCAAAGTTAAGTATGGCGGTACGGACCTTTGTCATCTTTTCCTGAATCGAGCACTTAAATTGCTACGTTGCTACAATGTTGCAATAATGTTGCAACAATGTTGCTTTCGTATGTTGTACGAACAGTTGCTGGTTAGGAACAGAAAGAGTCATAGATTCCGAGCAGAGTCAACCAATGGTGAGTTCAAGTTCTAGGATACCAAGAATATTAAGTAATTGTTGTTGACCCGGGTATAATCCTAAGACTTTACTCCGATGTTCATTTTGTTAGTTACAAATATTTGTAAGTGAAAGTGGACAGATCTAACTCTCAGCCAATTAATGTAACTACCTCAACCATCGGTACCCTTACAGGCTACGATCAACCGTCTACAAGCTTTGATCCCGATTCATGAGATTAATAACAAAAACAACAGAACTATACAGACAATACTACAGCAACAACGTGATGGCTCGTCAAGATCATCTGATAAAGACTTTGGGACCTGCACACAAAATTAAATCGGTTCTGGATCTGGTTCTGGACCCATTTGAGTCAATGGTACGAGAATCCGACTTAACGGGACACTTAACGGGACACACTACTGAGGATCGTGCGGATAACTACTAGTATTCTATAATTGCGTAGCCGGTTCGGGATTACCATATTTGAGTATTAAAACAGAAATCACTATAATGCAGAATTAGGCTTAAAACGAGTCTAGATTGACACAAGCTATTTCAAAAGTTGACAATAAATGTTGTATAAGTGATTTCGGCTACTACTGTACTATATCTTCGTTATCAACTCTGATATTTGACTTGTCGCAAGACAGTGTCGTGAAAGTGCGACACAGAACTACCCATGGCCAGCTACTCACACTAATACCAATACCAATAGAACATGAACTAAACTCATAAGCCATTCTAATCTAGAAGCGACGAGTCACAAACATATCTTCTGTCTATCTCTCCGTCCAGTCTATTCTCTGACTATCCTAAGGAATCCAAGGAACAATGTAATATTTACACACACACGACCCACTATGAATTGAAAAAATCTTCACTACTAAGCAAAACCTAACCAACAACTTCTACGTAATCATAATATGTTTGGTGCTTTCAAGTCATCACTCACGCTAAGTGGGGGTTACTTGTGGAAGTTTGCCCCTAGATTATCACCTCCACAAAAATACAGATTGAGACAAAGAATGAAAACGGTGGACGCCAACATCGAAGTGTTATACAAATCCTTGATCCAAGCAGAAGGTAAACAAGCAGGCGACAAGACAGGGTTCGCCAAAATCGACCACTTGAAGTTCAACATGCCAAAAGAACATGAAATGACCCCTCGTGATAAATATACTACATTTTCGAAAACCACAAAGGATTATAGAAAAGATCTTCATAAAGTTCCAAAATGGACCAAGAAATCCTTTAGAGAGAATCCTAAATACTTCTAATATACTAGTTTGCTACTGGTTAGAGGTTCGCCGTTTGCTCGTATGATTTTGATACGGTTAAGGACGTTCCCTCTGAAATCATTTCATAATGTACATAGTCATAATAATACACAGTTATTCAATTAAATCTTTAAAAGCTTAGGCTTCAATAGGAATATTACCTCACTGTAAATGAAGTGGTTTAATTATTCAATGTAGAAGATATACAGCAGATTTCTCTAATGGAATCATCAAAGATTTAGATTCTTTTTTGAGACTCATTAAATGTAAACACCTACGAAGTCAGTTCCTCCATAAGCCTCTTAGTCATTTCGCTAGAATCCAGTTTATGGGTAGGGGTTCATGGCTCGGTACACCCAAAGTCTCATTATTGGGTCGATTTTTGTGTCTTTATGTAGTTCCAAGTGGTTTTAAAATGGAAGCCACGTCGGTAGAAAAGGAGACACTCCACGAGCTGTATAGAAAAGAAAAATATGATTGTCTGATATGCTGGCTGATTGATATATGCTAGATTTCACAATTAATCTTGACTTTCAAAACTGGAAAATTTCATATAACAAGCAAACTTACCCAGCTTGTTGATATAGTCCTGTCACTTCTTAATATAGTTCTGTCACTTCTTGATATAATCCCGTCGCTTCTTGAAAGATCTCTAAAGCCCCGTCTAATTATATCCTTCCAATCTTTCCCAAATATAATTCGATATGAAATAATCACTATACTTTTCCTCCACTTTCAAAACACTTGACAAATCTTTTTCCTTATTATAAATAACAATTCTGTCTTCACCGAAATTTTCAATCATTACTCCAAGGTTACGATAAAGGTTTATTTTTAATATGTTTGAATCTTGATTCATCAAGCTTTCATCAGGAAGTTCGAGGTTTTCAAATTGTTGGGTCAACTTTGCCTTACAAGATTCGATTTCCGATTCTAAGTTGCTTTTACTTAATTTCAGAGAGTTAATAGCCGTTCCCAAATCATTTAGATTCTTTGCAATCGCAACTTTTAAATTATCTAATTCAATGGATTTCTTGCTTAATACCTTAAAGATATTTTCATCCTTATCAATCTCTGAGATTTTGTACTGTTTGATTTGACTTAGGTCTCGTATAATTTCATAATTGTAGTCTCCGATCTTGTGAAGAATATTTACTTCATTGGTCAATGACGCTACTTCTTGTTCCAATTTGGTGTTGATGCTTGATAATCCGTCGATTTTGCTTTTACGTACTCTCTTGATAGATTCAATTGTATCTTCAATTCTTTCGAGAGTCAAGAGTTCTGGTTCAATCTCTATACTATCTATTGATTGTTGTATTATATCTTCAGGCGTTCCCTGGTTCATGATGTGATGCAGATTTGGTAGGAATTGGGTGTATGATGTGAAGGGCGGTGGGAATTGAAGGTATTTAGCTCTAAGATTGTCTTAGATTGAAAATAAGTACCGAGTAGTGAGATATGTTATAGTCTGTAGAACTTGAATGGGAATTTATGTCCTTTTATTGAAACTGTAGGGTTTGTTTTGATTTGATTTGTTTTTGAAGTTAACACGACCCAATATGATTTTCAGCAAGACTCCATAAAACCGGATGGAGTCAGAGAGTATATAATAGAGTAATAATGTATGATATCTAGTAAATAATAACTTTTCTGAATATCTTTGAAAGATATATTTTGAAAGACTGCTTCATCTCATTTGTATATTCTTTAGATTCAACAAAAATAATGCAAATAATTGTTCTAAACAATACATTCTGCATCGATTAATCATGGAATCATATCATATAAGTGGTCACTTATCTAGTTTAGGGTTATCTGATTTCATGTGGAATTACGGGAATATAAGGTCCCATATATCACCGAAGATTTCAATTCCCGATCCTATACCACACCCAATATTTCAATTCCCGATTCTATTAAAATATGAGCTTAAGGAATTGCAATGTATTCTCCAAATTTAACTGACACTATCTCCAAACATTAAAGGAACCATTTTCTCAAACTGGTTGGTTTATTTGATACTCACTTTTGTCTTGGTCAATCCGAATCTGAGTGTGCGACACTTGAAAATTTCCATCACACCATCATCAGAACTAATTAGCGACACATACTCAAGGCTCCAATTCTAAATACCCTTGTTAATATTGAAACTCCATAATAGCTATACTTAACAGGTCCAGAAGTTCCCATGAGTTATCCTTCGAAAGACAAGAAAACGTTCGCAGACGTTGAGCTTCCTAGCAATCCAAACTTACCAGCATGGGTTATCACTCCAAAAGAGGAAAGGTTGATTTTCGATAGGTGGAGAAAGAAGGCCTTTTCGAAATGTGATGACTTGATTAAAGCCTATATTGAATGTTCCAATAGTTTCAAGAACCCTCTCGAGTCTTTGAAGCAATGCGAAAATGTCAACAAGGCAGCACAGGAATGTGTGGCAACGTATCAGAAACAAGAATACTTGGACATAGAAAGAGAGATATTGATTGATGAGAAGTTGGAGAAGAGAAAGCTTCTGAATGAGGCAAAGAAATGAGGTTGAGGATCACTTTAGGAGTAATTCTCGATTTCCCAGGGCAAATGAGAAACCTTTCAATACTGAAGGGATTACAGTTACAAGTATAAGATCTGAGCGTAAATTAGTGTACGAAATGTAAATAGAATAAGGAATATAATTGTGACAAGAAGAAAATGTAGTAGAAGAGAAGAAAAGGGTAGTAGAAGAGAATAAATAGGCTCCCTCCGAACTATGCTGTTAATGAAAAATCTAAACTGCAGAGAATAGATTAAATGTTGGATATGCTGGTCTACTATAGACGCGGCCGCTGTCCGTATGCTAAATGTGAGTCTATGTACCTCTTAGGAGTCATTACTAAAGTTGTCACTCTCAAACACTCCATGACTTGCCATGAACAAACTGGCATGTAATTTCCCCAACTTTTCAATAGACTTATATTGAGTACAGGTCGTATGTATCAATTCATTAAAATCTGACAAATTAGCATGTAGTTGGGCCATCTGAGAATTTAAGTGACTTAGTTGTCGTTGTTTGATGGAAGACGACACTGTTGCATTTGAAGGAGCAGACATTGTGAAAAAAGACTTTGCCTGTATTATAATAGACCAGTTTTTGTATATCGAAGATTAACGTCTTATATAGCAGAGTATTGGCTTGATGGTGGTGTGTTCTGTCAGGATTGTTATGGTTTAAGCTTTTGTTTTGGTTGATTTATTACATAAGATAAAATATACGAGAAAACATCAACACCGCAAGTTAAAATATTCAAATACCGGAACCTGTAGAGATAAGTTAATCAATAATTAGTAGTTGCATGTTAATGAGGAGACAACAGGTTACCGTACTCATCAAATATTCTAGGTTTCTTGGGTTTCTTAATACTAGGCTTGGTTTTTTATACGCTGGGACTAGTTCGGCCTAATTATGCATTTATGCTGATTAGTCACGAACGAGACACTGATGATTCAAGACAATTGATGACCTTTTCCTGTTCTCAAGTAGTAGAACATATTTGTAAAAATATAGTCATTATCGACAAGTAGTTACAATTATTTTGCACCCATTGTAACATCACTACATTCGTTACCTGGTGGAGGTTATTCTTCAACTATCCGGTGTAATATCACTAAAATAGTTTTCAATTCATATGTGGTCCCCATACTTAAGCTCCTTTTTCATTATAATACTTCGCCATAAATCTTGGATTTTTCGGTTCTCTAAAGCTTTAGCAGTTAGTCAAAGTTTTCGATATCCGCTATCATTTCCGCGTTATTCCTGGTGGTTCCGTTTTGCTCCTACCGGCTCCGGAAACCCATGTTGTAAGTCGCGTGACCTGGATCTAATAATTCAAAGCCCATCACCAGAAGAGGTTGCAACGACTTGCTTGCACGATTGACATTACTGTCTGAAGCTTTGGATTTAGAAACCACTAGTAAAAGATCATCTTCCATAGTCACTTTCTTGGGTGAAACATAAGCAGCTCCCGGTCGGTAAACTCCAAGACTTACTAGAAGCACACATATTCAATTCGCGGCATATTCGGTATTGTACCTTCAAACTCGATCGAGTATTTTTGGCAAGATCTGGAAGGGTCCGAGTGACTGCTAATACTGTGGGAGTCGCGGCGTTACGAGTCTGTGTTCCTTGGTTCCGAACTAGTCGCTTCGCTCCTTAGTGCGAAAAAGTATCTTCAAATCTCATCAACTTTTAATACCTTCATATTAAAACCAACCGTGTTCTTCCTCCATACTACAAACCAACTGCAACATAACCTAAAAGGCATAGCTGGAGTGTCCTAATACTACAACTGAGCTTGAAGAGTATAAATACTCTTTCTATCAAGAATCACTGGTCACATTCTGATCATCCCTACTCACAGATCCCCGGATTATTAGTGGGCTTTATTTAAACTTCAAAGTAGTCATTTGTGGATCTAGTCAGGCGTCACTTCCTGTGATTATATTTGAATCCAATACCCCATACCCGACTATCCAGCGCCAAATCGGAGTTAACGACATCAAGCGAGAATTGTCTTTAAACATCAAATCCGACAGATATCATTAATATTTTATACAACGTCTTCCAAATCAAAACTTACTGATACTCACGGCATCCTCCTACAAATTCACTATTAAGATCATCAATTCTTGAATGAATAACATCCAAGACCATTTAGTACTTCCTAGTATCTCGGCTCAATATTAACGTCGATGTCCTTTGCAATGGAAAAAGAAAATCATCAAGGACTAGGTCCTAAACAAAATGGGGGTCCTGGACCGATTCCTGCGATCGAGTGCTTGCCACTAACCAAATCAGTTTCAGGAACTTCTACCCAAACCATCAACTATGATATGATCAACAATAGGGTGGGACCCTCGCAAATACATGTGAAATCTCATACTCAGCCTTTCAAACACCAAAAGACTCAACAACAAAAATATACAAAGATCCAACCAGCCATTGCTCCAAAACCAGTAATGCCTAAACCATCGACTTTTTCCCCTATAGTGACAAGCAAAACGAAATCAGTTCATATGCAACTGTCATGTTCAGATTCCGTAATCAACACTTCGAAAAGATGGGTCCTACCTCCTAGACCTAGACCAGGAAGAAAACCTACGTCCGATGAAATAAAGGCTAAACAAGCTGCAAAGTTGGCTTCTCCTATTATAAAGACTGAACCTGGAATAATCAAATCTCCCGAAGAATTAGCCAAAGGTCCTAGTACCAAAAGAGCCAAGGTTTGCAAGAAAGAACAGGATGCAAAATTCCCCATGCTACCCATTCCGACAGATTCCACGACCATGAGAAAGGCTAAATCCGAGGCCGTGAGAGAAAACCAAATGCTAGATACAGCCAAGGTCCCTATTCCCGAACCATCCTTTCCTTCCCTCAAATTTGCAGATTCAAAATCGGAAATATCAAACTTGAAAGTGTCGTACCTTGCCAAATTGAAGGAGCAAGAATTGATCCGGAATTACATAGAAGTATTATCTAACCAGATCAAAGAGCTCAGCTTTGTTCAGAACGGTGTAATCACTTTCGATGCCCTCAGAAATACGCCCTCTCTGGCATCAAATGTCAAGATAAAGAAGGCAAACGGAAACTCATTTGCAAATATGCCTGGAGCCAATGCAAATCCGCCCGTTCCTGCCAAACCATCGAGCTACGACCAGTTGGAATCGATCAATAACTTGAATGATTTGAACAAGTTCTTGGGATATTTGACGAGATCTTCAAACCTTATCCATAGTGTGACTAAGAAGAAGAAATCTACCGACAAGGATGAAGCACTCAATAACCAAATCAATTATTATGTTGATATACGGTCCAAATTCAAAACCATGCAGAGCAACGAGATGAAAAAAGTCAACTCCTTGAAAAAGCTACAATCTACAAGACGCTCCATAAAGAATGAAGGTGAATTATCCATCAACGGACCTAGTTCGATACTAGCAAGTCCCAAAGATATATCCGACCCTTCGTCATTGTCATCAACTCCTGGTCCAGCACCAACTGACAGTCCTCAGAGACAGTCTTCAAGCAAGTTCACCCCCGATCTCTTAAAACCATTGCACACATCTAACTTATTTGACCAAGATATGGATGATGGCATAGTTTTGGACCTCATAGGTGAAGAATACACTTCAAATATGGATGGTGACGATGTTCTAATGGACGAACGCGATTTCGTCGGCATGATGAGAGGAGAGGATGAAAGCTCAATGAATAATGGTATCGACGGTATTCTAGGTGTTACTGGAATGTTCGAAGATGAAGAAGAGAATCTTGGTGCCGTGAAGATTCACGATAAAAAACAAGAAGTTACTCCAGTCAGGAACCACCGTATGAATGAAAGTTTACTCAAGAAGAAACTGAAACTAAACTGCGGGTTTTGTACAAACGATACACCATGCTTGTGCCTAGATGCAGAGATAGATTTAAGCAGATTAATATAGTGAAGTCTAGAGAGTAATTTCACGATTCACTTCTAGCCTTCAGTAACCTTCATGATTAGACGACTTTTTATATTCACGGGCTTTGGTTTTGGTTTGGTTGGTATAATTTATTACCATTGGTTTTATTACTCTTGTAAATAGTTTACCACGTAGATTATGAGAATAGTATCATTATCTATAGAAAGAGTGAGTGAATTGAGTAAGAAGTATACTGGAGTCGTACGAGTCTACTAGTGGAGTCTACTAGTGGAGTTTCGGTGTAGAATACTAGTGGAGTCTCACTATAGTCTCGCTAAGTCTCCCTGACCCTACCAATACTAATATATTACACTCAGATTATTCGTAAAACTTGTAGATTAACGGACTACTAAGGTATACCGATACACCCTAAACAATAATGCTATAAATAATAAATATGGAAACATTCTCCATTCACAACATTAGACGAAGAAAGCAAAGTAAGAGCCGAAGATGGCAGTGGAAGCTAAAACAACATAACCAGTTCTATAGACACCCTTAATGGACAATTCCTTACCGAAATCCCAAATCAAATGTCTGATACCGTTAGAGGCATGGAATGCTAATGGGAACGCAATTGCCGACTTGGCTGCGAGCTTAGCAAGGAGTGGTAAGCCAGCGAAGGCACCGATCAAGGTTGCCGAGTCAAATGGAATGCTTAAAATAGAGGTGGCGGCATATGCTACTGTCGTGGCGTAAAAGGCACTGGCCATGAAAACACCGGTAATTCTGTGGAAGGAGGATAAAATCATGGTTAATTGTGGTTTGTAGATAGTTAAATGTGGGGAGGTTGGTCTGTTTTTACGTTGAGCAACCAAAATTGATTGTTCTTCTTCATGGGATGCTTTGACAGTTGAGATAGTTCTAACAGCTGATTGAATGGCTAATCTGGAGCCTGATAACCTGGTATTGATCAATAAACGACTTGTAGCTATATTGTTAGTATTTGAATACGGGACAGGAGAAGGAGGTCACAGTCGTAGATTTATTATGTTGAACGGGACTAGCAAAGTATCAAACCAGGACTAGGTCTCATCAGCTTTCATCATCTACGATTGTTTATCTTTAAACGGAACATGTGGATACCCATCCAGATATCACCATAGATAATTTAATTGCCTTAGATCCTTGCAAGCAACATCACTTTGCACAGTTACTATGAAGAAGTCACACTCTATCCTTGAATCCTCAGGTGAGGGCATTGGCCAGAACCACCGGACGAGGCCCCTCTTTGATTCTTTGATGAATCTGATATCCTCTAATACATACGTCTCATTAAACCCAAACCGGAACGAGCAAACATCTTGAATATAATTTGCTTGAGTATAACTAGAAGTAACAGGAGCAGTAGAAAATGAAAATTTGATATTCGCTTGTATACCCCGGGGAATTTTCGGTTTGTGCGGCCAATCAAAGGAGGTCAAAAACCAATTATATGTCGCGACACGAGACGATATTGTACGACACCAAAATATCGCGATAAATGTCAATGTCGTACCGTGTCGCAATTTGCGATTATTATGTCGTGTTTCATTGTCGCAAACTCACCCCAAATTAATCCACGGACAATTACGAATTCCATATTCATCCAACCATACGTTTTCTTAATTTACGGTCTATCAGGTTAATCATCTGACCAAATAATTACCAAGTCTCCTTGTGGGAGTTTAGCAAGTAATCTTACAGGGGAGCCCATCATTTAGGTTTTTAATATAAAGTTGCTGGTTGTTTATTACTCAAGATGACCCTCGCAGCGACTTCCATGACACACAGAGAAGACAAGCAGCCGACTACATTTACGGTAACGTCACCAGAGAAAGAAGACCTGTGCATGAACAGAAACGTTAATGACGTTGACACCGATGTCGATGAAGCTGACGGACGAGACCCCAACAGGTCTGATGACGGCTACTCAGGTGATAACTACGACTACAAAGAAGGGAAAGATTTCCAAGAATATAAGGGAAATATAGGCTCTTCTGAATACAACGAAGAGGATAAAACAGAAGACTACACCAACGACGAAGAAAAACTTGAAAACTCGTCAGACCTATCGTTCAAAAAGAAGGATGTGAAGTCCAGAACACAGTCATTTCAATCTGTTTTGTCAACTGCTTCTATGAAGTCCGTGAAACAACAAGTGGCCAATTCTAATATGATCCAACCATTAAATAGAAACGACAGCATTATCAGTAACAACAACACGTCTATGATCATGAATGGCTCGAACTCCAAAAACTTCCAGTCCTTCATACAGGCACCAGTCCTCTCTAGCATTTCCAACTTGAAAAATGGTGATGATATTGAAATCGGACAACAACTACCCTTTAATGATAACAAATCAAAGGCAAGAAGTACGAGTCCCGAAACCCACTATGAAGAGTCCAACACTAACAATTACGAGGACGATACCATGATTCAACAACAGAAATTGACTCTCAATGCATTGAAGAAACTAAGCTTGTCCCCTATGCCTATAATAAATTCAGATGATCATATAATCAGACGACCTGTTTCAAGAAAAAACTCGGTGAAAAACGTCGACAAATCTACAGCACAGGAACCATACCAACCAGCAGAAGTTGACTTATCTTCATTTGCAAGTCTTACCAGACAACCAAAGATAATCGGCTCCGAGAATGAAGGTACAAGAACTACAGAAGACAAACAAACGGAGAAAATGTCGAGCGCTCCATCGTCTTCTTCATCAGCTATTCAACGTAAAATGTCGTTACCTAGACTTCCAGAAGGAGAGCGCGTTGACAATTCACTCACGATTAGTCAATCACAACAGAAGTACCATAACGATGAAAGGCAAAATCAAAACATCGGTGCTCAAAAGTCTTTAGCCCAGCTTTCATCGCACAACCAGAATAATCAACAACAAAAAGTACCTCGTGCAGTAATGCCATCACAAGATATGAATAGCAGGCGAATTAGTAATAACATACCTTCGAGTCAATCGTACCATCATTCTCATACACCCATGGGTCTACAAAACTCGCAAGCCCATCAACAACAATATCAACAGACTCGCCAGAAGTCCAGCAAGCAATTGCAACAGATCAAGGGTCTTCGAAGTCCAATGTATGTTCCTGCAGTTTTGCGTAAGACTATGAATGGAATGTCGCCCACAAGCTCGCAAACCTCAAGCAATGGCCCTTCACAACCAGGATCGCCCAATGAAATCCCTATAACCCCGAACGTAAGCTCAGGCCATGGCAACGAAAACCATCTTAATCCATTCAGACTTAGTCCCGACAATGACCGGTCTTCGTCACGCGCTTCCATCAAGTCCACCGATTCGGCCATGTCCATGGATTCAACCTCATCCAACAAGAATAGTATCAGTGCCAAAACCAATTTCTTGGGCTCGTCAAAGAAGTATGGCGAAGTGTTGAAGTCTGCACCAACAAGAAAACATTGGTTGAAGGACGAAACTGTCCTTGAATGTGGAATCCCATTGTGCGGGAAACAGTTCAACTTTTTCGAAAGAAGACATCATTGTAGGAAATGTGGTGGCATCTACTGCAAAGAGCATACGTCGCATTATCTCTACATAAACCACTTGGCACAATTTACCACGGGAGGAAGAGGAACTCTTTCAAAGGTGTGCGATTTGTGTATTGCAGAGTATAATGATTTCATTCAACATGAATTTGGAGTCAACATAGCTCATTCCACGAGCCAAAAGTGCATACAACAACCAAAAACCGTCGAGGCTGCAAATAGTCTACAAACACCGCCTAAGGAAACTTCAATTGACAAAACTGGTATGACATTTATCAAGGATTCGAAGAATTCTCCAAATAGAAGTGAACAACTAGTTGGAAGTATTCCTGCCAACTGGAGTTGGAGTTCATTCTAACAATCACCAACATTTACAAGGCCTATATTACCATCTAATGATTATACAAGGCTATCATACCATCTAAAGATTATATCTTCCATTTTAATTCTACATTATCATCCAATCTAACTTCTACTATCTACAAACTTGTACGATCTATAAACTTGTAGGTTTTCAGACCAGCTCTGACGTATATAACTATAGCAATATTCATCTAGGTGTCATTATACTGCTGCTAACTATTTACGAGCCATTATCATTACCTAACCCTTTATCATGACACTGCCACTAATCACCTCTTACTCGCCTTCCCTACGCTAACATCAAACCTGCATATAAACTTTGTCGAAACACGGTGGAATTTTCAGGGTATTTGAACGAGCACAACTCTTCATCAAGACAACAACACCAATTGACAATATGAGTACAGAAAGGCTGCAGACTCAATTGAAGGTTCTTGGAATCAAGGTTGAGACCATCCAGTTACTTCTTAAAGTAATTATTTTCATATCAATTGCTGGAGCTGCCATCTCGTCCCGGTTGTTCTCAGTAATTCGGTTTGAAAGTATTATCCATGAGTTCGATCCATGGTTTAACTTCAGAGCCACCAAGTACTTAGTGAGTCATTCGTTCTACGAGTTTTTAAACTGGTTTGATGATAGAACTTGGTATCCCTTGGGTAGAGTTACCGGTGGTACCTTGTACCCAGGATTAATGGTGACGTCTGGAGTTATTTGGCACGTATTGAGAGACTGGTTGAAAATCCCGGTTGATATAAGGAATATCTGTGTGATGTTGGCGCCAGCATTCTCTGGATTGACTGCCATTTTCACCTACTTTTTGACTAAGGAAATGAAGGATTCCAACGCTGGGTTGTTGGCCGCGATCTTCATGGGAATTGCTCCGGGTTATATTTCAAGATCCGTTGCTGGTTCTTATGATAATGAAGCGATTGCGATTACTTTGTTGATGGCTACGTTTTATTTCTGGATCAAGGCCATGAAATTGGGTTCCGTGTTCTATGGAACCTTGACTGCGTTGTTTTACTTTTACATGGTTTCAGCTTGGGGTGGGTATGTTTTCATCACCAACATTATTCCATTACATGTATTTGTTTTGATTTTGATGGGTCGTTATAATCATAGATTATACACCGCCTACACAACCTGGTATGCCTTGGGAACGTTGGCTTCCATGCAGATTCCATTTGTGGGTTTCTTACCAATCAGATCCAATGACCATATGGCTGCCTTGGGAGTGTTTGGATTGTTGCAATTGGTTTCGTTTGGTGACTATGTCAAGTCAAAGATCCCTTCCAAGCAATTCAAATCGTTCTTGATTATTTCATTGTCGGTGGTTACTGTTTTCGGAGTTGGAGCCTTGTTCAGTTTAACAGCTTTGGGCTGGATTGCTCCATGGACTGGCCGTTTCTACTCGTTATGGGACACAAACTATGCCAAGATCCATATTCCAATCATTGCGTCTGTTTCTGAACATCAACCTACTGCTTGGCCTGCTTTCTTCTTCGACACCAACATGTTGATTTGGTTGTTCCCTGCTGGTATTTATATGTGTTTCCAAGAATTGAGAGACGAACACGTATTTGTAATCATCTACAGTGTTTTGTGTTCGTACTTTGCTGGTGTTATGGTTAGATTGATGTTGACTTTGACTCCGATTATCTGTGTTGCTGGTGCAATTGCGTTATCTAAATTATTGGATGTGTATTTGAACTTGGTCGATGTTTTCAAATCTGAACAAGGAAAGGCCAAGTCGAAGCCGGTGTTCCAAATCTTGACTAAGTTAACCGTCTTGGCTTCATTCACCGTCTACTTGATCTACTTCGTCTTGCATTGTACCTGGGTCACCTCCAATGCGTACTCATCACCCTCTGTGGTTTTGGCCTCGAAAAACCCTGACGGTTCGCAAAACATCATTGATGATTATAGAGAAGCGTACTACTGGTTACGTATGAACACTCCTGAAGACGCAAAGGTCATGGCATGGTGGGATTACGGATACCAAATCGGTGGTATGGCCGATCGTACCACTTTGGTGGACAACAATACCTGGAACAACACTCATATTGCTACTGTCGGTAAGGCCATGTGTTCTTCCGAGGAAGTTTCCTACGAGATCTTAAAACAACACGACGTAGATTACGTTCTTGTAATCTTCGGAGGATTGCTCGGATACTCCGGAGACGACATTAACAAGTTCTTATGGATGGTAAGAATCTCCGAAGGGATCTGGCCCGACGAAGTCCATGAAAGAGATTTCTTCTCCGATAAAGGTGAATACAAAATGGATCACGAGGCATCGGAAACAATGAAGAACTCTTTGTTATACAAAATGTCTTACTACAGATTCTCCGATTTGTTCTCTGGTAGAGACGGTGTTGATAGAGTCAGAAACCAAAACATTCCTGCTTCTCAACAACCAGAATTGAGTGTAGTTGAAGAAGCCTTTACTTCTCAAAACTGGATCGTCAGAATCTACAAAGTCAAAGACTTGGATAATGTTGGAAGAGATTTGCAACAAGCTACCAGATTCAAACTTACTGGAAAGGATTCAAAGAGAAAGAGAGTCATCAAAAGACCAAACTTAGATTTGAGAGAATAGTTCTCATAGGTTTCATATACGTACATGATTTATTAGGATGTAGAATTAAATACTGAGCGTAGCGAATTATTTAAGAAGAGATGTTTTCAAAAGATTATAGATATACCCCCAAATCAAGTCTCTATGCCTTTTAGTCACTAAATCTCAATAATCTCAATAATCTCGTTAATATCACTAAATCTCCAGTATTCACTGGTACTAAATGTTTAGCACAGCGAATTATTCAAAGGTCGTGCGAGAGACGATTTTTTGATGAAGATTATATAATCTACTCTACATACTGAATATTGTAAGTAATTACTAGTTAAAATTACTGCGAATTCGTATATGATATATCAGGGGCTATGTAAGCTTATTATATCAGTTAAATTAGTAATTAGAGGAAATTTTAGTTAATATTCTACTAGCGGAAGCGACCGATGTTAATGTACTGCATATAATATATTCATATGTTAGATTTAGAATCAGATTATTTGCAGCTTTTATTAGAGAGAGAGAGAGAGAGAGAGAGAGAGAGAGATTTATTTACTTCAGCCATAGTTTTCTCATGTATATGTTTATTAGGGTAATTCATTAGGTTGTCCGCTCAATTGCTATTCTTTTCATTTCTCTCTAAATAAAGTACTGAGGCTAGAACTTAAATTTACGAATATTCTCACACTCAGTATCAAGAACTCATAAATACTTCATTAAATCTCAGTATAAGTCATTAATATTCAGTTAGATTCACTAAATCTCATTAATATGGAAAACTTCGCTGCGCTCAGTATCCAATAACTATTCTGATTAGCATATGTCAAACCTTATCACCATAAATCACAAACCCCACATCGCGAAAAAGTATAAAGTGAGATTCAAATGGGAATCGTGGGGCAACTATTTACACCAAGATATCATGGCCGGATTATTTGATTTAGAGGAACATTTGGCGTTCTATAGATCGTACCACTTTAATAAGGTGAATGTCGCCATACATTTGGGATGTATTCCAGTAATCCTTCTTTCTACCATCACCTTCTTGGCCCCCACGACTATTGGCCTTTCGAATCCATTTATCAACCTCGGATCGATTTTGGCATGGACGTACGGGACCTACTATGCACTTTTGGACTGGAAATGTGGCTTGCCAGCCTTTGCTGTTTTGACTACTTATGCTTATAACATCGATAAGTTCTACTTGGGTATGAGTGATGCGGACCAGTCGGAATTCATCAAGTATACGATTGGAATACATGTGATGGCATGGTTAGCTCAATTCTATGGCCACGGGGTTCATGAAAAGAGAGCTCCTGCCTTGTTGGACAATTTAATGCAAGCGTTGGTGTTGGCTCCGTTTTTCGTTGTATTTGAAGTTGCGTTTTATCTCGGCCTCAGATTGGATGTAAAGAAAAGAATGGACAACACTGCCGGAAAACTTGTAAGAGAGTTCAGGAAGAGCGCGTGAGATGAGGATCAAGAATAGGGTGTAGATATGAGATAACCTTCACTTTGAGGGTTATTCAGGTTCTTTATTGGCCCCATTTATATTGATATTCTTAGTACTAGTTTTGTCTAGTTTCTAGCTTTTAGCCTCTAGTGCCTAGCTCATCTTCAAGTTCTCCAGTTTAGTTATTCACTCTTTCACTCTTTCACTCTTTCATTTGTTATGTTTTGTTTTCAAATATTCATCATATTTATGCCTTACGCTTGCTTCACAAATCGAATCTCCTTGTAATTGATTTCCAATAGTAAACCAGCCGGGTCTAGTGTTATGATCTCTGCCAAAGATCTCAAGTTTTCGAGCATGGACTCCAACCATCCTCTCTGCAATGTCATAGATCTCATCAGGCTTACGCAGCGTTTCTCGAGTAGCACTCACAACCACATCCATATCCAATCTACGATTTAGCCATATAGGATTTCCCTTTAGTCCCACAAGTAAATGTTCCTTCGAGTGGTTCAACCAATGGCCCGTTCTTCCAGTAACAATGGTTCTCTTAAGTTGGTTTAATTTGACCCAAACCATCTCGTTACATATCTTATAACCCCATTTCACAAGCGCTTTTCTGCCAATATCTATGGATCTGCCAGTGACCCAAAGAAAAATCACTCCTTCATCTTGAAGCTGGTCAATTGAAAGTCCAAGCAACTCTCCGTCCTTACAGGTTCCATAAGGTAGCGCCATGTGGATATCCCATGCAGGATCTGAGATAATGACTGCAAATTTTCCTAGTATCAGAAACGGTAGGTATCGTATATCGCAATTGATCCATTGGGGTGGCAAGACTTTGCGTTGATACTCAGTAAAGCAATCTCCAATAGTGTACTCGTGCCCAATATACTTTTCCTGAAGTTCTGGATTGGGTTTGGACTCTCCTACCAATGGCTGTAGAGTATAATAGTGCAAGTACCGACAAGACTTCATCTTATGGCAAGTATCTAAATAGGAACATTCACCCAACGAACTATCCGTATGATGGTTTACTATTGGAATGAAATGGATTTTGGACTGGGAACATTCATAAACTTCGGGCAGCATCATCTTCTTTGCTCCGACGAGTCGATCGTGCACTTTCTTCAACTCAGGAAGTCCTTGTTTGTTATTGCCGTTATAATCAGCCTTGTTTATACAGAGACTAGAGAGAATCTGATTGTGTTTAGCAACATTACACACTTCAGCAAACAGTTCTTGTTGGTCCCGTAACCGAATCTTTTCTAGTGCTAATCTTGAACGTGCTGTTGGTTGACGAAGTAATCTATCCAACGCAGCATAATCAGTTCTGAAACTAATATCTAGGGTTGAATCGACTTCAACTTCGCTAAAGAGCGTTCCATTTAAAATTGAAAGAAGTTCTTTGCTACTGTTTTCAAACGCCTTTTTCCGACCATGCTTGAATCTAATGCTACTAGCCTTCTTACCACTTAACCGATCCTTGAGAATTAATATACTTGAAAGATCGATCCATGTTAATCTTGATTTGGGACCAAGGGGTTTGCGATCGAATTCAAGAATACATTCACAAATCTCATGAAACTGTCCAAGGTATAATAAAAACAGTTGTAGATCAAGATCAAGGAATTCCAGCTTGGAGTTTAGTTGGTGTCTCTTAAATAACTCATGAATAAATACGAGATTTCCGTTGAAGGGCCGATCAAGTAATCTTGATCCAAATGTGATGAGAAAGTCCACAAAAGGTTGGAAGCGGTGGACCGAATAGGTAACAAGAGTACAAGTGTCCATATCTAACGGGTATTGTTAAAAGAGGCGCTTATTTTAGAGTATATAGGAAGAAAGTGACGTTTGAAATGTGTCAAATTTTTGTTCCAGAATTTCAGAATTTGCAACACTTTTGCGACCTGGATAAGTTAATTGACCGAGGCAGTGAGGATACCAGAGAGGACCATGTTGGTGGTAGTATTTGCGTGAACTTGGACGAGATGAAGATCATTTGTATGCTTTATGTGTGAGTATATGTCTGGGTAATTGTGTCCATTTTCGAGTAGACAATACTACTCACTACTCCAATTGTTCATTGTAGAGTTAGATTAGAAGAGCGAGACTTACCTAGGAACTTGAAGAGTAATAGGAGCCAGTCCTTGTTTTAGAATGAAAGTTCTTGGATTGGACAGGTCCCTGGTAAGTCAATTTTTGTAAATCTTCGTATGTAGTCGCTTCAACAAAATCTGTAAATTAATGGCTGCAAAATGTTCCAAAATGAACCATCTATTGGTACTATTGACTACTACCACCACTTGAAATACTCTGAACTATTCTTTGAATTTATCACCGGGATGCTCAATTTAAGACGTCATTACCATCACATGTTTCCATTACAATTTTTACTCGTTTTCTATAAAAAGTCTTGATGACTATATGATTTCTAGGAGTATATATAGAGGAAAATAAAACAAGATGATCACAGATGTACTTTTTATAATCCAAACGGATTATCAGCGGTTGCAGCTTGAAGATTGGCTCTTCTTCCTGTTTGCTGTGATTGTAATGGAGCATTACCAAACCCGGCTCCGGTAGGCTGGGATTGTAAAGGTTGGTTTTGAAATGGTTGAGAATTGAAGCCGTCAAATTGTGGTTGTTGGCCAAAGCTCGTAGGTGGGAATCCTTGCTGAGGCTGGTTATAAGTTGGAGGTGAACTAATACTAGTGGTTTGGAATGCGTTTGTCATTTGGTTCATATTTTGCTGTTGAAAGTTGCCAAAGTTATTTGGTGGAAACGATGGTTGTGATTGGAAATTGTTCACGTTACCATATGGTTGACCAAAAGAAGATTGGGCCTGGAGATTACCCATGCTGTTCTGTTGTGGCATACCATTGAATCCAAACGATTGAGGTTGTGAGTTAGGCTGTCCAAAAGTGGGTTGCGTTTGGAAGTTTGGTTGGTTGCCTGTTTGGAAGTTTGGTTGGTTGCCTGTTTGGAAGTTTGGTTGGTTGCCTGTTTGGAAGCTTGGTTGGTTCCCTGTTTGGAAACTATTTTGACCAAAGTTTGGTTGAAATGTGTTAGGTGCACCTCCAAAAGAAACAGGAGGCAACCCTCCAGTGAGTTGTTGATTCATTGTTGGTTGTCCAAAATTGTTTTGAGATGCATTACCAGTATTACTATTCATGAAACCGCCAGTGATTTGTTGACCGAAATTTGATTGAGGAACAAACCCACCTGTAAGTTGAGTCCCACCAGTTCTTTGTAAAGGAACCATTGGTCCTTGTTGAGGTTGACTACCAAACGATGTCACTGGATAGCTACCGGTCCTTTGAACTGGAACTAATGGGCCAGTTTGCTGAAGAGACATTGGTTGACCGAAAGATGTTGGAGGCATAGTGACAATTCCAGATTGCAATGGAACAATACTAGGCTGAAAAGATTGTCCGAAAGAAGTTTGAGGCATACTTGGTTGCCCACCAGTTACTTGTCCAGTAAAGGTAGCAGCACCAGCTTGCAATGGAATGATACCAAAAGTAAATTGAGGTGCCATTCCGGTTTGTTGGATTGGAACGAATCCAGTTGGTTGTGCAGTGATTGGCATAAACCCTGTTGGTTGAATTGGGATCAATCCTCCAGTTGGAACAGGAATCAATCCCGTAGGCTGGGAAGCGACACCATCTCCTGTCTTTTGAACAAAGAATTGCTGACCTGGTTGAATCAATGGGCCAGTCTTGATTGGCGTCAATGCTGGAGCCGAAGGAAGCTTTTCGTGGGGCAACTGAGGCATGGGCTTATCCGCACTACTAGGTGGTGCGTTTGATTCCAATGGCTTTATATTTACCAAATCTTGTAATGCTCCAGTGTATTGAGGAGTTTGTGGTTGAGGATTTGACTTCAACAAATCTTCACTAGATCTAGCGGCCGGTTTAACTGCCCATGCATCATCCTCGATTTTACTGTTATTTACCGGCAAGTGGTCGGATTTTGGATGTTGTGAGACATCTTGTTTCAATGGAGAAGGCAATGCACTTGCGTTGACCTTAGAAATATCAGTTGACGAGTTATTGTTCTTCAATGCACCAGTTGGTTCACTAAACAATCCACCTGGTGGCGCAACCTGCTCTTCGACCTTTTTCCTGTCAAATTTTGCATCCAAAAATTTCATCACTCTCAAAATATCTCCTTCTCTCAATCCAAGAGTACGTAATAAGGATGGTGTGATATCTTGTAAGATCTTATCGTCCATTTGTTCACGATTGAAATTAAGAGTATAACGTTGGCAATTTCCAATATCGACACCACATTGAAGGAAGAATTCAAACCAGTCGTAGTCAGGATCATTTTGAGTAAGAGCAGTAGTTGCTTTGGGTCTAGAAGGTTGTGGAGGTGGAATATCGTTTATGGCAGCAGTGGCAGATTGTCCAACCGAGCCCGAAGTGACACCACTAGACTTTGACTTACTTCTTTTCAAGTTTTGTTTCTGAACTTCTTCTTTATATGATTCAAGGGAAGTTCCGGTGACCTTTTCGACGTACTCCAAATCTTCTAAACACAATTTTGTTGCACCGACGGCAATCTTAACACCATTCGTCTTATGTAAGTGGATTTTCCCTTCAATACATCCCAAGAATTCAGCTTCAACTTTAAATGATCCGGAACTATCAATCCAAGTTCTAACTCTGTGATAATTAGGCATGGATTTGTCGGCTTTGTCATCATTTTTGGTCGTTTGTTTGTCTCTTTGAAGTCTGTCTTTTTCTCTAATCTTTTCACGTTCATCTCTTCCACGGTGATGGTGTCTTTCACTTCTGCCGGACTTTTCAACAATTCTACCCTTGGAAGAAGACCCCGATTCTTTGGCAGATTTTCTTCTTTGTGGAGCATCAGTCAACCTATCCAAGTTAGCGGTGCCGGTAATTTCAATATATGAAGAAGGAACAACTCCTTGCTTGCCGGTATCAACGTTTTCACACATCCACCAATCTTTAGACTTGCTTTCGTTTATGATATACACTTCGTCACCTTCTCTGCACATCAATTCGTCCTCGCCTTGAGCTTGGAAGTCAAACATGAGTAAACCAACTTTTCTGTTTTTACTTCCAGTCTCTGCTTTGGCAGCTCTGGCGACTTCACGCAAACCTTTGGCGGATTCGGCTCCTTTCAAATCGGCTAAAATCGAGACAATCGCCTCTGCAACATCTTTGGAGCCAGTATGCAACTCGACTGACGCCGAAGGGCTATTGAGTTCCAAGAACAAATGCTTCTTTTCATTGCTGAAACTAGACAAATCTTTAACTCTCCATTGGTTATCTAATGAGGAAGCTGATTTCAACTTCAATTTTTTTGGATTAGAAGTGTTGGGCTTCATAATAATTAAGCCTTGTCCAATGGACAATACAACAGGTCTCTTTTTTCTTCCATCCACTTCATCAATATACCAAGTGAAAAATTCACCATCAAACTTATGTCCTTGTGATTCTCCCGTATCTTCTTCATTTTCCAAATCATTATTGGTTGGAGTTCTCACGATAGATTTTGTTGGAGAAGTTTCTGTAGGTGGCCTTGACGGCATTGGAGGAGGTGCTTCTTCATCTTCACTTTCCAAGTTCAATTCTTGTTGAGGCAACACTTTTGGAGATAAATCTTTTGAAGATAAATCTTTTGAAGGAGTCAGGGGTTTATGCACCAATGATGGATGTACTGGAGGAGGGGCAAGAGCACCGGGAGACACTACAGGAGCATAGCTGGTTTGTTGATTTTCTGGAGAATCAATCTTGATGTAGTTTGCAGGAATGAAACCGAATGATGTTCTGTTAATGTCGCTTACCAACAACCAATCTGGATCATTCAAATCATACACATTAAATTTTTCACCTTCAGTGAAAGATAATTCTTCTTCTGTTTGTTTAGAGTAATCGAAAAGAGCGGAAGCAGTCTTCACAGGTTCAGCCTAGGGTTAGTAAAATATTCGTTAAAAGCCACCCACTTTCCATTATAGGATAATGGAGAGTATATCTTTTGAGACATCCCAGAACCTCGCCATGGTACGATCTAAATGGACAAGTTACTTCTGGTACTTATTGGAGGATTACAGTCTTCCGAGCTATCCAAGATCAATCATTAGTGTCTGTATGATCAAAATAACATGTCGAGGCTTGGACTCAAAGTCAACGTCGAATATTCACCTGATCATTTTCAATGAAATGATTAACTAAAATCGTTGTGTCTTATTATACCAAAGCAAGGATCACGGCTAGCCTCAAGGATTCTCCAATTGATCATTTGTATATATCATTTAGAGACCGGTTTTGAACGGTTTCGAACGATTCTTCCAAACAATCAATTGTCTGGTCCCTGGAAAGATCTTCTGGACCGAGAAAATATACCAATACTTACTTCTTCGATGTAATTTGATGGAATCAATCCTACTGGTTCATCAACCTCTTCGTCGCCAACTGGCAACACTCTCTTTTTCACTTTCCACCAATCATCAACGTCTGATTTTTCTAACAAATACAATATGTCATCTGCAGTTATTGATAACTCTTCATCGGCTTGTGCGGAATAATCATATAACGCCCTATACACGCCGACATATAAGGACAGCATGCTGATTATTTGCTGTATAGGGTTCGAGAACTCTATCTAGGAGTTGAGTTGACCACGAAAGGGAGGAGGAATGAGTATTGGTTGACACACGACAACTCTAACAATGTAACCAAGTAAGAATTCCAACAACTACTTAGAGAGTTATACTCACTATGTACTTACAACTTCTGATGGCTGTTAATATTTGAAATCTTCACTAGGAAATAGATATATATTTCTATTCAGAATTAGCACTTGTATTCTATTTTTTTAGCAATATCTGATAATCTTTAGGCTGCAATTTTTGACGAGTCTATATCTCAAAAAGGTAGTTATGACTTGCTGTTAAATATAGTACAATATTTCTTCTGTAGATGATATTACGCTTAGTAAGTTCTCTCTTTACTTAGAGCTGTTAGAATTTCGAAGCTTTGACAGTTTTGATGAGTCTGGATTTCAGTCTAAGCTGGTCGGTTAAAGATGGATAAATAAATAGTCCTTGGATAGACTCCTTGTATCTCAACCACCAACAACTCAAGTTATTCAACCTTTCTTGTTTCAACTTTTCTTGTTTCAAGATTTTCCTATAATCGTTGCTAACGATATTTTTGCTCTAGGACCTTTATCTCCACTATCTGTTCTCTTAATGAGTTGGTTCATCTACGAGTCCAGCTTCCTCAACCTCTTCTCAACAATTTCACTAATTCCCTCTAAATCATAATAGCTCGAGTTCGAACTCTCCATAGAATACTGATAGTCAAACCTGTACTCTCTCATATTCAGGTCCAATTCTTTTGGATTAAACAACAGTAAATCCAAAGTCTTGCACAATCCATGAAGAAAATAAATTACTTCTAAATCACATAAATCATCGGCCTTAAGTCCATTGAAGCAATTCTTAAATGAACAAAGATTATTATCCGAAGTTATTTGGATAGACAAATTCGATCTTGCCAAAGACGTCAAATTGACGTATTTTGAGGAATTCTTGTTCCAGAATTGAAGTATGTAGGGACCCGATTCCTTGGTTAAGTAGGGACTCTCTTTGATATATTTGACCTCACTCGTAGCAGAGGTCTCGTAATTATAACATTCTTTTGTAGCCTTTCCTGAACAATCAAACATCTGCATTATGATGTCATCCATACAGTCAGGATTTATTCTTTGTTGTTTAGAAGTCTTGGAAAGATCAGCTACTAGTTGATTAATGGACCCTAAATGTTCTTCCTTCAAGTACCGTTTGGTTGACGGGTGTAGATAACTTGCGATCCGTAGATCAGGTCTAGATTCTAGATTATCATGGATCGATTTGAGCTTTTGAACAAGATTTGTGAGACATTTTTCTATTGTAGTGGAGTTTTTTGATGAATCAATGTTCAATGCTTTATTATTGATCTCTTTATCAATAGTGTTTACTTGGATAATCAAGATTTTTAGCCATTTTAGAGCCATATGTGATACTGGATGAACGCTTGAGCAACTTAAAATGATGTCATAAAAAGGTTTGGAAATACTTTCCACAAATGATATAAATTCCCATGAACTTTCTTTGATGTCGATTCTCTGTACTTTTATAAGTTCCTTGACGGTATCTTTATAAAACAATAGGCCGCTCAAATATGGTAGAACCAAAGATTTCTGATTTCGCAGCCATTTATTCAAAAGATCAAAGTAACTACTATCCTTGTCTTCAGGGAGAGGTAGCAAATCTTCTAACGAGACTATTGCAAATTTGTCCATCTCACATTCCAACATACATAAAATAAGATTTGGAATCATATCCTCGGTATTGAACTGGTTATTATTGACAATTTGTAGATCCCATTCTTTTGCCAACTCTACATAAAATCCAACCACAGCTTCATTTAGTAGTTTTGGAAGACAAATCAAAATCTTCTTTTCTATATCGTTTTCTCCCGTAATGAATCTCAAGGTTTCCATGCTTTTTTGATCAAACCTAAAATTGCTGGTGATGAAGTTTATCTTCTCCTTGCAACATTTCAATATAACATTACCTATGAGAAAATTTATGAGGTTGTTGAGCTTCATTTCAACTAATCCTAACGAAATTTCACAGAGCCTGAAGTCATCGTCTACGTAGTGTAGATTGATAAATACATAGGGATGAATCTCTCCTAGGGGAAACCATTTATGAAATGTAAGATTAACTCTGCAACATCTTGTCGAGAAGAAATGGGAGTAATATTCTAGAAAGTCGGTATATAGCTCTCTAGAAAGATGCAATAATATTTCTGAATCCGGAATGAAATTGGTTGACGAATCGAAGTTATTGTAGTTAATAATGAAGTTCCGGAAATATGTACTTTCTACTTTTTCGAACGGAATTAGATTCTCTATAGTTAAGAGGAGAATCTTCTTGGTGAACTCCTCCCCAGTAATCTTCGACGAAGAAACAAGTCGTCTCTTGAGGAACTTCTTTTCTGAAGCTAAATTTGTAGACATAAAGAAGAATACAAATTGGCGCCAACTTTTCGCAGCCAAAAAAAGTTGATAAAAAATATTATATAAATTGATTATATTAAAAAAGTTAAAATAAAGTTACGGTTACTAGTTATAAATCATAATACCTCGACATATGTGAAATCTAACTACATACCATAAATCCAAGCAAAATCTTTTCTGTCTAGAAGTTGCTTCCAAATTGGGGATTTCAAACTTTTAATATCTTTAGCATATTTCTTTAAATATCAGTTTCTACTAATCTTACTACAATATTCCTAATATCACCTAATTTTAGTATTTATAATATCTAATTCTCTATAATTTAATTCACTCTTGTAATTTCTTCGTTCAGGTTATTCAAAACTATTTTGATATTTTCCATAGTCTTGTTTGCTGTATAGTTGAACAAATCAGTTGTTGATGAACCGACGTGTGGAGTTAAAAAAACGTCTTGTCTTCCTATCAATTCCCTATGTATTCTTGGTTCTTCTTCAAACACGTCCAAACCAGCAAACAAAACCTTACCCAGCTTCAATCCCTTAACCAAAGCATTCTCGTCAACAACGGACCCTCTTCCTATATTTATCACTCTAAAAGGTTTCTCCATCGCTTCAATTACTTTACCATTGAACAAATGTTTGGTGGCAGGAGTACCAGGACATGCAATAATCACCAAGTCGGCAAATGTGCAATCATACATCGAAGGGTAAAATGTAGCTTTGTAGCCTAAATCCAGTTCTTCCTCTTCACTCAAGCGAGTTCTCTTTACATAGTTGATTTTCATACCTATCGAACTAAGTCTTTGGCCAATAAGTTTTCCAATACTCCCAAACCCAACTATCACCACATTATTACCTCGTGGAGATTTGATTTCTCTTCCACACACAGAGTCAGCAAAAGATATTCCGATCTTTGGGGTTATAAACGCTTTTCCTGCTTCTTGATCAAATATTCCATGAACCAACGAATTCCTCACCAAATTCGAATTGTCGAAATTATGTGTGATACTTTGTTCAAAGATCTTGAAGTTTCTAAACGACAGTATAGTATTATATAAAGCCAAGTCAGCTACTGATTCATATGCCAAAGGAGAAGGAACATTGGTCAAAATTATACCTCTCTCAGCCATTCCAGCAAAATCATAATTATCATATCCAAGCTGACACATTCCCACAATCTTCAAGTTTGGAGGACAATATTGTAAGAGCTTTCCTCTGAACCCTCCTACTATATCAAAACCACCCCAATTGCCATATATAGCTTCTATATCTTTAAGTTTGGTCCCGAAATCTATAATCAACTGTTCAAGCGTGGTGAGTTCATATTCTATGCAGTGAAAATTGGATGCAAAATTCTTGTACTCCAAAGATGCTTTGTTGATTCTTCCGACAAACAATACTTGTTGTTGCTTCATATTGGCTTATGTGGTGCTACAATCTCTCTATTCACTGGCTAACTGGTGGATATTTATATTATGAAATTTTCGTTATGGCCTTGATGTCTTTATGGTTTGTTCCTTCAATAGCCATGAATTACCGATCCAGTGCGGCTCATATCGTTTATGTAACGGGAATGGATTAAGATATCCTTAGGATACCGAAGGAGGCTAAAGTTACAAGTGTGGTTATAAAACGTGCCACACAACACTGGGCAGTGTGTGGCTAAGTGGTTCGGATACATGTTGTTATTAGCTTTAATAAATTTTTCTACTAAGTCCAATATGTCCGAGATTTTCCAGATAAGCACACTAAGGGTATCTCGGTATGTGAGCCTCACGAAAATAATCCAGGCCGTTCGAACTTCCTTAATGTAGATTACTATCCGGCCAACATCGGAACACGCTAGTACGTAAATAAACCTCTCGTGTTCGAGAGATAGGAGCAAAGGACGACAACTATTAATATTGAACCGTCTACGAATATATGGTAATGATGTGAAAGGTACCAGGATGTCAATTATAGAACAAGATTATAGTTGATCTTAGATAGTTCGAATTTCTCTTAGTTGTGCTTAGATGGTTCGAATATCTCTTAGTTGAGCTTAGATAGCTCAGATTTCTTTAAGTCCACTTTGTAAATTGTTGTGTTATAGTTTCTCCTTTTATATTCTTCACTCTTGACCCCTAGAGCTTTCCATAAATATCAGCTAGAACGACTGTTGTGACATAATAACTCCTACAATAGCCTACCGAGCATTTACCAAGTTTTGTATACTAATGTATATGATCTGAATAATTAAGAATGGAAATATGATTTTATAATAATGACGGTTGAGTTTAATGAGCCATGTGTGGTTCACCCAAGTATTTGGCCTTGAAGGTGTTACCACATTGCCAGCATCTACCGTTTTTACCGTGTTCGACCTTCATCCAGTATGGCTTGTGGTCTTCACCATCTTTACCTCTACATCCGACGTAACGGTAACCAATGTAAGTTGGAACCAAGTATGGATCTTGTGGAGAACCGGTACCTTCGGTAATTGGGTTTTCCAAGTCAAAGACATCTACACCTTCTCTCTTACCCAACATTTCTAATCTTTCTAAACCAGTAGCTTGATCTAAATCGGTTGGGATCGTACCTTTCTTGGCACCTGGACCAATTAAAGAGCCATCTGGACCAGTAACTTCGGCCAAGACTGAGGCAGTCTTGACACTGACTGGTGCCTGTTTAGAGGCTAAGACTCTAGTGGTTGATAAGAATCTATTTGATTGTCTAGCAATTCTTAATGTACGAGAAAGCATCTGTAGGTTAGTAAACTGTGAAATAAACAATGAGAGACAGAATTGTGAGATATGAGGAACAAGATAAACAACTTATGGGAGTCACACACTAGAAACTTTGAGTTCATTCTATAATATATTCAGGGTATTATACTGAGGTGATTCCAACACACCTTGAATAACTCATTTACCGCGGGTCGTTAAGATGAGAGACATATCAACAAAGTAATTACTGCGTCTGTACAAGGAAGTACACTTCCTTGCGCTGATTCAGGTTCGTCTTCTGTAGCCAAACTCGCATTCTAGACTTCAATATTATACACTGTTGGGTGCTTTGGATCTTGAACAACAATGCTACATGGTAGTTGATGAATTGGATCCGATAAATTTGTAGTTGTTGACGACTCGTCGGTTTATGGGATTGTTGAAATTGGCTAATGAATGAATTCAACTTGATCTTGAATAGTTGATCATTTTGTTATGACTTGGTTTGAATATAATAGCATTGTTCGAATTGAAGATTGTTGTATCCCACGAACTGATCCATTTCATTCTTAATAAGAACGTTTCCTCGGCTTTTTGTGTTCAATCCATTGGTGTCTCTTTCAAAATACTACAAAACTCCTGATAAGTTCACTCTTTAGAGTGGTTCACGATGTTCATCTTGAGATAAGTGTTCCATCTTATGTTCCCCTATTTCACTTGTGCCCTCCTCCACTAGTTAAGACATATGTATTTAATGTTTACTAATCCATTAACTAATGTATCTGGTATACATACTTTATCACTGATACTGAAATTCAATTAAACTATGAAATTCAACCTAGTACTTTATATATGTTGATGAGAATTTTCTATAAAATCAGCCAATTGTTCTGGATTGATGGCGTTTTCATTGGTTAAATGTGATTACGTAAGTTCTTAGTCATTGAAATGGCACTTATCTCCATCTTTCAAGTCTATAGCTTGAGTAGAGTCTGGGAGTATAAGGAGACATATCTACAGTATCTAGTAGTATCAAGAGCCATATATACAGTATCTAGTTCTACCTAGCTTCGTACTAGCAAGTCCTCATAACTCACTTGTTTGGTGTCAATTTATTATGGCGAAAGACTCGCTACTGAACTACATATTGTAGGGTCTGTTATAGCCACAGAAATGTCGAAGGTTTCTGACGTATACTCAGGTTTATTAATACATGGACTCTTTAATCGTGAATGATTCAATTGGCTCAAAAATTAAAAGACCAACCAGATTTCTTCATTACCTCGATTTAAGCAATTTGCACCTTCAATTGAACGATCTATTCTATGGAGTGTTTGGTGCCAAATCTATTACACTTCTGAGTATCTTCAATATGACTTACAGTATGTCAGACACTGCAGACACTTCAGGCTGGCTAGTTCTCCCACCCTTGTAGATTCTTATGTTCCATTTCCCATCAGTATTCAAAATTATGTTTCCATAGAATTTTAACTGCAAATAAATGACTCGATTGTACCTACATAGAAATCATTTGTGTTATAGCATTCCTTTCTTATATTTAGCCAGCATTCTCGTGCTTCTATTTGCAACTATAAATATTGAGGTTAGGTGGTCATGTGAATAAAGTCACGCGGATATTCAGATCTTTTGTCGTAGAAAGTAGACAATAGACTCTAAAGCTATTGGTTCAAATGTTAAAGAAAGCCATTCCTATATATTGAAATAAAGGCTAGTATAAATTATACTATATCATATACCATGTATATACACTTGACTTATTTCAAGTATTTTGTGTAGACAATACTAGCATCCTCAAATTAAACAATACTAGGGCTCGCGCCCTAATATTCACGTGAATTTTTCTGATGTTCACTTTTCCCAGCTCTATATACACATTATCCAAAACATCCAACCCGCAATACAATCTTTCCCTCACACTTTGAAAAAGTTCTCACTCCTATATCAAAATATATTTTAAAAATTTTTCAACTTACATTTGGTTCTTTTCATAATTAACTAAAGGTAAGTAATTGATAGAGATATATATAAGCTCATTATATTGACCTGAAAGAACTTAACTAACAATCATAGCAACATGCCAAAGAAGAGATCATCCAACGGTAGAAACAAGAAAGGTAGAGGTCACGTCAAGCCAGTCAGATGTTTGAACTGTGCCAGATGTGTTCCTAAGGATAAGGCCATCAAGAGAGTCACCATCAGAAACATGGTTGAAGCTGCTGCCGTCAGAGATTTATCTGAAGCTTCCGTCTACGCTGAATACGCCTTACCAAAATTATACAACAAATTGCACTATTGTGTTTCTTGTGCCATTCACGCCAGAATTGTTAGAGTTAGATCCAGAACTGACAGAAGAATCAGAGCTCCTCCTCAAAGAAAGAGATTCAACACTGACAAGAAAGTTGCCCCACAAGAAGCTGCCAAGAAGGCTGCTTAAGAATCATGTATTTAATAATGATTTGGTACTAGTGTTTAATATATGCGTACATTAAGAGACATTCCGGACAATGGAATAACATCCAAGCAAACAGAAGAATATTCTTGAGTTAGCGAAGGTGAAGTAGATGAGCGATAAAGACCGACTAGGTTCTAGTTCAAGTTCCGAAAAGTTTACTGTAGCAATATTGTGATGGTGACATTTATCTCCATCTCTTGTATTCCACTTATATCTTGTAACATACACCATTTGCAGTGGAAATTCAATAATTAGATCTAACGAGTGTCAATTCTGTCTACTTATTTAATATGGTTGATAAATTAAATTACTTTGTTCGGCATTCACACGTTGTGTGGGGTTCAAAAGGTCATTTCACTGATAACCCTTCACTACTTTCTCTTCACTACTATCCGTTCACTACTTTCCTTTCACTATATCCCTTCCCATCAACTCTATCTGTGTATCTCTATACCTCTGTATGTACCATCTAAGGGTTGTCCACCACTTTTTACCTACACACGACTTCGTGGTGTCCTCTCGTATTAAGATCCCACAACAAGTACTTGGTCACTAAGATTGCTAGAGTTGGGGAAGACTGGGCCGGTCAACAGTAACAACCATACACATCGGGAATTGGGGTTTCTCAATTGAAAGAGTTGCCATGACACTATATAATCACAAAGATATACGAGATCGAACGTTCCACGCATCATACCCAATGGAAGCTGTAGCTCGTTCTTATTGGCGTTCCTAATATCGATTTATATCGGAATAGATGGATACGACGTTCCAGAAGTTCCAGACGTTCGCTACATTGTCTACTAAACTGAAATAATATCTTGGTCAAGAAGTATCTAAAGTGAATAACTTGATCCTTCCACGGATCACCTTCCAAACCAACAAATATTGGTATACCGTAATTCTAGCTACAAATAATTAGGCTTACCATAACTATTTCCTATGATTTAAGCCCCGAAAATGTGTCGTAACGGACTTCAACTCGACATGGTCATCAACACGATTATTGTTTGAGAGTCTCTTGGCCGCGCACTACTCGTATTCTTCAGTCTTCTCCAATGGCATGAAGCGTAGAACCATACCACTATTGTAGCATGTAAATGGTGGCATAGAATACGTAAATCACTGGACAATAGTTGTACGTCTGCTCCAGTAGCAAACTTCTCTGTCCGTCAAATTTTAGACGGTCAAGTCCACAGATTTGCGAACAGCTAGCTTATCACCATCATCATTTTTTTGACCCTCGAACTTTTTTACGACCAAATTTTACCGCCAACTTCAACTACCCTTACTTCTTCAATTCCTTCACGTTAACTAATTTCTAAATCGATTGATATTGTTTGTACATACAAATTAGATCTAAAATCTACAGCGATACTCATTTTCCACTGTTTTTGTTTTTTGGAGTCTAATTCGTATTTTTGACTTCCATTCTTCATACCCCTGACCGACGGCAATACTTGACTTGGTGTTCTGTGAAAGAAAGTGATTGCTTACTGAGTTATTGCTGATATTGAGATTGAGCATTTTAGATCAAGACAACTATTTCTATCTCGTGAATTCATAGAGAATCACTTGTTAGGTACTCTACGTTCATCAGCACATTTTGTTTGTCATAAACTTTGTCATCTCATAATCAAGAATATTTGATCATCATTATTGAGGTTAGCTATAAATCACCATTTATTGAGTTAGCTATTATTTCACCCTTTATTGAGTCGTTATTCTTTTGACGTTAACCATTCATTTATTGACTGACCTGTCGAACAGCGCATTTGCTGACTATATAACTTCAGCTCATTTGACTGATTTGTTTAATTCTACCATCATCCACATCTTCTACATTCCAATATGAGTGACGAGACATGGAAGTTTTCCCAATGCTTTGGTGATAAAGGAGACATTGAAAATATTACCGAAGCCGATATTATTTCAACTGTCGAATTTGACCATTCAGGAGATTTTTTAGCCACGGGCGATAAAGGAGGACGTGTTGTATTATTTGAAAGAAACCAATCAAAAAAGAAGCAAAGCTGTGAATATAAATTCTTTACAGAATTCCAGAGTCATGATGCTGAATTCGATTACTTGAAATCCTTGGAAATTGAAGAAAAGATCAATAAAATCAAATGGTTAAGAAGTTCGAATAATTCCCTTTTCTTATTGTCAACAAATGATAAAACTATAAAGTTATGGAAGGTTATGGAGAGACAGATCAAATTGGTTAGTGAGAATAATCTTAATGGAATGAGTCACTTACCTTCATCAGGTTTATCATTATCAGGTCTAAAGTTACCTCAATTGCAGTTACATGATAAGCTCATCTCAGCCCAACCCAAGAAAATCTATTCTAACGCCCATGCTTATCATATCAACTCAATTTCTGTGAACTCAGATCAAGAAACTTACTTGTCTTCAGATGATTTAAGAATCAATCTTTGGAATTTAGGTATAGCTGATCAATCTTTCAACATTGTTGATATTAAGCCAGCAAATATGGAAGAATTGACTGAGGTTATTACCAGTGCCGAATTCCATCCAAACCATTGTAATCTTTTCATGTATTCGTCGTCAAAGGGAACGATTAAATTGTCAGATATGAGATCTAATTCACTCTGTGACTCTCATTCTAAAATATTTGAAGAATATTTGGATCCAGCTTCACATAATTTCTTTACTGAAATCACATCATCGATTTCTGATGTGAAGTTCAGTCAAGATGGAAGATACATTGTTTCAAGGGATTACATGACCGTTAAAATATGGGATTTGGCTATGGAATCAAGACCCGTAAAGACTATAAATGTTCACGAACATTTAAGAGAACGTTTATGTGATACTTATGAAAATGACGCTATATTTGATAAATTTGAAGTCCAATTCAGTGGTGATAATAAATCAGTCATGACTGGTTCTTATAATAATAATTTCATGATCTATCCAAATGCTGTTAATACTAGTTCATCGTCAACTGATAATGCAAAGGTATTACCAAGTTTTAATACATCATCATTCACCGGATCCAAAAAGAAGGTTGACGATGATGAATCCGACGACGAAGACTCTGAATATCCCCCAACCACGACTGATGATAATGAAACATATCCACAATCTCCTAGCTCACAATTAGATGAAGATGAACAGGAAGAAATCATCTTACAGGCAGATAAATCTGCATTTAAATCAAAGAAATCGGGCCACAACCCAATGAGACGTAGAATGATGAGTGGAGTGGGAACTGGAGCAGGGGCAAACACTGGCGATTTTGATGATATTGATTTTAAAAAGAGTATTTTACATTTATCATGGCACCCAAGGGAGAACTCGGTGGCCATAGTGGCCACAAATAACCTTTACATCTTTTCAACTTTGTGATGGGTTTTTTGTTGACCAATTTCTCCTCATATATCCAATAGATGAATTGATTTAGTTGATATTAATATTAAATGTAGATATTATCGAGAACGGTTATAAATTGAGTGGAATTGAGTGAAATTACATCCAGAGCATATCGTTAGGTATTCTGCTGCTCACTCTATTTATTATTCTCCGTAGAGTGGAGTCTGTGTTAAAATGCATGACTATAGAATAAGTCTTCGAAAGAACCAATTCTTACTACAGCCCCTGAATATATTGAATATGTTGTATGTCTACCTATATTGTGTTACTTTCCGTTCTTTACACTTAGAACCTTCTACTTGAACTTTGTCCTAGTACATTGAACATTGAAAATGAATTTCTCTCTTGTTCATAAATATTTTCTTAAGTTGTCTATTGAGACATATAGAATGGAATATAGAAGTAAACCCTTACAGGGATAATGTCTAACCATCAGTTTAGCTGTGTGCCCTGATAGTCAGAGTGAGTGCTTGAAACCGCAAATGCCTAAAGCTATGGTGGTATTATTCTTACGACTCGATATGTCTGTTGATGTCAGAGTTCCAGAACAAGGTCTTGTCACCGTCACCCCAGAAGAACTTCTTTTGTCTCATGTTTTGGTATTCGTATTGAGTTGGCCATTCTTCATCACTCAAATGGGCAAGGTGCTTTCTGTGTTCAGCGTGGTCCAATTCAATTTTGATAACTGGAATAGCAGTCAACAAGATAGCTGGAAAGGCAATGAAGTAAACGGCCTTCTTCCAAGCGTTGGTGATACCTTCGGAGTGGTGGACTTTTTCTTCGTAGGCCTTCTTGAAGGCTTCACCAGCTTTGGTGTCATATTTGGATGAAGCGTAAGCTTGTTCTTTTAATAATGGGGATACACCGTATCCATGGGCGAAACGTCTGAATGATAATTGTTGGACTCTCTTAAACATTTTAGTAGTAGTTGAATGGAGTAGTATAAGTTACAGTGTGAGATTTTTTTATGATGTTTCTCACGCCATGGAAAATTCGCGATTTGATTGGCTAGGAATTGAGGGAGGTTTGAGAGAGTGAGGGAGGAGTGAGGGAGAAGTGAGCAGCTTTTACGCTATCATTAAGACAGTGTTAAAGATGACGCCATACCCTAGAGCAACTATACGCATGTAGACTAATATGGCAAATTCCGTTTTAAGTGTGGTCTCATGAAATGGGTATTACCAGTAATTAATAGTCTGGGGTTTTTAACTATAGAATATATTGCGACCCAGAACACTGGAGATTGGTCACGAACAGTACTTTATTAACAGTGCTTTACGAGCCATGAGGTAAGTATTCTTAAGGTTGTAGATCTGTATTAGTTGTAGATATTTTATATATTCAAAAGTTAGTACTAGTAAAAATCGTATCTATGAGAATAAGATTTAGTTGCGTTCTGGATCCTAAAGTATACTAACGTATTGAAGATGGAGGACTGCAAAAAGTATGAGTCCATGATATTAAAGCATAGATCAGGGTTCGTTGAAGTTTACATATTAGGCGATATTTCGTTAGCTATTGGCGATTATGAATCGGTGTTAAAGTCGTTATTAGCCAGCATTTGTTTGGTATTTCAATACCAGGTTATTCTCTAGGTTATTCTCTCGATATATGGATTTTTATCAATACGCTTTATGGGTTCTGACTTCTATATCTACAGTAGGTTGATATACCGCATATATATCTCTAATGGAGATTCATAATTCTACTAGGATCATTTACTAAGTCTATCAAGCACTTTTGGTGAAGAGTGCATATAAAATTTGCAACCAAATCACATAGAATTCAGTACACCGCCTCCTGGAAATGTCTACGAGTCTCTCTATTAATCATGCAATACTCGCGTACGTCATTGTCCATAAATGTCTATCTATTTAGCTAACCAGTAACTTTTGCAGCCGACCTCAAGTTTGTGAATTCAATGATTTCTTCTACGCTTGGTGGTGAGTTGGACATTTCGATTTCATCTTCGTCTTTGTTCAATTTCAAGGTGAACTCATACTTGCTTTTAAAGGCATTATAGGTGAAATAGTCATGGCGCAAGATCGTCAGTTTTACCTTCAACTTATTCAGTTCGTCAAAAAACAAGTCCGAAGCATTTCCTGATTGCAACAACATTTTCATCTCTTGGTCATGGAACTCGGTGATATCCTTGGTGAGAAGGTACTCCATCAAAATGTTCTTGTCGGAGAATACAAAGTCAATATAGTATTGGTCGTTATCGAACTCAGTGACAAGAGTGCTGATCGGAGCATTCTTGTTTACTGTAGTTTCATGGCTATGGAGGTAATCCGAAAGTGGTAAACTCTGGATCCAATTTCTTAATCTTGGTAGAAACGTGAATCCATTAAAATTCAATGATTTTGTACCATTCTCGTCGTATTCAACCCCCAAAATCTGCTGGAATTTATTGGGCACGTATGTGAACTCTCCTTCTACCATTGATAATTTCAAAGGGCTCAATTCACTTAAAGTCGAAAAATGGTAGTTCCTGCAATTGTATACCTGTAGAAAACCATTTCTATCGAATTCAGACATTTCGTTTTCTCTCGTGAACGGTTCCGTTAGCAAATTATTATATCTGATTGGAGAAATGGTGTCACTCACAGCCAAGCCGGTGATGTCAACATAGAAACCAGTTTCCAAATCAATGAATCTTGCATCGATATTGTTGTTACCATTACCTCGTTCTCTTTGACTTATAAAAGTTCCACAGTCCAAAAAGTAACGACCGTATCTGATTTCTTTGTTCAAGTCGTCACCAAAATCAATAATCATAGACTGATTGAATTTCCGTGCTAATTTATGCAAATGTTCGATTGGCATCTGGACATCGATATCGTTGTCCCAAGGAAATGATATTCCATTCCAATACCACGATAAGAGAGATCCGTGTGCTATCCATGTTGTTAAGTTATTTGAGTTTGCCAACTTAAGCCATGCTCTAAATAGTCCATACAATGCAGGAGCCTGGCGATCGGTATAATTGATAATCCCGCCATAAAACCTCCAGTCATAGTGTGCACCAATAGCATAGTTGAATTCTTTTTTGATTAATTTTGCCTCGTTAAAGTATTTGGGAGCATCTGGTGCAGTTAATGAATACTTGAGAGAGTTGTAATAATTTTCTTCAATAGGGTCCAATTGTTGATTTGTCATTTGCTGAAAGTACTTTACCGAGTTATCAACAAATTGTTCATGCTTTAAATGTTTATAATATGAGAGATTAAGTGGTACTGATGCTTTGGTCAGGACTTTCTGGAATTCTTGCAAGGAATTCCTGGTGTTGATATTTTTATGACTTGAAAAGAATGATTTCATCAATTCAGTGGTGTGCAATCGATTTTTACTTTTGATGATATCTTGTTCCACCTTGATATACATGTTTTGATTATTTGGCAAGAGAATATTGAGCGATAGTGGAGGTGGCATGAACTCTTTGAGGTATGACTTGGCTATGATTTCACGTGTTGAAAGTGTGGATCTACCTCCAAATGAAAATATATGAAAGCCAGTTGAAGCGGGTGACTTTTTGATTAGTTCAAGATTGTGAATAAATTGAGAGTCGGATGAAGACGATATCATCTCATCGATTTGGTTGTCATCGAAACAGTAACGGTCTGTATCCACCAATTCATTCATGACATTTCTATTAGGTGATGATGTAGTTACATCAAAGAAATCGCAAGCCTTTTTTGATGAATCAGAGTAATAGTTTTCAAGAACTGAAGTATCAACATAGTCTGCCCAATGGAAATAAGGTAATGTGGGTGTGGATAACGGATCAGCAGCTAGTTGTTGCGTAATATTGTGAAGGAGTAGGGAAAAGGTGAAACGAGGATCGTAAGGTTTGATTAATGCACTTTGTGTGGTGGTTGGCGAAGGGGTTTGAGTATCTGTCTGATCATCTTGAGGCAGTTTTGGATCATCTTGCTTGCTAGCAAAAAACCACTTATCGGACGGTCTTTCCACATGAATCTCGTCAAATTCATCATTTCTATCCAAATTCAAGAGGAAAAGTTTATCCTGTTCATCTTCAACGATTTCTGACAGATATATCTCATTAAATTTTGCGTAGATAAGTTGATTTATTGTACTGATTGGGTTATTTGGTTGGATTCGATTCACTAATGCTTCTTTCAAATCAACAATGTTGGTGTAGAAAAAGCTACGCTTTGGAGAAGGATCATATCTGATGACGGACAATATTATTATGTGAAGTATCAATATACTTGCAAAGAGTAAGAGTCCACGAGACCGTCTGACCATTTTGGAAATGTCCGAGATAAGGAGTGACGAATAAATTTTAGTGTTGGTGTCCAAAGACTTATAACAGGGAAGATACGCCTATAGATGTATGTACTCCTTATAACACCACGTCAGCTAGTCTCCAGATCAAGTCTCCCAAAATTATAAATTGGAGATTTTCCAAAATTCTCCTTATATATAAATCATATATTTTCTCTAAATTCAGAAAAGTTGCAAACCTTGGTCACCGACAGAAATGGGAAATAATATTCTTACAGATTGACCAATTATTTTTATATTAGCTCACTCCTTCAGGGACCTTTTCAAAATTGGAAAGTTTGATTTCTTGTTAGCGTCGTTGGTTGTAGAACTGGCTATTGATCCTGGTACAAAGCATACTCTTGTAAGGTTGGAGTATGTGCCAAGTCTTCACAAGAACCCAGACTCCTGGATCCGACATACTGACATTTCGCCAATCGATACGTGCTTCGCCCCCCGAGGGCTGAAACAGAACAGAAAAATAAAACACAAATCCCGCAAGTTTGGTATATATCTAGTATAGAAGATGGTAGAGATAAGTAGATAGGAAATAAAAACCGTCAGGGTCTCGCTAGTAACTCATGCATCATTTTGCAGCCACCGGGGTCCCTTTCTGGAATCCGTTAGGGTTTGTTTGACAGGATCAACCAAATTTGAGAAATCTCTTGGCGGCGCTGGGAAGAAAGATTATTTTTTAGCGTGGTGAAACAAAAACAACAGCACTTTGAAGGAGTACGTAATATTCGAGGCTTGTGACTAGTCTGCCACATTTGCACATTTTGAAGCTATGTATATGTTATGTATCTATATGTGTACTAGCATCTTTACTTACAACTCCATGATATCAACCTACAAGTCAATGATTATGTAAGAATCAAGAATCATCCTGTAAACCTCGCACGACGCTTCGTATTTAGAGCGAGCATAAGTCACATGACCTGAGATCGATAAAGCACACATAGGCCAGGAAACGATGGAAGTTTGATTGCACTACGCCAGGTGACAAGATGATGAAACAGAAAAGAGGCTATGTTTGGGATTTAGATATGAATTATCAATTTACATGGAAAACTTTATATAGTAAGTACAACTATCTAATAGCCGTGTTGCGGTCCTGATCTTTCTTATATCCGTTTATAATTCTCTGACGGAGATATATTAAAACCATACTACAAGAAGCGATTATATAATAACAGTAACTTAATTACCCGACAGCTAACAAATTCACGACATCTGGGTATCATTATCCAGCTATGTAAATTTCAGGACATCTCGACTGAAGTAAGTCCGTATAATCTCGAATCGCTAAAGGTTTCGTGGGCTGTGGGGAAATTTGATAATTTTTTGGTGCCACGAACATTTGGGCTTCACCTAGAACTAGTCAATATCAAATAATTTCTTAATTGTTAGTCACACCCAGTATATGTGCTACTGGTCTACCGTATTATATGAGGATTTTATTGATTCACTAGTTTTCGTTACTCGTCTACTTTCCTCTGTGTGAATATGATTTTTATAAATTTCGATAAAGAATTAGAGTATGTTGCAACATAATACTGAGCGTACTGAGCACAATGAAGTTTCCAAAAGTTTAATCATTCACTAATATTAAGCAAGTAACTACATCTCAACAAATACTTACTATGAACCATTTAAAACCTTTCGAATCCACAGATACTTCGTTTCGCTCAGTATTGTCATTTCTTGAAATGTAAACAATAAAGATCTCAGTTGAGAGATGTATTCAAGCGAAACTTCTCAAATTGCAATATAAGGTTTGAATGGGGGATTAATATTCATATATTACAGCTCATACATTTGCAGGCAATATTCGTACATGTACTTGCCATAGTATTCATCATAGTATATAATCAGTTTACAGGTTACAGAATATTCATGCAGGTTAAACTGATGTAATGTGCAGGTCACATCATTTCAGTTTTGTAGGTTGTAATAACTATTTTACGTCAAACAGCAGACCAGAAGTTATAAATACTACGTGGTTGTATTAGTGGTATAACTTTGCAGATTATTCTTATTGCTCATTTTTCCTATTTGTTATTCAAAAGAAATCCGACCACAAATCACTCAACCACATTAAGTACTAATCGCATCATGAAGTTCAAAGTGGCATGTATTCAATATAATCCTGTCATTGGACAGGTGGAGGCAAATGTAAAGAAAGTATGGAAACTTCTTCACATGTCGAGAAGAGACGAGTTTGATTTAGTCATGCTCCCAGAACTTGCAATGACTGGATATAACTTTTCAAGTCCTCGTCATGTTGAACCATATTTAGAAAGTATTGAAGATGGTGGGACATCAATTGATTTGGCACGTGAAATATCTCGCAAATACAAGTGTTTTACGGTTATGGGATACCCTGAGAGGGTAAAGAACCCTTTGCTTGATGGGGTTGCATCGCCCAAACCTACCATTTACAATTCGGCAGTGTTGGTAGGGCCACATGGAGAAGTCTTACAGAACTACCGCAAGACTTTTCTATACGAGACAGACGAAGTTTGGGGATGTTCCGAAAACCCAAAGAAAGGGTTCCCTGCTTTTGATTTGGTATTGGATAAGGAGTATTATTTGAAAAACATACCGTCAAAGACCTATAAGTCCATCAGGACGTCTATGGGAATATGTATGGATTTGAATCCTTATAAATTCGAGGCCCCATTCAATGATTTTGAATTTTCTATGTCATGCTATGAACAGGGAGTGAAGTTAATATTATGTCCAATGGCGTGGTTGTCGCCCGAATCTCCATCAATAAAGGAAGAGTTGTCAGAGGTGAAAAAGAGAGAACTTGCAAAGGAATTAGAAAAAGATTTGGGAACAGAATTAGTGGTTAATGAAGTGAACCATAGTAAAGAAAATATCACTAGTGAGACTAAAGAAAATGACACTACTGCTAAAGAAAATATCACTAATATCACGTCAGAGAATAGTAGTAATGATGCCACCCCAACAGAAGAAACATTTAGGTCAGGAGAAAGTTCGTTTTCTACCATCAACTACTGGATTCTCCGTTTCTTTCCGTTTCTTTCCCATCCATATAGTTTCCAGCCTAAAAACTTTAATTCTGCAACTGTCATAACATGTAACAGGACAGGAGTGGAATCTACCGTTGTATATACCGGCTCTTCATCAATATTCCAATTTCATAATGGCCCTGAACATACATCTACAGATTGTACAAATCCAAATGTTGAAGTTATTGGAAGTTTAGGACAAGGCGAAGAGGGTATATTATTAAGAGAAATTGATTTAGAGACCCATTGAATTGATAGAGAAATTGATATACAGAATTATTGAGAGGAATTGTCATAGCGACCCAGTAAGAATTATTAGAGAAATTGATATAGACACCTAGTAAGATTTATTAAGAGAAATTGATATAGAGATTTACTAGGGGAAATTGTTATAGAGAATGAGAATGCAATCATGTAGAGGATTTCCCAATTCATATTAATTTCCACCTAAAAAATAGAACTTGGAGCTAGAAAAATAACACTGAAAAATACTGAAAGTCCATATTTTCATGAACATTGCGGGGGCTTGATAATAAGAGGAAATTGGCGGGATTATTTAGGTACAGTTGATATAATTAACATAAGAATTACATTATTAAAGAATAGCGTTTATCCACAAGCCGAAGAAATTGGTGATAAAATGGTTACAGATAGCGGCACTGATTTTAGAACACGGAGCTCGGAATTAAATACTCTCTCAAAAAAAAGTTATCTAATATTCGGCCAAACGAGTAATTATCAGTAGATATATGAACACAAGAGTAATCGATCTGTAGAACCATTTGGATGTTGCTCCACCAGAAGATGATGGCTCACATCCTGATATAAACGTAGTGAAATTATTTGAAATTATATAGAATATATGAAGGGACGTGTACCAAGCACATTTCCACTAGATATATCCTTGGCTGTAACCAATCAATTCTCGACCGAATAACTCCTGATCCCGAGAATTTACGATTTACGTAAATCACACTTAGAACTTTTGAATTCGATTGCCGAGAGCATAGATGACAAATTACTAATACTTGCTCCAATGAATGAGTGTGGTATAAAAGTGCCCCCAAACCCCTGAGCGAATTAGTTCGAAAAGTCTTTTTGTGCTACTTATGACGTGTCTCTGAGAGCCAAGATTGTGTGCGCCAAATCAGCTGAAGCGAAGAAAAGCAATTCACAGTAGTGGGGAGATACACGGAGACGATGTAGAGACTACAGATGTGAGAGATAAACTACCGTATATCAGTTTACAGATTTGTAGCATAGATAAATGCAGATCTGTAGACGAAATAGAACCAATTTAGTTAAGGTACGAACTTTGTGCGACTTACAATATAACCCCTGTAGAAATTTTATGAAAGTCTTGACCACGAAGGTTAATGAAAAATAAAAATTAATACTAAATTTTTATTAGCAACTCCTTTTCTTTCATTAAGATACTGCCAGATCCGTTGGAAGCACTCACGTACAGTAACCGGACGATTCTCATACTAATAGGAATCAACTTATCATAGCCCAGAGAATTCGAGATCCGCAATTGATCTGAGCTAAGAGCCACAAGTCCAGTGAACTGTTTATAGCGAGTCTTGGTCAAGTCAAAGGGCACTTTGAATTTCATATACCCTGAATCGCTGCATCCTTACATCGCCATAGTTGAAAATGTTCAAGCAGCTAAGCCTAAAACTTCCTCGTCGTATTTTTATACGGTTATTTATCACCATAACCATCATCAACATATTTCTCTTCTCTCATTATTCATTCACAAAATCATATTCATCATTAGAGGCCCTCAAATTGGCGGTCAAGTCAACCATCAAATCTAGGCTATCGTCAGTTTACACCCTGGCAACATATTCTAAATATGATCTAGACAGCACTGAATTTTTGACGCATGTCGAGGATATCAGAGCCAAAAAATTAGCATCAGAAGAATCTAGAGACGACCTCTGGGATATAGATGAAGATCATACTTTACCTCTCAATATAGAGATCCCACAATGTTATAGAGGGGAAAAGAAACCTGTCATACAACCCTTTGATCCTAGGTTCACGATAGCTGTCTACTACGAGTATTTGAGATCATTGATGGTTCCAGCAGAACTACAACCAAAAAATTTAATTAAAAATAATGGAGACTTAGCATCATATTCACCAGATATATTTAAGAGATCGGAAAGCAACGCACATACCACATCAGAATTAACAAGGAGGTCTGGTTCTTTATTTACCGTTCCATTTCATTGGTCCGACTGGATCGACATGTCTAAACTTCACAAGTATTTCCTCAACCATTCACCCCAAGAGCAATCCAACTACTGTAAGACTCTTTTTGACATCTACAGCAATGCAGATCTTATCAAGAAATCTAGCGGTTTACATAAACTTAAAGAATATTGTGTGAACGATCCAAGCCATCCATTGGGTTTCAGAATCACTCAATATTCAGGCCAACATACTCTCGATGCTTTACAACTTTTGGGTAAAGCCTATTTGCATACCAGTGCACCAGCACCAGTGAAGCTTGTATTTTTATCACAAGAAGGATCGTACCAGGTTGACGTCGCCAATGACCATGCTAATGCAACATACAAGAATCTGTTACTTCATAATGGTATGGTTGAAAGCTTACTTGAGAAAAACATTGTTTCCCATGATCTCAACGTCCTCGAGAGTTATACCAAGTTGGTAAAACAATTTGGAGTTGATAAGAAGTTTCCAGTGGAGCATAAGATCGAGATTCCGGAAGAATCGTTTGATTTTGATGCTGTCAAGGAAGTACAAAGACTTTCTTCGCTCAATAATCTCACCACGTCTGAAGGACTCTACTTGGATTCATTACAAAATTCTCTTGCCGAAAGAAATCCTCCAAAGCATTTCCTGGAAGCAAAGCTTTTAAATTCCCAACCACAGTTTTGGCTTGGTGAACATTATGACTGGAGGTTTTTCGATGGATTTACTTTGGGTAACGAAGAACAACTTATATCTTTGCACAGACTCACCAAGTCCTATCTTAATTTTTGCCGTACAAATGGAATCACAACATGGATTGCACATGGGTCTCTTTTGTCATGGTATTGGAACGGAATAGCATTTCCATGGGATTCTGATATCGATGTCCAAATGCCCATCGCAGATTTGAATAAGTTAGCTAGAGATTTCAACCAATCTTTAGTTGTGGAAAGTGCTGGATCTGTTGATTACTCATTTGATGGGATGGGCCGTTACTTTGTTGATGTCGGTTCATCAATTACTTATAGAACAAAGGGAAACGGTCAAAACAATATCGATGCAAGATTCATCGATGTAGACAGCGGGCTTTACATTGATATCACTGGCTTGGCCCTTACTAACCAAAATGCTCCTGATAGATACAACTATATGTTTAAAGGTGCTCCAAAGCAAGTAACTGATGTTATAAATGCTGCTGGTAAAACTGATCACAAGATGAAAAACGCTCTCTTGAGGGCCTATAACTGTCGGAACAATCACTTTGCAACCTTGGATGAGTTGTCACCACTTTCACTCTCTGTGGTTGAGAATCAGTTGAGTTATATCCCGAACAACTTTATTGTTACCTTGAACTACGAGTACAATAATAAAGCCCTCGGCGAGAAATACTTCCAAAGTCATGTTTTCCTTGAAAATTTAAGGTTGTGGGTTCACAAAAAGCTTTTGCTTGAATATTTGGCAGACAGGAACGCCTATGTTGCAAGCCATGGCGAAGCCAGTGACATAGAAGATGTTCCCATCGCCGAAAAAGATGAAAAGGCGTTGACTAAGGCTGAAAAGGCTCACGCAAAGGACAATTTGGGAGATCTTGACAAGTTGAGAATCGACCGTTTTAGTGTCGAAGATTACCTTGCATTGTTACAAGATACAAATTTACTCAAGGACTACTTGAGAAGTCGAAAGATGACTCAGTTCCACCAACATGAATTGCGTCGACTCTTGATTGAAGATTTCAAGGGTGCGGCCGAGTTGTTGGAGGAATATGCACAGACGAACACTATTGGAAGCGGTTTGCATCCTGATTATTTCATGTATACGATCATGAAGGATGTTGAAAAACAGAGTTTTATTAGCCAGGTTAATAAAATTATTGCATTGGAGGAAATGTATGATGCAGAGAACTGAAACCACTTCAAGTATTCTAAGTTTCCAATTACAACAAGCGACGAAGAGAAGGATACGAGACGCAATTAGCTGCTGATTAGTGGCTGGTTTCGAGCAATTCGATGCTTTCTACGAACCCTCATCCATTTATTTATGTCAGCAACGGAAGTTCAGAACGTATCTACCCGTGACCTGTCCTTAAAGAACTCAAATGGCTCAAATTTCAAACCAACTACATAGCATGACAATTTCCTTGGTGGAAACTGCCATAGCTGCTCATGAAACTAACTCATTAAATCTAATGCCCAGGGCATCATCTTCACTTCCATTCATTATCCAATACTCAGCTACTCAAACATATGCGAGAAAGGTCAATATGAGAATGCTTCTACCTAATTATCCGGATATTCTCGCTAATATCAGATCCATCTAACCTGACAGTAACTAGTGAGCTATTAGTTTCCCATTTACCTGCATAATTCTGGCAGGATCATTAGCTTGTTGAGTCTTGATTAGGATTTACTTCTACATCTCACTCACGAGGGCCACTTACGTACAATAATTTTCCTTCATATACCTACTCTGGACTCTCATTGCATTATGGTGACATACCAATTCGTTAGTTACTACCCAAAAATGCCGTAAAATACGATTTACGATGCCATTAATAAATGTTAATTGATTTATAGCAACGGTGTTGTAGTACCTGCAATGCACAGGAATAATATATGACAACTCCGGGGGAAGAAAACGAGAGAAGGAAATTAATTTAGCTGCAACCGCTTAGTAGTGGCTTAGAACTCGGAAAATTCCAAATCCTTAATTTTGCGATGAGACAAATCCGGACAGAAAGTGCAGTTTCTACCGAGGTTTAAATAAGTATGATCTCACTACTGTTAATCGTAACTTAGTTAGAGACAAGAATGTGATAAGAGTAGAAATTCCTTACTGAGAGAGCAACCAGTAGAAAACATCAGGACCGCAAATATAAGGAGCCAGCCTCCAATACAATCCAGCAAGTAAGATCTTCCATTGCTTTTTCGAGAACACCAAGATCAATTTTGATCTCAAACCACACGCGTTTTCTACAACCGTGTAGATTATATATTATAGGGGACCTTCATTATGTTAATCGATATACTGTTTAGCAATGTCTAATGAAACGCGTATTCATTGAGACAGTGAAAAGTTACGTAGAGGGATTCCGGCACCTGGGTTATTTCAACATACGGACGGTTACTGATGGGATATTTTGAAGAATGCCTTGGGTTACTGACGATAGGTATGGAACAGACGATTGGTATGGAACTGACATAGACAGCATCGTCTAATTATGACGAGTTCGTGTAATTGTTGCCATACATTTCCATTCCGTTGATTTATTGTGCTGGCTGAATTAAGTTTCAAAGTTGGTCCATGGCTCGTAGCAATTCACGCCCTAAAGAATTCTATTTAAAAGAAATTATTATAAAAATCTTCTCCGTAGTTACTTTAGGAAAAATCGAGATAGTATTGTCCCTGCCCCTGACCACGAGATGCCAAGCTTGCTAGGGCGGTGATCCAGGGCTTGCCCAAAATGCAGTGGAACTAACCAACTCCTTTGACACGTTAGAATGTCCATGGACGAAACTTTAAATCTGCACCATTGTATCCTGTGCCTTCGCAGTCGCGCTTTCGTCAAATGAGTTGTTAGATTGGAATGGCAAATTTGAAATGAATAATTTGTGAATTATGTTTCCAAATTGTCATGGAAGGTTCTGGCAAGCAAAACGTAACAGTCATACTCGCAGTTGTGGTTGCTGTGAATACCTTACTTGAATTTTAATAGGCTGTGGCAATACCTTCCTCACCCTTGCACCGGAGCCCTGCAATCGGGCCAGTGCGCGGGAAGTGGGGGCGTGTTTTGTGCAGGGATGAGATTGCGGAAAAACTCACGACATTTCAGCGACATTGTTGCCGCTAAAAGGATTTTACATAGTGACCGATCGAATAAATAAATGCCAACTGAAATGAACCGCCTTGCAACTCGATTAGTCATTGCAATATCTGCCTCGAGCCCATTTCTGAAATTATGTAGTAATGACTCAACAATATGACGGAAGTTCATCAAGTGCCCGCCCAATGGCAAATGTCGCTCCGCCCCTTCCCAACCCGTCAAATTCTATCCCAATTAGGAAAGTTAATCATCCCATTTTGTGCCACATTAACCGTAAGCAAAAATTTCTTTTGCTTTTTATCTCAAAGTTTTTCATTTAAATATCTGGCCACCCCCCCTTGTATTACACTTTTTTTGTTCTTCATCATCCACTACATAATGCAATTCCAATCTGTTATTCTTGCTTTAGCTGCTGTCTCCGTTGTCTCTGCTGCCAACGCTAGCAACAAATCTAACGGTTCAAACGGTTCTTCCTCCAGTAACGCCGCCGTTGTCTCCAACGTTAACATCATGGGTGCCGCTGCCGCTGCCGCCGCCGGTGTTGCTTTATTATTCTAAGTTAATTTGTTAATTTGATTCAAAATCTAAAAACTTGATTTAACTTCTTTAATTCCTTTTCACCGTAATTTTTGGTGAGTAGTTTATAGAACATGTGTTGTATTAATAAATTATTTAATTAATCGTTCAAAAATTTGTAGAAGCTGTAGAATGTGAGCTGTTGTGCTCAAAAGTCACTTCTACGTTGTAACTGTCTAATTTGTTGTTTTTTACAAGGTTTTCAATCTGGTTTGTTGAGCGATGAGCTTAGTGTTAGAGCTTACTGAAGTCGTAGTTGGTTGCTCCTGGTTACTCCAACTGCCTAGGGAGTTTCTGGAAGATCTAGACATCACATAATCAACCTTAACATATCAACCTAACATAATCTAACCGTAATTTAATCTACCTTAACTAATCTAATCTTATTTATTCTTCATCCAAATTTGTAATCTGAGATGTGTTATTGGTGCTCTGAAAAATCACCCCTACATTTTCCACCCATATGAGAGTTCAATGATGCTAATACTGTGAGAGATACTTAACATAATACGAATGTTGCCGTTTTCATATTATCCGTGCCGACATTGTTGGAAGACTCTCTTGTTGTTGGTATTATCACACGATATTGTTTGGAATCACGTGGTGACGAAGTTGATATTGGTGGCTGGCTGACGATCCAAACTATCGGCAAGATCGCCATAATGAATCTGATCGCTACCACTTTGTTGTTATCGTAGATATACGTTCTTGGGTTCCTGTAGAAATTGTGAGAATTACGAAGAACCCTGAAGATAACGCAGGCATCAATTTAGTTTAAAATACGCTACAATATTGGACGACATAGGGGATGCTTAAGAAAGGTGAAAGCACAAATAATCGCGACATTCACACGACTTTATCGTACCTATAGCCCCAATACCACCCAAACTTCCCAAACTCTGGCCAATAACTATCTACTAAAAATGAGAAAGTATGGTACACTGGGCCATGGTTATGCAATCACCCGCTTACCGTAAGCGCATAATATGTGTAACTTCCACATTTAAGAAAACCTATGTGCAGGAACTACACTCTAATCTTTGTTGAGTTCAGCTCATCGAATTCACGGTAATCGTCTATAGAACACTGACCGATATCCGATATATCATGGCCTACAGATAGAAAGATGCGAGAGCGGTGTATGGCAGGTGTTTAGACAGATGTTCAGGTCATGGTGGACCTATATCTGTTCATTTGTGTGGTTTGCCTCATCTTGTCTAAACGTGATTTCAAGTATCATCAGCCCTATAATAAAATACGACTTGAGTTCCGGAAATATCACCTTGGCAATGAATATTGTAGAATATTGATGGTGCCATTAATATCGGTTGACAAAAAAAATAACCACATCCATAAATTAGATTGGCCATGTTCAAGGAGATGGGGTAGAATGTGAACAGAGATGTTTAACTACGTATTACTGCAGCGTACTTAACAACTTTCAAGAAAGGGCTCTTTGGCCGAGTGGTTAAGGCGGTAGACTCAAGTTCTACTATCGTAAAGATGCACGCGTTCGAACCGCGTAGGAGTCAATATATTTCTTTTTTACACAAATGATGATTTAAACAAACATACTTATCTACATTATTTGAATCTAGTGAAACAAACATGTTATTTCTGAGTGTAATTTTTTATCATGCTACATAGTTTCACCATCTATTAAACGAAACGTCCAAATGATCTAACTAATGTGTATAAAATCGATCTTTGTTTTTTCCTAGAGTTAGGTATTGGATTTAGTAGTCCATGTATTCTTGATGGGATTGACGTCACAGAGTCACAAGTATGTCTACCAGTACCAACCATTAGTTTATAACTAACTTTTGTTAAATAGTCCTTGTTTGAGTGAAGAGTCGAAATATTCTATGAAATTCAGAAACTTACCAAAGAAACTTCAAACGAATATGCATAAAACGGTTTACCTCAAATTAACTGAGCGTAGCGAAGTATTCAACTCTTTAACTATTCACTAAAATTTATCTCGACTCGGTACTAACTAAACTTGTATTCAATAAGTGACTAAACCTCACTAAATTCGGTTAATTTTCTCACAAATTCACATAGAATTCAAACTCTCGTAGGATTTACATACATTATTCATTGAGCCAACCGAATTAACCAAGAATTCCCAAATTCTCCATCAAACCTCACCCAATTTTACATGACGACTCTACTGCTCTCTAGAAGTCACTTATATTCGCTTCAATCACTTTGCTGGGCTCAGAGTTTGCCTATTTTTTGCACCCATTTTTCGACGAAATCTCACATGCTATTTTCCCCACTGAAATTTGAATTCGGTGACGCTCTTCATTAACTCGATAGACACCTTTCACTCCTTAGCGATGAGTGAAGATAAGAATTACAATAGGAAGAGATCAGCCAAATCAACGGTGTTGACGGAGGATCAGAAGAAAGTGAGTATTTATGAACTGGAGACAGTGGATGAATCGCAAACAATAAACCAACTCAGTCAAGACTACAAGACTACATGACTACAAGACTAAGTACAATTAGGAAGAATGGCTGCCATATATGTCCAGCCATGAAGTGTATATCACATTAATCATTCTACTAAACTGAGACTTGATCGAAATTGTTTAATCTGCTAATCTTGGACTAGAACTATTATGTACTAGCTTGTTCTTCTGGGTGTCTCTAAACAATTCAAATTTCGAAACGGTAGATTTATAGATTTAACAAGGTCTCTAACAGAGAAGACTCCCAATCATAAACTTTATCAAACCTCTAATGATAACTTTCCAGACCATTTAAAGTCATTAGGATATACTAACATCCAGGCCCATCATATTGCATCAGAACAAAAACGTCGAGAAAACATTAGGTCTGAGTTCGATAAGATCGTTTCATTAACTCCCACCCTAGACGAACTGGAAAAGAGATCAGAACTCAACATTTTGACCAAGAGTGCTGATTTTATTGATCATTTGAAGGATGAGAACACCAAACTTGTAGAGTTGTGCAGGATGAAGGGAATTGATGTCCCAAGTGAGTTGGAATACCACGGTCCAACAAGTGATGGCAGTGATGTAACAAAATAGGCCAATAGTGGCTCTTCCTGAATGTGATTTTATGACCAGTGGTCCATGTTCCATCTATTTGCAATGGCTCTAGATCTACAGGTATCCAAATTGAATGCACTACATGATTACACGATTTCAATTCTCCAATACTGTTCACTTCCAGTCGAGATATAAAATGTTTTGATTCCATTTGTCCATAGTGTATTATCTGCAAGATATTGCTTGAATATACTATCTGAAAGATGCTTATCTATACTAGCTGTGACGGAAGATAACGATAATATCTAATACTCTTCCAGTTGTTATTACTATTTTGACTAAACGGTACTAAATATCTCTAGATGTTAGCTTTCCATAAATTATATTGCACTAAATTCTTTGCTCTATAATTTTATAAATTATATTCCACTTTCCATACCACGGAGTATTTATATGGAGTACCCTTGTGGTCGTACAAGTTCAACACCGGCAAGTACTCGAAATCGCACTTGTATCTATGTAATTGTGCCGCTACATCTTGCGTAGCTATTAATTGTATATGTCCACCCTTGACTTTAGAAAGTTCCGCAAACAACGCAAGATCATTAGAGAATAATGTCGCTATACGGATCGAACCTTTGCCAATACTGATGACGGTATTTTGTTCGAATTTTGCTGCCACTTCCTCCATGAGATCAGGCTGTTTGACCTCTTCGTCATCAGAATCATCATACATTCCCACAATATTCTCGAAACTTATTCCACCCCATTCAACGTTGGCTCCCTTGGGTAAACCCGTGACCCTGACAATCACCAACTGGTTTCCATGGATATATTCAGACCACGTTTTGGTGACTATGGACAAGTCGTTTTCGTTCACTATGAAGCAGACCAACAGGCCAATGTGTCCAACGTTGACTAAAGCCTTGACGCGGTCCAAGTGCTGCAATGCAAGAACAGAATTAAGTCGGTTTTGTTTCGAATCAGACAACGCCATCGTACTGGGGATCAAAGGAATCTGACCAGACAAGGTGGCCAACTTATAATGTTCACGAGTGTCGACAATACTTTGAGAGTACGGACCAATGTTTTGAGGAGCCCAGAAGGATCGCGAACGGATATGGATCCCACTCTTGTTGCTTGGAACCGTGTTCTTTAATACAATACACGATAACTGGACCTTTGCAGTGAGTTTTGTTTCTATACAAATTCTTGATGGTGGAAGGAACAAACCTTCAAAGTTCTTGGAATATATGGCGTTGATTTCGCCAAAATGTGTCATGTCTGATAGTAACAATGTTACATGTTGGATCTCGTTGAATGTGAGGTTGTTGGAGGTAAGGATTTCGGATAATTGGGCAAATATGTCACTTGCCTGGTGAGCCAAAGTCTCTTTAGATGATGTTAAATTAGAGATGTAGAGTTTGGTATTAGTTTCTTTTACAATCATGGTAACATCAGTATCATGCTGAAGAGAAAGCTTTTCAAGATTAGTAATTTGGTCTTCCTCCTCAGTCAGTTGAACATTCTGTAATTCGTCATAAATTTCCTGAAACTTTTCATCTAATAACGGAGGAGCGTTCAATTTCACAAACTTACAAGGTTCCTTGTCTTGAACCTCCACTTTTAACCTCATATAAGACACATCGTCATTGGTGGGTCCGATGATTTGCTTGTCAACGATGTTGATTTTCTTGTCGAAGAAGCTTGCATCCATCACCATAGTTTCAAACTCACCTCCTTCTCCACATATGTGAACCTCATACATTTGGTTTAGTTTATCTAAGGTGGGAAACAATTGTGTGATGGACTTGTTCAAGTGCTTTTCGTTCAAACCAATGGCTGCAACTTTGACTATTCTTGCGTCCAATTGACTGGCACACATCTCCTGCATCAAGTCACGTTGATTCCGTTGCCAGAGATAAGTTAAAGACGTGAGTCCTAGTCTGTCACAGACATTTTCTACTCTTGTTCTTTGATATTGTGAGAGAATAGCTCCACAACTCACACCCTCAACCTGAGGATGATGGACCAAGACCTTGGCCAACAATTTATGCAAGTCTTCAATTTCATCGTTGTCAGTTATAGAGTATTCCAAGTTCTGATTGGTAGATCCCCCAGTTATCGGTTGTCTGTATAATGGAAGATCCAAACATTTGCTGTAATTTTCTATAATATCATGGCCAACTGTTTGGAACATAAAGGAGTCGATCTCGTCCCGGTTAGTTTGCTCAGGGTACAAGTTTGCAAGAGCAATTAACACATGTCCCTCAGATATGCAATGGTGGATATTGTAGAAGGAGTCCTTACCACCCGAGATCAATGCCACAAACTTCATTTAGTGTGAATCGTACTATCTACAGTGTGTGCCAGATAGCGAAAACAACGTCACATTTATTAGTCCTAAAATTACGCACAGACATCATCATAGAGGGGTAAATCAGATCACTAACAATTAGCGAATTTTTTTTCATTTCGAAAATTTTTCGCACTAGTATAAAGCCAGAAACTTTTCACTCTCTAATTATAAACCTCTTCTTCTCTATCATAAAAGTCAGTTAACATGCCTCGTATGTATCAATATTACTACTAACTTAATAAACAGACACTAATGACATTTCCTTAACTTGCTTAACGAAATTCATGAGGTTCGGGTCCTCTTCATCCATAGTTTACACTTGGATACTTTATTTATTGTGACTGAATTCCCGACACTTCAGTTACAAGCTATATGGCGATAAGTGGTGAAGGTTGTATCTTCTGATGTTACCATCGATATTACCTTTGTCACTTTGACTTGTATAGGTTAAGTGGGTTATACTGACATCTGGTATCTTTTTACTAAAATTACCAGGCTCTCAGAATGTATGTCAAGTTGAACTTCATACACCCAAGAAGAGGACGTTTATTAAGACCGTAAACGAATATATTCTAACCTTTCAGGTGCTCCAAGAACCTACTCCAAGACTTACACCGTCCCAAAGACTCCTTATGAATCTGCCCGTTTGGATGCTGAATTGAAATTGGCTGGTGAATTCGGTTTAAAGAACAAGAGAGAAATCTACAGAATTGGTTTCACTTTGTCTAAAATCAGAAGAGCTGCTCGTGATCTTTTGACCAGAGATGAAAAGGACCCAAAGAGATTGTTCGAAGGTAACGCCTTGATCAGAAGATTGGTCAGAGTCGGTGTTTTATCCGAAGACAAGATGAAGTTGGATTACGTCTTGGCTTTAAGAATCGAAGATTTCTTGGAAAGAAGATTACAAACCCAAGTTTTCAAATTAGGTTTGGCCAGATCTATTCACCACGCTAGAGTCTTGATCACTCAAAGACACATTGCCGTTGGTAAGCAAATTGTCAACATCCCATCTTTCACTGTTAGATTGGACTCCCAAAAGCACATTGACTTTGCCCACAACTCCCCATACGGAGGTGGAAGAGCCGGTAGAGTTAAGAGAAAGAACCAACAAAAGGGTGGCGAAGGTGCTGAAGACGAAGAATAAATTACTTAACTTGTATTTATCATAACTCTTAATAAAATTGGTTTTGTTGTTTCCATTTAGTTCGTATGTAGATTAGTAATATTTAATGTGGATTCCACTACAATGCACAAGAAACATCGTGTTTCAACTGTTGAATATTACGGTAGAGGTAGAGAGTACATCATTAATCTGAGATTAATGCTATATCATCTAATAAAGTGTATCTGTCACTGCTGCGTAAGCCACAGACTCATATAGGAATACATAGAGATCAGCTCGATATGAGTACACAGAGCAGTTCGATGCCTTGTTTTAGTCTTCACTCTGAACGCTATTACTCTATATGGTTGCAAAATACACATCACGTGCAATATACATTTCAAGGGCTTCAGCCCCAACAAATATACAGGATTTTGTCAATGAAAATTTTCAGCTCAGAAAATTTGGTGGTACCAGGCCGGTCTAGCAAAATCAATTTTCATATACATACAATTAATGATTTTTACAAATTTCCTTTTTTGATAATTCACCAAAGATAAACTAAAATGGGTAAATCGTATGTGATATAAACTAAACAGCCACCAGGCTCTGAGAATAAAGACATCGACGTATACTAGACAGAAGAAATGCCATAGGGAACATGCAATCTATTTGTGCCAGAAATTTCACATTGAAAACACCAAAAATTGAATAAGTGATAATTGTTGAAACCAATAAAGATGTGTAGATACAAGCGTGGCTTTATGAACTCTAAGAATACCTTTGTCAGACACTTGACTCAATACTAACTATTCTAGTCGTGGTTACAGATCCGGTACTCGTTACGCTTTCCAACGTGACTTCAAGAAGCATGGTGCTATTCCATTATCCACCTACTTAAAGATCTACAAGGTTGGTGACATTGTTGACATCAAGGCCAATGGTTCTATCCAAAAGGGTATGCCACACAAGTACTACCACGGTAAGACTGGTATCGTTTACAACGTTACCAAGACCTCCGTTGGTGTTATCATTAACAAAGTTGTTGGTCACAGATATCTCGAAAAGAAAGTCAACTTGAGAGTCGAACATGTTAAGCACTCTGCTTGTCGTCAAGAATTCTTGAACAGAGTTAAGTCCAACGCTGCCCTCAAGAAGGAAGCCAAGGCCAAGGGTGAAACCGTTCAATTAAAGAGACAACCAGCCAAGCCAAGAGGATCTAGAATCATCACCACCGAAGGTAACATTCCTCAAACTTTGGCTCCAGTTGCTTACGAAACTTTCATTTAAATTGCTTATTTACTATGTTTGAAAACGTTAAATATAACGAATAAGTATATATTAATGCACGTAAAATATTAACAACAGTTCTGTATAGAGCAATGTAGCGTAGTTGATGATGTTGGTTAGTTTAGTTGTAACGAGAAAGTAAGTTGCAAACTTCATATTTTCCATGTATAATTTGGCATAAGAAATATACTCTAAATCTAAATGTATAACCAAACACTAAACAAATTTATGAGTACACTAGGGAAGAAATGATCGAAATCAATACTAAGTAGAGTTCTAAGGATTCTGCCAAATAGCGAATGACTTTGGGGGAGATTTCCATCTTCTCTTCGGCCATGAGATTACCATAAATATATTTACATCTAGATTATCATATATATATTGACAAAGGACCACCAGACCATGCAACTGAGATTTGTCTGGGGATTTTGACATTATGGAACTACTATTAGAGATAGCACTTCTATGGAATAGTAGTCTCATCAATCCTTCTGATTCTGGACCAGTAGAACCAGTTTTATCACTTCATTTGTTGCAAAACCGAAGATCGGCTGGGCCCCGGGATGCCACTAGTTTGGTAATCATATGATTACTCTGATTGAGAGTTGATATGAAGATTACATACAGAGTATGGAGACTCGCCAGATCTTCCCCATGTCTTCACCAGTCCCCAGGTGAGCTAGATCTTCAACTTTGACACTTCTAAACTAGGCTCGCATGGAATTAAGGGTATGGAATTGAGGTACCATTTCGACATGGTGTCCTTTACGAGAATGCTTTGTAAATAATCACACTAGAGTTAGTTGTATCAATTGTATGAGTCCTAGAGCCCTCACATATCCTCAAGTGTTTCAGCTGTTCCGTCTAGTCGTCGATATTATATCTCTTAGTCGTCGATCTATTTTTTATCTGCAGTACTAATTTGTATCCAAATAATCAACCCTCATATAAGCGATACGTACACTTGGCGACTCAGGACTCCACACACTATGGCGGAGGAAATACCAATTACCTCAAATACTGACGGTAACATTAAACCAAGCACGTCGAGTACATTTAGCAATGCGCTACAAACTTGGGCTGAAATTGATTTGCCTTCATTACAGAAGAAGTTAGATGAACAAGGATTAGAATTGAAGGATGATCAGAAATCATCGTTGCTTAGTAGAAAGAACCTTGCAGCCAAGACCAAGGAGTTCAAGAAGTTGCCAGAGGACGAGAAATTAGAACAATTCAAAGTGTTATTGAAGTTTTACCAGAATGAAATCGATACACTCACCAACAAGAAGAAGTCAGTCGAAAACCATTTCTTTGGCTTATATAGGGTGTTAGCCGAGGCCCCCGATCCTCGCCCATTATTGGAGATCTCATTGAACGCAGTTATAGATTCGTCAGAGGCCGACAGCTTGAAAAGAGAAGTAAGTAAACTCAACGAAGAGTTGGCTAAAAGGGCCGACTATGATCTGCTTAAGCAACGGTTATTGAGGAACGAACAGAAAGCGGCAGAATTACTAAGCTCCAAATTGAACGCAAAAGAAGACGAATTCAAAGCTTTAATAGACGAAAAGGAATCCAATTGGCAGGAGAAGGAAAAACAGTTCCAACACCAAGTCAAAGATGCCCAGAGGAAGATTGAAGAGTTGAGAACGTCAAACGAGGTCACCACTTTACAATTGAATAGTCAAAATAACCAGACCAACGAACTCTCCTCTGCTGCCGTTCTAGCTGAGTTGGATATTGTGTCGAGAGATGCCGAGGCATCGAAAAAGAGAATATTCGAATTGGAAAAGAGAAACGAAGTGTTAAGAAGAGACTTATCTAAGTCCGTGAACAACGTTGAAACTCAAGCATTAAAGGAAGAATACTCAAAGAAGATTTCTGAGCTGGAGGGAGAAAATGCATTACTAGTGGCCAACTTGAATCAAGTACGCAAGAATTTGGAAATCATCACTAAAGATAACAGTTCCAAAACAGAATCATACAGTAGAGAGATTGCACAACTATCAGTAGAGACCAAGAACTTGAAAGCCCGTTTAGAAAAGACAAACGATTACGATGAAATCAAGCACGAATTACAATTGTTGAGACAAATTGAGTTTGGGGTAGAGGAAGACGAGGAAAACGGAGACGATGAAGGCTCAACACAAAAAATAGACTCCATCTTAATCCAAAGAAACAAAGCATTGACTCAAGAATTGGCCGAATATAGATCCCAACACGACGACTTGAAAGAAAAAGTATTGTCAATGGAAGCGAACTTGAATTCAACTGGACAGGAATTAATCAAGATCCAGCAGTTGAATGAAAAATTGGAGAATGATTTGGCTGATTTCCAAGATGTTGCAAACAGCAACAAGTTCAACGACAATGCCAGTTTGATTTCAGGTATGAGTAGAATGACTAGACCAACAGGAAGAAAATCTAGTACTGGATCTGCACCCAGATCATTGACACAAGAGGATTCGTCCATTTTACCTATTATCACCAAGCAAAGAGATAGGTTCAGAGATAGAAACTCCGAGTTGGAAGAAGAACTCAAGAAGCAATACAACCTTATAAACGATTTGAAGAGACAGATCAACACCCTTAAGAAGGACAACGAGGAATTATACGAAAGAACCAGATACTTGGCATCATTTAGAAACAATGAGAACCAGGCCACTGCTTCAATCGCTTCAAGAGGCAAAAAACTCTTGCAACCCAAACCCAACGTTGATCTTGAAAGCAATCCATATCAAGAAACCTACGAATCCAGACTCCACCCTATCGAACAGTTTAGAATGCGTGAACAAGAACGGATCAATTCGAGATTATCACCTCTCGAAAGACTTTTTATTTCTTTAACAAGAGCCATCTTGGCAACTAGACTTACCAGAATGTTGTTCTTGATATACTGTCTTGGATTACATTGTATTGTGATGCTTATTACCATCCATTCAATGGGAATACAAGCAACCATGCTCCCTGAAGTTGGAATGAATACTAGTACGGGTGGCCTTGCAAGTCCTCAACCTGGAGGTCCTGAGAAAAGCCATGGATCGGTAACAAATAATTTATAATCCATGATAGTGGACTATAAATAATAAGATATCTTAGTAGATAATTGAATTATTTCACTAGCTACCATACTATAATAATTATACCAACCATGGCTAAATATTCATCATCACCAGGTTGAATCAATTGCAATAAGTAAGCATCGCTAATGATATAATATGGATAATAGTTTATTATCATTAGCATTATTGGGTTAATAGTTTATCCTCACTAATATAGTATGGAAAATAATATATACTAATTATGTATAACAATTAATCCACACAAATTTAGTGTGGATAACAATTAATCCTCACTTACTCCATGTGTTGGTGATGGTATCAATATTATCTAACCTTTGATCAAACAGACTTCCACGGATCACACCAGATACAACCAGAAGTCTATGTGTATTCCCGAGTAGAACTTTCTGATTACCCATATCTCTTGATTGCTGACACCAGCTCACCCATTGAACTAATATTTTACTACAAGCTTTCTGTATTAATAAGAGACTATTCTCGTATATGCCCTGTAGGTTTTGCAAACGCTTTTCAATCTGGGGTTGAGCGCCCCTTCCTGAATGTTGCAAAAATCAACCCCGGCACGACCAATCACTCACATGTGGAGCAATGTATGCTTTGCCACCATATATAAAAGGGGCCAATTCCTCCAAATTAGATAAAAGTAGACTTCGCTTTACATCAAAGTTTACATCTTACAATGACTGATAATAAAAAATTAACACAAGAAGAAATGGATAAATTCAACATGGATCCAAACAATTTAATTGTTAACATAGGTGGGAAATCTGTCCCATTTAAACTGATCAACAAACCTCATCATGTTGTTATTGAACCCCAATCTCACAAGCCTGTGGTTGATCCAAAGACCTTTCCTGATATTGAACCCGAAGCAAAGAAGAGAGAAGCTGAATTAGAGGCCAAGAGAGCAAAGAGTGAGTGATGAGCAAGTATGATAGGGGCTGGTCCATACTACTTCTGCATAGAATATTTCTACATACCACCAAAATAATGAGACATATGATTAGAATATGAGATAAGGCTATGGGGGCCCTGATGAAATAATGTAGATATAGTAGATTAGAAGCATGTGGCTTTGAGTGAGATCTGATGTGGTTTCTTGATCCGATAGAAGGGAGAACATCGTAGTGCGAATGTCCTAGTGAATGTCTTATATTTTCCAGTGAGTATCCTACGAGTATCCTTGTCAATAACCTAGTGAGTATCCTTGTGAATAACTTAGCGAGTGTCCTAGAGAGTATATTCTTCTAGTGACTATTGTTCCATAGGCTATATATTATATTATATATCCCGATAGCTTCGCGCAGCCTAGACTAATCTTTCTAGCGCTTACTACTTACTGGACCTCATTGTTCCTTCCAATCCTCCACTAACACATTTCGTTGTTGTGCAGTTTGTAGATGATTGTGGATCGCGTTCCAAACCTGCAACATTGGAGGATCGAAGCGCGCCGATTCAAAATTCAAACCACTCACAACGCTTTCTCCTTACTCCTTGCACTCACATAATCCGTCTATACCTAACATGCTTGGTTTACCTAGAAGGTGGATACGCCAGTTGACGTTTTTTCTTGCGTTTCTAGTCGTTGCAATCACGTTACTATTTGTCGCCAATAAAAATAGCTATATCGATGTCAAGAGTTACTTCCCCATAGACTTTACACCGTCGTTCTTCCAACCCGAATCTGAAGTGTATCTTGTTGATGTTTCCATAAATAACTGTAACAAGTTGAACTCAAAAAATTTATATTGTGGACTTCCAGCACCATCCCATGGGGAATTGGGCAATTTATATCAATCTGGGGGATGGTCGAAAATCGATAAGGACATATCCTTGGGCAAGGCATGGCTCAGCAAACAATACTTTGCCTACAAAGAGATTAAATCAGATGCATTGGGAGGAAAGATATCCGGGAAACCACTCCAAGAAAAGAGAGACGAAGGGAAAGGAAAGGGATGGAAAGACTTATTGTCCAAAAAAAAGCAGCATCAGGTAATTGTCGACGTAGCCGTGTCGAATCCTAAAGAAGATTCACAAATCAAGGGCAACGAGAAAAGATTACTTCCATATTATATTATACTCAAGTTTCACAAGTCTCAAATCTATGACGACGAAGAACATGAAAAATACGTTGCAGTCGCTGAAAAGACAAATGGAAAAACCACTCTGACGAAACAGGAGAATGAAAAGTATGAAAAGGAAAGAATAGAGAAGGAAAAGGAGATGGCAACAAATGAAGATACTCTTGCTTCGGAAAAACTTGAACATGATAGTGAGACAGAGAAAGTGGATGATCAACAAAGCGATGATAAACAAAGCGATTATAAACAAAGCGATTATAAACAAAGCGATGATAACTCTCAAGATAAGGAAAATGACCAGGCCAAGGACTTCGAAGAAAATATTGAACCAAATTCGCCTTCTGGTGATACGTCAAGTGAAGAAGGATCTGAGATTTCTGAAAAGAGAAGCGATTCATTTGATATACAAAGAAGAGGACAGGAAACGAATAGACACGATCTCATTCGTATATTATACATTCCTACTGCTAAAGAACTTGAAGAAAGTGGATGGAGAAAGAAAGATCATGGCATTTGGCTCAGATATGGTCCTCCTAGTAAGGATGCACTTACTGGAATAGACTTGTTATTTGGAAAGGATGCAGTGGAACCAAGACCTAACTGGGAATTCATAAATGATGGACCATTAACAGGAACCAAGTCTCCACTTCCAGTCTTCTTGACAATCAGAAGAGGCAAGAAATTGGATTACAAGAGTAAAAAGTTCCAACCTACATTAAAGTTCAACAAAGACGGAAAGTTTAAAATCTTGCAAGTAGCAGACTTGCATTTTTCTACAGGTGTTGGAAAGTGTCGTGATCCTGCTCCAGAATCCACCAAAGAGGGATGTGAAGCTGATCCAAGAACTTTGAAATTCTTGGAGACCGTTTTGGACATTGAAAAGCCAGACTTTGTTGTGTTAACCGGTGACCAGATCTTTGGCGAGGCCTCTCCTGATTCTGAAACATCGGTTTTCAAAGCATTATATCCATTCATCCAGAGAAAGATTCCTTTTGCAGTTACTATGGGGAACCATGATGACGAGGGTTCGTTAGGTAGAGAGGCCGTAATGAGTCTTTCAGCAAACCTTCCGTTCTCAATGTCAGCATTGGGTCCAGATGAAATCGATGGTGTTGGAAATTATGCTGTAGACATTGAAGGCGCCAAATCTAAAAAATCCGCTTTGACGTTGTTCTTTTTAGATACTCACAAGTACTCGCTTAAACCTAAAGTCAACCCCGGCTACGATTGGATCAAAAGCAGTCAAATCACATGGCTCGAGGAGCAAGCAGCTAGTTTGTTGAATAACGTTACTCCAAACCACTTGTCTATGGCGTTCTTTCACATTCCGTTACCGGAATATAGGAAGCTCGACCAACAGTTTGTGGGGAAAAATAAAGAGGGAGTAACTGCACCAAAATACAACTCAGGAGCTAGAAAAGTCTTGGGTGAATTAGGAGTAAGAGTTGCTAGCGTGGGCCACGACCATTGCAATGACTACTGTCTACAAGACACCATTGACAAAGAGCATAGCACAGAAAATAGAATGTGGTTATGCTACGGTGGCGGGTCTGGAGAAGGAGGATACGGAGGCTATGGTGGGTATACTCGGAGATTACGATTATTTGAAATCGACTCCAACAAGGGCGAAATATCGTCTTGGAAGAGAGGAGAGAACGACCCAAATGCCGAATTCGACGCCCAGATTTTAGTATCTAATGGTGACGTTCAATTATGATTATGTATATACAAACCCGGCACAAGATATGCTAAGTATGTTCAGAAGAGTTGTAGTAGCTTTGACAGGGCAGGTTCTGGGTATAGTGCTGACTAATCGTCTATATACTTTATATCTCCACTAGTATTCACTAATCTTCACTAATATTCAGTAATCTCCTTTAATATTTAATAATCTCTGCTACTATTCACTTATTAATCGACTACTTCGCTACGCTCAGTATTTGCATCTACCTTCGTGCTGCCAATTGTCGCGACTGTGAATGTTGTGTCGTGAATGTGTAGCGCGACTAGACAGAGATTCACAGATGAAACATGGAGGCCAGTTTCCTCAATGATAGATTATAAACCAGATCGGAGGAGAGATAGTTACAGGACTCAGCAATATGGACGGTGAGAATAGTGAAGTGAGACAAGTAAGCGACCACAGAAATGAAGCCAGAGAATTAAAGAACTGGTTGCAGCGGTCCAACTGCCAGCAGCACTACTCCAAATTTGTGGAGCACGGAATCAAATATGATCTCTTATCAGAGTTGGATACCGATTCTTTGAAGGAGATCGGAATCTCCAAGCTTGGGGATCGTCTTAGACTCGAGTTGGCGATTTCAAGCTTGAAGACCGAGAAACTAATGAACTCCGTCACTGTGGATGAATTGTATAGACTAATGAATTTACAGTTATCTTCACGGTCACCACAGGATGCTACGCTTCCTCAGAATTTACTGAATCGAAACTTACAAGAAATTATTGCCAACAACGATTCTGGCACTTTGGTGCCTACAGCAAGCGGACAATACACAATCAACAACTCGTCAGTCAACGCTTCTTCCAGCTCCTTAGGGACGTCCAAGGATTCCAACAAGAACATCACGTTTATTCTACAAGACGGATCTACGAAAAGAGTCAATGTTACAGGATGTTTCAATGCACAATCCATAAAGAGGAAGGTATTGAAGAGACTCGGAATAAAACAACAAGAAACTGCTTACGACACATATATCCATTCTCCAGTACAAGGAGAAGGCTCGAACCCTGCCCCCCATGAAGGCGTAAACTTGTTGTTTGACGTGGAGCTTGTGACTATATGTTATTCTCCAGAGAGAATGGAGAAACATAGAATAATATTCTGTGCAAAGAATGAATATCCTACAACAGCAGCAATAGATTCTTCCATGAGAATCATGCAGAAATACGACAAGTTCATGAAAAACCAGGCCCACGAGATCAGTCAAGAAAACTTGAGCCAGTATCATATTCCCGAGAAGAAGAAGCAGATCAACAGACCAACCTTAAGAAACTTCTTTGGCCAAAGGCCTCCCAGTGAATTGATTTCCTCCAATTTAGCCGAATATTTTCCAGATACTCGCCAAAAGGATTTAGAAGCGACGGTTCGTAACTCGGTGAGATACAGTGTACGTCTTTCTCGGAGATTTCATTTACCGAGTGGTCCTCCCAGTATTAATTCAAGCAACTTGTCTGTCAATAAAAGACAGTCATCTCTGAGTAATGCGACAATTATAACGCCAGTGCACAGTATGTCCATTGCATCGGGCGACTTTCAAGCCCAGACCCCAAAGAGACATCTTCCAGGAAGAAGTATAGGTGATGTCATGGTCAACAATATAAACGCTATTGATGAAGCAGTTGGGGCAAATGACACGCAATCTCTATTTGGAAAACCTCCATCGATTATTTCCAATACAAGCCTTCCCATCGGCACTCCTGGCAGTGACTCGAGGTCGATATCGTCTACCAACTCTGGAAGATATGCCAATGGACTCTACAATTCGCCACATCACAGAATATCCATTGCTGCTAGTTTTGCTGATTCCTCCAAAGACGTAGGCAACAATCGGTATTCTCGGATCGAGTTACTAAGCGTTGACTCTGATTCTGACGATGCAGACGATTTTCTTGCGGTATATGGAGAAGAGGACGATAACAATGAACATGGATTGGACTCGATCTCCGAAGACGGACCCAAGAACTGGTTGAAAGGAGCCAGGATCGGTGCCGGAAGTTTTGGAACTGTGTACTTAGGGATGAACCCTCTCACCGGAGAATTAATGGCTGTCAAGCAAATCCCTTTGCCAAACAAGAATAACAGTGGAGATGCACAAAAGACGATGTTGAAACAACAACGGGAAATGACGTTATTAAAAGAATTGAATCACGAAAATATAGTACGGTATTTCGGTGCATCCACTGACGACTGTCATCTTAATATCTTCCTTGAATATGTACCAGGAGGTTCTGTACAATCGATGCTTACGTCATACGGTCCATTTGAAGAACCATTAATTAGAAACTTTATTAGACAAGTTTTGATTGGGTTGAGCTACTTACATGGTGAGGATATCATTCATAGAGACATCAAGGGAGCCAATATCTTGATTGATATTAAGGGAACGGTCAAGATTGGTGATTTCGGGATCTCTAAAAGAGTCAGCAATGGAGAAGAGGCAGAAGAAGACGAGGCCCAAAAGAAGGGAAGTAGAAGGGCTTCCTTACAGGGATCTGTGTTCTGGATGGCACCCGAAGTGGTCAAACAAACCACATACACCAAAAAGGCCGATATCTGGTCTGTTGGATGTTTAATTGTTGAAATGTTCACTGGTAAACATCCATTTCCAGATTTCAGTCAGATGCAAGCTATCTTCAAGATCGGGACACACATCACGCCTCAAATTCCTGAATGGTGTACGCTGGAGGCCAAAGATTTTCTTGTGAAAACGTTTGAGATTGATTACGATAAGAGACCCGATGCCATTGAATTACTTTCAGATTCGTTCTTGAACCCGTTGATCTTGTCAAAACATTAGAATAATCAAAGAGATACAATTAGAAGAGTCTGAAAGTAATCTAGATTGGAGACAAACTGTTTAGAAACGGGAAAACACGAGAAAATAGAGGTTATGAAAGATAAACTAAAATTACTAGACAATTAAAGACTTCTCTAGATACTCGAAGAACTAAAGAGAGTAACTAAAGAGACTTCTGTAACTTATTTGAAGAACTAACAATAACTAACTAAAAGAGACTAACAATAACTAACAAAAAGAGACTAAAAAATCAACTAACTCTATACAATTCAGAAGAACTCGAATTATTCACATTTGCAGGTTGAAAAGACTTCACGACTACATATACCAAAGTCTGTAGGTCTATGGGCCCTGAATACAGAGAAGTTATCTCTGGAGCTCTTGCCGTGCACAAACCAACAATATGCAGGGCACGAACATATCTGATCCATATTATACAGGAAGCGAAGACTCAGAGACTCTTCGGTAGAGCCATTCTGTATCTATTCAATAATCACACAAATCTCGACCGATCTTGTAGTGCTGACATAAGGCAGCTCAGATAAATAAAATTCCATTTCAATCAATAGAGGATCGATCTAGACCTGCCCTTCGCTCCCTGCTAGTAGAGACCCCGTGGAAAGAATTTCCTAAACATATAAACCCCAAGGAGAATATACAATTAGCTCCCTACATCCCCTCAATTATCTTCTATCCGAGGCAGATGAAACAACGTAGCTACTTCATCCAAGCCTTCAATTGGGGTGTTCTCGGCCCCCGTTTATTCCCGCCCATGATTTCTGCTAAGTATTTTCCAGTCATTATTATTGGTCATTCACGACCCATTTAATCTGGCTGGGGAAAATCTTATGGGGAACAACCACCCATACAACTCTTCTTTGTAGACAAACCATTCATTAGAACAACTAGTCACCCTGAGTGGCCTTCACATTATTGAAGATATCTCAATATTGAATTAATTTTTTGGCTTTCAATTATTGTAATTGCAACGTTTAATAGAGGTTACAGGTTAGATGGATATACCTTTAAAGTCCCAACCAAAGGTATCCACGGTAAATATCTTGGATTCTAAGTATCAGATAAATGAAAATGAAGAGGTTCCGTTTCAATTGAGGTCGCTGCTCCTTAAAGTTAGAGGAAGGGGACAAGGAGTACAAGGCGATGGTGAACTGGATCAAGGATTTGCGCAGGGTCTTGGAAATCATCTGGTACAAGATATAGGACACGACACGAGAGGACACGAAATAGGACAAGGAGGGATAACCATGCATCTGGGAATTAGAATAAATCGGAATGCAGATCAAACTGGTCGTGGTCGGGTACTGGCACTGGTTCTGGGCCAAGGCCATTCGGAGCACTTCAATGAAAACGACGAGGCTAGAAACTACAAGTTAAGAAGATACTCCGAAACAGAAAAGAACAATTTCGATGAAGAAACTGGTCATCGAATTTACGATGATGGGAAAATCCGGCCAGAAATTACTCGTAAGAATTCACACCTATATGATGATTCAGAACTAGATAATGGGGAGGGCCACGCAATTGCTGGCCAATATGGCCGCAGTCCTCACAAAATATACTCACGGTCCCATGACGAATTCATAGACAGCGGTCATGAAGGTGTTGTTGGTCTCGAAGATGAGTATATCCCAGGATTGGATTTTGGAGACCTTATTTACAAATGGAATAAGACCATCTCTGACCAGAATCTTTCAAAAGGGAACGTTTACGGGTTGAAGAATAAAAATTCTACTCCTACCACATCTACAACATCTAGTAATTCCAACACACCGCAGAGCCGGGATGCGTCATACTTGGACTTAAACACATTGCATGCCAAAGTGGCCCCACAACCAATAATATTAAGAAACCATAGTCAAAGCAAGTATTCTTTCTCAAAACTCCATGATTTTATGAAACAAAGATCAAACCCTCCCAATATTATTGAAGATGAGGTCGATCCCTTGGCCGAAGTCAATCAGAGTACTACAACTTTAACACCCTCCGAAGGCTCTCATGATACTAACGACGACGAGAATCCGGATGATCCCAAAGCAAAGCGCCAAAAATCAGTAGTTAACCCCGAAACCGGGGATGTCAATTACGAAGCCATTATTACCAGCTTACCACCAAACTTTAATGATTTACCTTATTCACAGCGTAAGAAGTTGGTTAGTTCGTTTTCAGATTCCGTTGACTACTCACAATTTTCATTGTTTGCTAAAAACTACTTGAATGAGAAGTTTGGCAGTAGCAATAGTTCTGGCAAAACCCCAAGAAGTGGTGGAATTGGTTCAAACAATGGAAGTTTCACTAGGCGCTCGAGGAGATCGAGTGTCAATACGGTTGCTGGTAGATTACTTGCATTATCATCAACTACTGACTTGAAGAGATTGCAAGATGCAAAACCCAAGACAAATGTCGATGAAAAAGGAGCAATAGTCATGGACCACGAGCTTGGAAAAGTCATCGGTTTTGGGGCTTGGGGAACCATTAGAGAATGTACTGACAGACATGGTACCGTGAGGGCTATGAAAATCGTCAAGTCATGTCGTGAACTTGAAAACTCACCTCCTAGAGGAGGGAAGAACTCTCCTTCCCGGGTAGATACGAAACATCGTGCCACAAATCAAAAGGTTTTGCAAGTCTTCAAGAAGGAAATCACCATTTGGAAACAATTGCACCATCCAAATATATTGCCGCTCTTGAAATACTACGAGACCGACCATGCTATATTTTGTATCATGAACAGGATATATGGAGGCACTTTATTTGAGTTGGTATCTGCATGGGGACTTTATAATAATGGAGTGATGAATACTACTGGACCCATTGATTTTCTGATTTCAAAACAAAGACGTCGGTTGAAAGACGTCAGTGACTGCACCATACAAACAGTCAGCGCATTGTATTATATGCACGAAGAAAAGGGTATTGTTCACGGAGACTTGAAGCTAGAAAATGTTTTGGTTGAGAATTTGGGTGGAGGTCGTCACAAGATGATATTATGTGACTTTGGTATGTCACGAATCTATTCTCAACGGTTGAGTCGAAAGTCATCACTAAGAGTCATGGATAGTCCTGGATCGACTTTTGACGACGAAGATACTTTAATGATGAGAAGCAAATCTTCAGCAACAGACTTGAGAAAACCTTATAGCGGAGGAGACTCTCCAAGCACCAGACATTTATTCTACGATGATTCCAAGATTGGGATATCGAATTTTACGAAACCTCACGGGCCATCGTTGCAATCAGTGGATTTGACCCCAGTTCAATCTGCAGCGACTTCCTCTGATAATATATCGAACTGGAAGCAAAAGGTCAATAAGAATAATCTGAACATTGGGATTGATACGGATTTGCCCCATTCCCATATTGGATCGTTGCCTTACGCCGCACCCGAGTTATTGTCGCCTTGTCCACCACCATTAGGACCTCTGGCAGATATATGGGCATTAGGGGTTTTGATGTATACGATGTGTGTGGGTAAATTACCCTTCCAACATCAATATGAGCCGAGATTACGAGCGATTATTACTGCCGGACGTTACAACAAGACAGACCTCAGGAAAGCATGTCTTCTTGAATCAATATTAAGCGAACCCGTAAAAAAGAAGCCCAACGACGAAGAATCCTTCCCTGCTAGCTTGATGAACCAATCGCCATCCTTTATAGATCTCGATCGACAAAAAGAGTTGGTCGTTCTCCAACAGGAATGGGAAGAGAACAAGGACCAACGCGAGTTCGAATGGTTATACGACCTTATTACTGGTTGTCTCGAACTGAATATCACAAAGAGGTGGGATCTAGACATGATCACTACATCCTTGGCAAAGCACAAAGGTTAGAATGAAAGTATCAGTGCTTTGTTTATGATATGTATTAGTAATTTACGAGGTTATGAGAAAAGCATATGATAAGTTAAAATGTAATTCTTTTGTGTAATTCCTTAGTGTAATTAAGTAGATATCTTCGCGACTGCCCCGAATTAACCCCACCAGCTAAGAAACACGGCTAAATTATGGGGAAGTGGTAACTGAACATTGTGCCGTGGAGCCGGACTAGGCGGCACATATAAATGAATATTGAAAGCGGAAGTCTCCGAGTCTAGTCCGGCACATATAAATGAATATTGAAAGCGGAAGTCTCCGAGTCTTTTCTTTTGTCACAAATCCAGCAATGAAACTGCCTTGCATTTTGTTTAGTTTCCTATTATGGTGTGGCCAGCAGCGATGTGCTTGCTATTTGATGCAAACACTAAAGTCCTTCGGAAAAACTCTGACGTCACCCTGTATATAAACTCTCGAAAAATACCAGACATCAAAAATACCAGACATCAAAAATACTAGACACCAAAAATACCAGACATTAGAAATACTACACACACTACCAGGCAAACAATAGCACAACATCCTTCTCTCTGACGTAATTAGATGATCAACATTTTAAGGATATCGTTGATAAAATATACATAATCAAGTCATCTAGATTTATATTCAAATCCTCAAAAGAAAAAAAATAACGTTGCCCGGAGCCAGAGGGCACGGGCTCAAGTTTGATTGCTTTCTTAAGTTGCAAAATTAGTGTATAATTTATGAGACAGTAACTGCAGAGATGTAATAAAAGACACACCACCATACACCTGAACGTAAATAGATTCATCAAAATGATATCATGGAAAATATCAAGATTTCGGATATCCTTATAGATACCCGAGAAAACGTCAAAAGTAAATACATCGAGGAAAATGCCGTGTTACATCATAAGCGCAAGCTCCCATCGGGCGTAACCTCTTCACTCTGACGTATGAAAATCCGTCGCTTCTCGTTTCAAACAATAAAACACCATCGGCAATTGGGCATGAACCCAAACACATCCCCATTCTGACTTCAGACTATATATAGAGCAGTTCCCGCCCCAGTTCTCAAACTTTATGCTCTGTAACAAAATGGGTTTGAAAGATCTCAATATAAAGTCTAGAACCAACTGTATGGGTTTAAGAGGGAGACCTCTTAGACTAGCAGTTACTATTATTGCCGTCACGGGTTTCTCCTTGTTCGGATATGATCAAGGTTTGATGTCAGGTTTGATTACTGCCCCACAATTCAACCACGATTTCCCAGCCACACTTAAAACACCCGAAAACTCTCATCACGCTACTGTCGTTCAAGGTGCAGTCACATCTTGTTACGAATTGGGATGTTTCTTTGGTGCTTTATTCGTTCTTATTAGAGGTGATCACTACGGTAGAAGACCATTGATTATTTTTGGTTCCGTTGTTATCATTATAGGTACTATTATTTCCGTCACTGCCATTAGAGACAGTTGGGGTTTGGGTCAGTTTGTTATTGGTAGAGTTATTACCGGTATAGGTAACGGGTTCAACACCGCCACTATTCCAGTATGGCAATCTGAAATGTCTCGTGCCGAAAACAGAGGTAAGTTGGTCAACTTGGAAGGTTCCGTCGTTGCCGTGGGTACTTTCATTGCCTACTGGTTAGATTTCGGATTATCTTATGTCAGCGGTTCTGTCTCATGGAGATTCCCTGTCGCAGTGCAAATTATCTTCGCCGCCATTTTGTTTGTTGGTATTATTCAATTGCCAGAATCTCCAAGATGGTTGGTTGCCCACGATAGAAAACCAGAAGCCATGGAAATCTTGGCCAACCTTAATGATCTTACTGTGGACGACGATGCGGTCTTTGCCGAAGTTACTGTGATTGCTGATGCTGTTAACAGTTTTGCACGTTCCCAAGTCGGATTTAAAGATTTGTTCACTGGCGGAAAAACCCAGCATTTCCAAAGAATGATTATTGGGTGTTCCACACAATTCTTCCAACAATTCACTGGTTGTAATGCTGCCATTTACTACTCCACCGTGTTGTTCGAAGAAACAATTGGTTTATCAAGAAGATTGTCGTTGATCTTGGGTGGTGTCTTTGCTACCGTATATGCCTTGGCCACTATTCCATCATTCTTCCTTATCGATACTTTAGGTAGAAGAAAGTTGTTTTTGATCGGTGCTACTGGTCAAGCACTTTCCTTCACCATCACATTCGCTTGTTTGATCGACAACACCACACAGAACGCCAAGGGTGCCGCCGTCGGTATCTTCTTGTTCATCATCTTCTTTGCATTCACCATCTTGCCATTACCATGGATTTACCCACCTGAAATCAACCCAATGCGTACCAGAACCCTCGCTTCTGCTATCTCCACATGTACCAACTGGATCACCAACTTCGGTGTTGTTATGTTCACTCCTATCTTCATTTCTGCTTCCGGTTGGGGCTGTTACTTGTTTTTCGCAGCCATGAACTATGCATTTATTCCTATCATTTTCTTCTTCTACCCAGAAACCGCCGGTAGAACCTTGGAAGAAATCGATATCATCTTTGCCAAGGCTCACGTCGAAGGTAGACAACCTTGGAGAGTTGCCGCTACTATGCCTAAGTTATCGTTGAAGGACATCGAAACCGAAGGTAACCAATTGGGTATCTACGACGAAGACTTTGAAAAGGAAAAGATGGAGAATAACGAAATTATGTCCACATCTTCTGACAACAAAGTAGAAGCTAGTGAAGTTCCTATGATGGCAACTGTCAACCAAGTACAATCTAGACCTACAGATGTTTAGACTAGTTATATGTATAAAAAAATAATATCAGAATTATAATAGAGAAGTAATCAAATAAATATCAAATACTCAAGGAATGGTGTATATATACTAGGAAAGATGTCGTCCTAGGGCATAATACTAGGAAAGATCATCTACTCCTCGACTTGGACAACAACTTTCCCTTTGGCTTGGTTAGTATTTACTCTTTCAATAGCCTTGTCAAGATCCTGGAATTTATAAACACTATCGACAAACACCTTGACTCTTTCTTCTTCAATCAACTTTGTTGCTGGTTTTATCCAATCCGATTTAGGTCCCATCGTCATAAACGTGACAAATCGGTACTTATATCCAAGATACCCAAGTGAACTCCATAATTGTCTAAACAAACACTTGATCATTGGAAGAATATTGCTGAAAAGAGTGATATCTGGATACGAATGTTTGTAATCACCAACAACGGTAATATAATCATCGGCGAGAATAGTAGACGTGTGCTTCAACAAATCGTTGTTTCCACAACAGTCAAACACATAATCGAACTTGCCTGTATTCTTTACAGATTCTAATGCTGGCTCAAGGATTGACTTGTGCTTGGTGTAGTCAATAAATGACGTCCCACCCAACTGTCGTACCACAGAACTGGATCTTTCGGAGTTTGTTGTGACGATTTCTTTAGCACCTCCATCTTTCGATTGGGAGACTACAAACCTGCCCACAGAAGTCGCAGCTCCTAGAACCAACACCTTTTTGTCTTTCAAATCAAGTCCACTAGTCATCAAAAATGAAGTTCCAAAGACTGTGGGCCATGCTGCGGCTTCGCTCATAGTGAGATTGGTTGGAATTTTAGCAACTCCTGAGTCTATGTTAGTAGAAGTGTCTAGCAACACATACTCTGCTAAAGTGCCTTTCCCAAATGGATGAGGATAAAACCCATTGACCTTGTCGCCAACTTTAAAATCCGGGGTTGCGTTATTTGCCGCATTATTTGCACCCAATTTTCCAATTGCAACCACCGTACCGGAATAATCAAGCCCGATTCCATGCTCCCAAAGAGAAAACGGAAAAGAAGACGATTTATATATGCTGTAATCTGCCGGATTTAACGCAGCCGAATGGACTTTGACTAATATCTTATCTGCTGGTACATTGAACCCATCTGCAGTTTCCACTAGCTTGATAGACTGGTTTGAGATCTCGAGCGGGCGCGATCTCCCTTTGAAAGTATATGCTTTATAGTTAAGAGTGTCAGAGGTGAATTTCATAGTGTATTTTGGTGATAGTGTAATTGAGCTTTCTGGTTCTTGGGGTACTTCTTATATAAGTTTAAATTCCGTTGTCCCTGAAAAGACTTTTGCCACACGGATATAAGGGTTTCGGATATAATGTCCGTGAATTTGCAAGATTCGTATCTTTCTGAAGGCAAATGGAGACATATTGGAGGGAGCGTGCATGAGAAGATGACGTTCTTTAGAAAATGGCGTTCACGATGCGAGGGCTGACTAATGTCTCGGAGATAAACCGGATTTGCTTACAAAATGTTTAAAATGTTTACGAGGCGATCGTAAATCTAAGTAGTCAGGTGTTGAATATTTATAATCAGTAATTAACTGCAGTTTAGTATACATAAAATTAGTTCTATAAGTCACCATACGGTCTTATTCTTGCGTTGGTTAGGATTCTTCGGACTTGGTTTCGTTGTCACCGGCTTTTGTTCCTTGACGTAGCTGTCACTTTTGAAGTTCTTGGCACTTTTGAGTTCTTTTTCAACTAAGTGTTACTGATATCAATCAAAATCTTTCCATTTGCCTTGTTCGACTTTAACCTATCCAATGCCTTGTCAAATTCTCCAAACTTATAAACCCCATCAACAAATACCTTGACGTGCTCTTCTTCAATAAACTTCTTACCCTCGATCATCCACCTTTTTTCAGGTTTGCATAAAAGAAATCTATAAGTGTAATGGAACAACCCTAATCTGCTTCCAATACTTCTTAACATCGATGTTGTCAGAGGAATAGTGTTGTTGAAGAAACTTACTTTGGCGTACGTATACTTTTTATCTCCTGCAATCGAAGTATACGTCCCCTTTGGAGAAATAACCACCTTTGCTTGTGGAAACAAATCTTTCACCACCACAACAATCAAACACTGCATCGAAAGAGCCGGAATCTTTAACTGATTCCAATACTGGAGTCAAAATTGATTTATGTTTCGTATAATCGATTTGCGAAGTAGAGCCCAATGCAGCTACCAAGTCCAGTGACCGCTCAGAGTTGGTAGTGACGATTTCTTTGGCTCCATATTTCTTAGCAAGAGAAACGACGTATCGACCTACAGAAGTAGCTGCCCCCAACACCAAAACTTTCTTGTCCTTAATCGCAACACCATCATGCATTGCAAAAGCAGTTCCATACACCAAGGGCCACGAACTGGCTTCTGTGATAGACAAATTGCTTGGAATCACATTCACGGCAACATCAGTCTTGCCATCAAGAAGAATATACTCAGCAACTGTTCCTTTACCAAGCGGATGTAAATATAAACCACAAACTTTATCGCCAACCTTTAATCCCAAATCATCACCACTACCAATGGCCTCCACAACTCCTGAATAGTCGCGACCGATACCTTGGTTAGAGTTCATCAATGTAAATGGGAAGATAGCCGAATTGTACAACATCAAATCAACGGGATTCAACGCCGCAGAGTCGACTTTGACCAAGATCTTGTTGCTGGGAACAGTATACTCATCACCTTTTTTTACCAACAGGATATGTTGGTTTGTAACATGGATTGGATCGTTTTTGCTACTATAAGTGTAGGCTTTGTAAGTCAATGTTTCGGAAGTAAACGTCATATTGATGGATTTCAAGTAAACACGACCTGCACTGATGGTATATTTATAACCTCGGATTTTCACTGAGCTTGCGGTTTTAGTAGAATGCTCCATAACGCATTTGCCACATTATTCGTAAATGCTTTACCATCGGAAGTTGAGTTAAGTCCGTCCATATTACCCGACTTTCATATGATAAATTTGTAGGTTATGAATTTGCAGCCGTGAACTGAATGGTTAAGAATCATGAATTCCTAGAAATTAAGCCTTCTACTCGTTATCAGTGGCGAATTACTATATGTTAGAGGAGTGACAGTGGTTAAGGAATATTGTCGAATATTCAATATTCAGAAATTGCCTAAGGAGTATCGTCAAATACTCTACCCATAGTCTTAGTGGACTCTTTATACGTCATGACCCTATGCCTTAAGAAATTCGTTAATAAGTATGTATTATGAAAATTCTTTGGAATGAATCATTACGTAAAGTGTGTTGATGTTAGCGACTGATCTCTAGCAATGTTTAATCGTAACTCTTCGATAGTAATTGGATTAGTTAGTGAATTAGGAACTGATCCTAATAAGCATAGACTGAGTAAGAGTAGCCTTATATCTTATCTCTTAAGTGTACCTTACATAATATTCTCAGAAGAACTTCGATCTTGATAATCCAGTATTGATCAATATTCAGTGTTTAGTATTCAGTATTAGTAGTCAGTATTCAGTAATTACTATTTACTATTCACTATTTACTATTCACTAGTCACTATTCACTAATCAGTATTCACTAGTCACTATTCAAGACTCTTCTAATTCACAATACTTCGCTACGCTCAGTATTTGTTCGCATCGACAATCGTGTGTAATTTACCGTATTTCAGTCTCCACTCTTCTCTTTCACACATATCATGGGATTACCAGAAGGCTATACTATTAGGCCGTTAAAGCTATCAGACTACTCTAACAATTATGTTGAGACACTCAAAGTTTTGACCACTGTTGGCGAAATCTCATTGGATAAATTCACGAAACTCTTTCAACACTGGGAATCACTTCCACTTTATCATCCCCATGTTATAACAAACGAAGAAGGCACGGTAGTGGCTACGGGGATGCTCTTTGTCGAAAAGAAACTCATCCATGAATGTGGGTCAGTGGGTCATATTGAAGATATTTCAGTGGCTACTACTGAACAAGGGAAGAAGTTGGGAAAAACTATGATCTTGGAATTGACTGAAATCGCTGGCAGAGAAGGTTGTTATAAGGTAATTTTGGATTGTGACGAGAAGAACGCTGGATTTTATGAAAAGTGTGGTTATAGTGTCGCTGGTGTTGAGATGACAAAACGGTTTTAGTCATTTAACGATTAATACCCTCCATCAATTAATCAATATAGGAAGTTTCTGAGTATTCACAAAATCATATAATGAACGATTTACAGAACCCATGATCAAAGATTTACAGGGCCATAGACGCAAGATTTACAAATCCCATTCAATCAAGATTTACGTAATATCTGGAACCTAATTATGGAGAGTTACTATATTTACACCATTAACTATTTCAATGCCATTTATTTCACTCATCTATAAAAATCATTGCATAATAGCATTAAATGGAGGTGGATAAGGTAAACTTGTACAAAGACCATTTATATCACAGATCTTACTCTCAACATCAGTCTACACTCTAACTCTAATACGTACAAAAGTTTATTATAATACAAAGTTAAATATTTTCCAAAGCCTATTGTGGTTAGTAGTGAATTTCAAAACAGTCTCAAAGTACTTACTTCTAATGATATTATCGAATTACCTCTCACAACCTATAATGTTAGTATTGGTTAGCTTTTAGAGATTTTTCATACGTACAATTGTTCCTATATCAAGTTTATCGCCATTTTTCTGTTCTTCCAAAGCTCCGGCCAATGTTATATTTAAGAATACCTGTTTGTTAGTACTATTTCTTGAAATTGAAGCCAAAACGAACTAACCACGACAAGCAGTGGTCTAGAGAAGAACTTTCTTAGTGGCAGATTAGTGTGCTTAGTAGTCCGTCCCCCGATTACTGGTCTATCCGCGATTAGTGGTCCATCCCCAGGCTATTTCGTGAAACGTCTATTTGACAAAACTTATTGAATAACACTTAGATCCTTAGAGCGCTACTTTCCTGAACTGCTCTATCCATTCACGTCTATCCCCTTTAACTTCTCATAATATACTCACATCATATCCTCTTAATGTCCCCACTACCTTTCTTCCACCATTTAATTCGATCGACAATTTCTTGTCCATATACTAGAGTGTTAGTAACTTGATGAATGTTGACGACTTCTGTATACTAGACATAAGACATTAACTATGGCCATTTTAAATCTGGTCAACAGAATTGATAATATCTCAGGACTAGAGTACCATAACACCACAAGAACCCATAGCACTAAGTCGTCCAAGTCCATGAGACCTCTCAACGCTCCTCTGGAACAGCATCTTCTCCAAAGTACTTACACTTTTCAACTCAGGTGCAGAAACCATATTCGATATCTTTTAGTTTACTAGTTAATTGTAGGTTTGAATTTTGAGTGAGCATCTCAGATTTATCAGGCGCGTAAACATCTCTGGTTAAGAACCACAACAAACAATTGAAGGACTAGCAATTATTGTCTGTGAAGAGTAGAAATAATCAGATTCAACCTATCTAGAAGATATCTTGGGAACATTCAAATTGTCATTTAGAAATCAAATTTTAGAAATAAACAGAGTTGCAAATCCACAACTATTAGTGCAACATGAGTAATATTCAAGATATAACGTCTCTATCGGATTTATTGACTACATCCCCCAACCAACCTTCAGAAACAGACGCGAGCAGGAGTCTTAGGCTTGACAAGGCAAAGATAGAGAAGAGTGCAGGAGATTTGAGTGAACTGAGTGCTTTGAGAGTAGAAGGTGAACAGAGTACGAGAGTAATAACGGATCAAACAAGTACGTCAAAGATACTGGATCTGGCTCTTGATTCGCAATTCTCTGATCCAGATCCTTCTGCTTTGGACTCTACATACATGGATACTCTTTTGGCCAAACAAAGCATCAAACTCAACCTAAACACTCAACGAAACGAACTCTTACGAAAGCGGACGTCGCTTCAAACCCAGGTGGATGATCTACGTATCAAACAAAAACGTCTTAATGATAAACGACAACAAGTTTTGGCTAAACAAAAGCTAGACCAACTACTTGAACAAAACAATACAGACAATCGGCCTCAAAGGTCGTTTAGTACAAATGACGATGACACGATATTGAAACAGTTACATGTGCTTCCTTCAACCGATTGGAGCCAAAGACTCGTTCAAATTAGACGGTTCTTCTCCAGAATAGAAATCGACAGAATCGACACCTCCAACCACTACGACCGCAACACATTGGTACGAACAATCGAATTCAGAATCATAGTGAGAATGTTATTTCGATTTCCTGTGAAGTTATTGATAAATACTAAGGATGACAGTTTGTCAGAGATCATCATAAACGAATCGAATATCCCATCTCCACTAATCATAACTTTAAATATGCTCTCACCTTCATTTACTAATGTGTTGATGAATAACTATATACCCCGTAAGAAGATTAACTTGGTGTTTTGTGGATTGAGTTCATTGGCAAACCTTCTTCATACAAGAATCGCAATACTTTACCGGTTGATAAACAAATTCTCAAAGTATCTTGTTGGAATTAATCTTTCCAAGTTGTTAGAGAAGGAAGAGTTGGATAATATATTTGCTATACTCAAGACAGTTGATACGCTAAATTTTCAGTTTGAAGTTGATAAAAAAATCCATAAGGTACGACTTCAATGGGAAATAAAGCTTTTTGACTTGGTGACCGCAGAATGTGAATCACAGTTGGAATTATCGATCATGGACGATGTTGGATATGTTTTCCCTGATATCAATAATTTGTTTCTAAAGCTAGTGAGGCAGAATGGAGTGGAACAATCGTTCGAAACGATAATTGAAACTACGTACAAAATAGTAGCGACTTGAAAAGTTATACCGGGACAAACAACTTTCATTCGTTGACTTGGACGACTTCAATCAAGCGCTCTAATGCTCTAGCATTCGTTCAACTATTTATTGAATATAAGAGTCCTATTATACAACCTTTGGTTTACTATTTTTACAAATGAATCATTGGAAATGAACGGTTTCATTCTCCAAGTCGAATGAGATCGCTTCATGTTTCGTTATTGGTGCCATTGAACGTCTCCTCACGAGCCAGTCATTGCAAAAGCTCATCAACTGCAAGGTGAACGAAATCCTTTCGCTTGCAAAATCAAAATCATGAAGCGGAAGGTAAGCAAAGCCTAGTTCCGAAACGTTTTTGATATTACTATTAGGATCTCCATCTTCTCTAGTTTCCACCAACTTCTTGGTGTTCAACGACTTTCCTAATTGTTGATACAAATAGTCCTCAATACCGTTGACGAAGTCGTACCGTATGTCTTCCCATTCGATTCCCAATAATTTGTTTCCGATTGTTTTCTTATAGCGGAAATATCTGTAGAGCCAGATTCCCAAGATAGTTGTTTTTTTATTAAATGAAGCTGTACTAGCCTTTGATGATGTTCGCACTTGGCGGATGACAGGTTTAGATGTGTTGACAACATTGATACGATTACTGACAGAAGCCGATTCGTCAGGAATAGTCGGGATTGAATGTGAGGGTTCATAAGTGTTTCGTATTTTGTCGAAGTTTTCCAATGGGAATATGATATTTTCCAAGTTGGTTACAAGATCAATCAGTCTGTAATCAAAATCTTCTTTTTCGTAGTCAGGTTCGGGTTCGTTCTTGATGATTTCTGAAGACAGAACGCTTTGGATCAAGGGTGAAGGTACTGCAACTTCATGTGCCACAGAGGTCTTTCTTGCCTTTTTCTTACTTTCTATTTCGTCAGTGGCAGGTCTTTTCTTGAGTGGTTCAGCTTCTACGTTGTCGGCATCAGGGTCATTTTCTATAAATGGTGGTCCTTCCAACTTGACGGCTGCAGAGACTGCATGACCATTGCCCTTGGCTTTGTTTCCACGTTTTGGAGTGAAATTGTGTTCTTCGTCTGCCAAATACTTTAACCTCGTTTTGTACATCACTTCCGAATACTCGATTTCAAACTCGGTATCTTTATCAAATGTATCGAGTACAGGTTTTGAAATGGTATCTTCGGGTGGAATAACGTCTCCACCAAAAGGATTTTCGGATAAATCATCTTGTTGTATCTTTGTTTCCAAGTAGGTGAACATCAACCACAAAAAACGTTTGGCTCTGTTGGCAGGATGGATATGAGTTTTTAAGAAGAAATCCATAAATTTGTTGGTGGTCTCTTCAGGGTCAAGGAAAGGAACACTATGATTATAATTACTCAAGAGAAATATCAATTGAATGACATTTGTATTGGGTTTTTCGGTCTTTGGATTATTGATGAGTTCGTCTAGATCTTTGATATGATCTTCACCTTCGCAAACGGCCTTAAGGATCGACTTGAGTCGGGGTGTGTCTTGTAATGGTCTGGTTCCTCCATATACTGGATCCGATTGTAGAGACGGAATTGAATGGTAGGTACGTAAAGTCGAGCGCATTTCGGGCACAAAGTTGATGGTTGTATTCATTCTTCCTGCATTGACGAGCAAACACACTTTACTGACCGATTTGCCCATATCTTTATCCTTGATCAAGCGTTCTTTCAAAATCTTGGAACACTTTGACGATTCCACCAACGTACGAATGTATAGATCAGTAAAAGGAATTTTGGCGTCGTTGTTGGAGTTGGTAACCTCGCAGAATGGGAAAGTGTTTGTAAATGCCGGGGTTGGATCGTTGAACAAGAACTCTAAAAAGTCGTATTGAATATCTTTACGCCAGAAAGGTTCTCCGTCTGCTTTTTTAAGATGACGACATTTGGGAACTGTACTATTTGTATACTTGCGTTTCTTCTTCTTGCCTTCATCGGTGGGTATATCGTTGTTGGATCCAATTGCATGGTCGAGACTCTGGTGTTCTTCAGTACTTTGATTTGGTCCACTTTTATCTTCTTCATCATTGCTTCCAGGCAGACTTACGAGATTCGAAATTGCGAAAGCCTTCGCCTTGGACGGATCATCCATAGACCCGTCTATATTTATATCTCCACCATCAACACCAGATGCAGGTAAGCTTACCCCACTTGTATCCACGACCTTCAGTTCTTCCACCTTCTCGCCATCCTTCGTGGGAATATATGTGTCATGTATTGGATCGTAATTCATCTCCTGAAGAAAGAAGTGTTGATCAAATTTAAATGTTGAAAAACAGTCAAATCAAGTGAGACCAGCCGACAATCAGATATGATGCGAATACTACGAGTGGACAATTACGCGTATGAAAAATTGGAGGTAAAAATTGGAGTATTCAAAACTCGTGGGTTTAGAGACGGATGTTTTGGGGAATGTGGCGAAATTATGGAACTGCCGGCATGTAAGAGGTCCAATGATGGTTTTGGCGAGTTAGTATTTGTTGGTACTAGTTGGTATTAGATGGTATTACTTTGTTCCATTTAGAGCGTAGACCATAGAATTAGTGAGTGAGGGTTTAGTAAACTCTACGAGTTTATTTAGTTAAATGCTTATAGTTGTTGGAGAAGTCTCTTAAGATATCTATATTCATATCTAAGAAGGTTTTGGTACTACTGGTACTTAGTGGTACTTAAATATATTCTCGTAAACGTTCAATTGTGCCTTGTGAGTCTTCACCCAGGGCCACTCCTACATTTTCGTGATATATGAATACTAATTCCTGTAGGACCGAGGATACAATATCTTGATTATATTAGAATAGCTATAGCGAAGACTGTACTCAATATATTCAGTAACATAAAAGGGGACACTATAGAGATATAGGGCACTTAAAGAGTTCATAAAAGTCATAATTCTAGTCATAATTCTAGTCGTACTTCATCATAATTTAAAGTCAAAGTAGCGACATTTGATATTCAATAACTTAATATAACCCGCTAGTTATTATCAGATCTCCTTCTACCAGGTATTCTCAATTTCTTACACCTCTCTGTCTAGTATGTCGTGATTATTTCGCAACTCAAATTCTACGCACAATCTAATCTCTCCAACTACTCCTCGTCATGTCAATCCCTTCGTCGTGGAGGCAGTTTCAATTATTCGAGTTCACACCCATAAGGGATCCCAACGTCGAGTCAGATGAAGCTCTCTATTCAGATTCTAGTCTTTCATCCATCTGTGCCACCAATAAGTATTTGGTAATCGCAGTCAACAATGCATACATCAAAGTCATCAACTTGGACAATTTAACCCTCGTACGAACATTTATGGCCTATGATATCGACTATAGAATAGGGTTTATCAAGAGGTTGGAAAAGTCCGACTTGATTGTCACTTTGGGTGAAAAACAAGGCTCGCCGTCAGTCATCAAATTATGGGACCTAAACAAAATCATACACTTGGACACGGTTGAAGATTCCATATTCAAGTACCAGACACAAGTTATGGTTGTGAATGGAGATGATTCGTATCCTGTGAGTTGTTTCCTGTTTAATTTTGACCTCACGTGTCTTGCAATTGGTTATACTAATGGAAAGGTCATATTGGTTAGAGGAGATTTGCTACGAGACCGTGGATCCAAACAAAGAGTTATATACGAATCCAATGACCCAATTACAGGAATCCATTTCAATTCCATAGAAGATTTGTTGTATGTCACAACAACATCGAAGATCTTGACGATTCCGACCACAGGACGGAACCAAGGCAAACCTGCACGGATTTTATCCAACAAAACCGGTATCGATCTCAATTGTTCCGATACAGATAGAGATTCTTTAATCGTGGGAACTCCGGATTCCATTAGGTTCTATAACCATATCCATAAAACCAATTCCTTCTCGTTTGATGTTCCAAAGTCAAAAGTTCATAGAGTTTCGAAAAACTCGTTACTAATTGTATCATCACAGGACGAAGATATTCTCACATCTTCCAAAAAGAAGCTAGTCACACGAATTCTTATTCTTGACTTGAAAAACAAGCATATTTCATTCAACCTTGTAATACCCAACAACCTAGTTTCAAATGTATTTGAACTGCAAAATGATATCTATCTATTAACAAATGACGGAATGCTCTATAAAATTCATGAGAAACCTATCAATCAACAAATCGAAGTTATTCTACAACGAGAACTCTTTCCGATTGCCTATAAACTAGCAGAACAAGCCAAAATGCCCAAGGACGTGTTGTTAAGAATCCAGAACCTCTATGGAGAATTCCTCTTCAACAAGCAACGTTTTGAAGATTCCATAGATGTATTCATTGGGTGTTTGGATTTATTTGGCGAAGATAAGGACGATTTCATCATGAATACTATTATAAAGTTCAAAGATGTGTCGAACATTTCAAATCTTACAAAGTTTCTCTATAAACTTTATGAGATTAACATCGCAAGTAATGACCATATTACTTTATTGCTTTGTTGTTATTGTAAACTCAAACTTACCGATGATTTGGATAAATTTATTCTGAACTTTGATGACAAATTTCAAGACTTGAACTTCCAATTGATCATCAATTTGTTTAAAGAATGTGGCTACTTCAATCAGGTCATAAAGCTTTTGTATAAACTCAACCAACCAAGCTCCATTGTCGATATTCAATTGAATGATCTTCACAAACCAAAAGAATGTTTGGAGTATATTAAATGCTTACCAATTGACGATCTTCTATTGATTTTGATTGACCATTCAAAGAGTTTGCTCGATTATTGTCCTATTGAGACTACTGAATTACTTATCAATGTATTTACTGGGAAGTATATTCCTACAGAAACTATCAAAGAACCGTTTTTGGACTCAGTATGTGAGGAAACGGTTTTAAACCCCCAACTTGATTTGAACAGTTACACATCTTTTTTGTCCTATTTAGCAGGTATCAAGGACGAAAAGTCGCCTACAGTATCTGAATTACCCGGGCCAACTTACATGCCACCTAGACCAAGTATCATTTATCCTAGTTTCATTAACCACGAACTAGAGTTTGTGATTTTCTTAGAAGCGTGTGTGGAAACTTTTGACAAGTACCAAGGAAATATTAATGATAAAAAAGATTTACTTATAACTCTTTTAGAATTATATTCATCTTTGGAAAGAAATGGAGAGGGAGATGAAAAAGAGAAGGAAAAAGAGAAGGAAAAAGAGAAAGAAAAAGATAATATGGAAAAAGACAAAGAAAATGGAGTCAAGTCTGATTGGTACTACAAAGCTTGCAAATTGATCGAAATCAACTCTACTCTCTTGGATAGCTCGTCGTTGCTCTTGCTATCTCACATCTATAACTTCAAAGAAGGTGAGGCGTTAGCTCAGGAACAAAATGGGTATGAAGAGAGTTTATTTCAAAGCTACAAAATCTCCGGAAACATCAAGGCATGTTTTGATTTGGTCAGGAAATTTGGTGATAAAAAGCCCCAACTTTATAAGTTGATGTTGAAATTTATCATTTCTAAACAAGATATATTTGAACAAGTCAAGGATTCTGATTTCAAATTCGTATTGAATAAAATCGATCGAAACAAGATTATGAGTCCCTTGGAGATTCTCCAGATTTTGACAAGCGAACAGGATAATGAATTTGTTACACTTGGTTTGGTAAAAGACTACTTGATCGACAACATCGAGAGTCAGAATAACGAAATTAACAACAACATGAAGTTGATTGAATATTACGAAGCAGAGTCAACTAAAAACTCGTATAAATTGACGGAGTTGACATCGAAGCCATTTATTATTCAAAATAATAAATGTAGCGAATGTTCATTGAAGTTGGATTTCCCAGTGGTACATTTCAAATGTAACCATTCTTACCATCAAAAATGTCTCAACGACAGTGTTTATGTATCATCAGATGTTACGCCAAACTCGTTCGATAGGAAATGTCCTAAATGTATCAACGAAATTGATGAAATGAACACCATTAAAAACACCCATTATAGAGCAAGAGATAATGTTGAATACTTTGAAAATGCTCTTCGTGATAGTAAGGACAAATATAAGTTCATTAGTGATTATATGGGGAAGGGAATTATGGAAAATGAATCTATAACTTTGCAGAAGGATTGAAACAAATATGAAACATTGAAAATAAGAAATATCTGGAGTATATAAAACTCAGGAATATTCCTACTAATCACATGTCATACTATTGATAGTGGGAATGAAGAATTGTGTGTTTCTATATCAAAAAAGCGTGGTTGAGTTTCTTGAGTTTGAGATATCGAGTTATCTTGCTATTGAACAAGAAATTCAACTAGCAGAGGACGATGTTTATGAGTTGATACAAATAAACAAAATATCCTTTCGAATGGTAGAAGAAATGTTTAAATGTTTGATTTCAAAGAGTCTGGTCAAGGAATTATTTCAGGAAACGTATTTCGTGGTGGGCACATTAGACATTAGAAAGTTACAAGGAAACTTGTTTCAGGTGGTATATAATTGCCAAATGCTTGAGCGGGTTGATATTGGCCAGTTTTTCAATGACAATCTATTTTCATTGCAAGTTAAGGAGCTATTGATTGCGATTTCGTCCAACTTTTTGGAGCCATTGGTAAAATATAAACGATATCCTGGGTTGATAAAAAGCATGATCGAGACACTGAAAGGTTTGGAAATGAATGAACTACAGAAACACCTGATGCAAGTGGCTTTGATGAAAATCAATTCGTTGCTTATTGAATTGGATAGAGAAGTGATACCGAGAGATATGAGAGAATACCCGAAATCTTTGATCAAGCGAGAGTCCAATAGATCTATAATCATACGAGAGTCCAATAAATCTATAATCAAGCGAGAGTCCAACAAATCTTTGACCAAACGAAGTGAGTCTAACAAATCAATCAAACAACGAGAGATAAAGAAATCTTTAATCAAACAGGTTCAACAAGAGATCCTTCAGTTCACTCTCGATATTGGTAGATTTATGAAACTACAACTTGTGTACTGTGAATATTGGCAAGATCTAATTGAGCATGGAAACGAGTCCATTTACTTGGGATCGCCGTGTACTATGTTTCATGATAAACTTGAGGGACAACTTGTAATGACTGAAAAGTTTATTGACCAGATCAATGAAACCATTTTGAAACGTCTTGAAATGGTTATGAATTGGACGTCTTCCCCATACCTTGAAGAAGCAATAGGACTAATTTTCATCCAATTTCTCACCGTATATACACAATGGCCTCATGATATTCTTGGAGACTATACAATTCGAAGGTGGAAGCATATGCTTGACCAAAAAAGTATCACATGATATTCATTAATTTTGTGCTTGTTGGGGAATTGTTTCAAATCGTTTTAAATCGTTTCAGATCGCTATCTATAAGATATATGTTTTAAGTTCATAGAGTAACTAAAATGTTAGATCAAAGTATTAATTATCCCTAATAAAACTGGGTGCGAAATATAGTCCCTCAAAAATAGTGTTTCTCAAAAATAGTGTCTCTCAAAAATAGTCCATACCGCAAAGTGCCATCAACTTTATCACACGACCTATGACCTAAATTGACTGGTGTCAATTGAGAGAATATTGCCGTTGCGAGGTAGTCGTAGTGTAGAAGTCTGAACTATTGTTAAGTAGTCAGGTGAAAGCAACAACAATTATGAATATAGCAATCATTCGATTCTTGCTGCTTCTTAGTGAAACTTACGATCAAAGCAATCCTGTATGTAACCCTGTTAGAAAGTAGTAAAATAAGTCTGAACCCTGCAAAATAGCGACTCCTTTGTATTTTCAAAGGAGAATTCTCTGTAATTGCTGGAGACTCCTCTTGATCCACGCTATGAGTATTATGGGTCATAAATAATTACCTTACGATGGATTCTATACGAAATAATTCGCTATATTTTCTTCCAATTCAAATCTCAAAAACCATGCAAGTCGTCCTAGACTCGATTAGACTCGATTAGACTCGATGGTGTCGCTTTAGTCTAACATCAATACAACTGTATTCTCTCACTTGTCTGCCTAGTGTCGTTCTACTTGCCATCCCATCGCTATTCATGGAATTACCGGAGCGCGGTTAGAAATATGCACCGCTATCCGTAGATCATATTTTTCGCCTAGCAGCGTGTGCGCATTCAAATTTTCATACACCAACTTTTCACAAGGGGGCGTAAATTTCGTTCACTTTCACTCTCTTCTTCTTTACTATCACTCAACTTTTAGTATCATTATATATCATGTCTGCTCCATCTTTCGCTTGTTATTACTTGACCTGGCAAGATCCTGTCTTGACAGGAAAAATTGTCGGATCATTGATCGGTGGTTTGGTCATCTTGAAGACTGTCGACTTGATTAGTCTCTTTTTCAGATTGGCCTCCATCGGTTTATTAGGTATGTATTGATAGCGTTCTATTTTACTTATTTGACGTGAATGTTTCAATTCGAATCGGTCGATCCGTTGACGGATCGTCCAAGGTTCTTTTTGAAGATTGTGGCAAATTCGATTCTTCGAAATTGTAACTCAAGATTTGTGTGTTGAATCCTTGATATTTCATCGACCCTGCAATTAAATTTATCGACATTCAGGACTTTTGTATTATTTGTGGCGAAAGTGGAATTTCGTGCATTTAGTCAAATGATTGAATATATTGGGCCTGGTTCGATTTAACATTGGATATTCAACATTACTTCAACTTGAAACGATATTTGAGAATTCTAACCCAGTTGAAGCAATCTCTGGTATCAGCAATACGAAATTCTATTGCCTGATTTGCTGACATTCTAATATCACGATCTTAAAATATCTCATTATTTTTTTCAAAATACTAACATTTAGTCTCCGCTGCCGTCGAATATGCCGGTGTGTTGACCACTGGTACTGGTTTCATCACCAAGTTCAAGCCAACCATTAAGTCTTACGCCAAAGAATTCAACGAATGTGCGTTACCAGTCATTGCTGACCTCAACTTGAAATTCGAATCCCAATGGCAAAGAATCGTTTTTGCCAAGGATGTCGGAACCACCTTGAAAGCCGCTGGAATCGCTTACATATTATACAAAATCACTTCTATTTTCTCTATGTTCACATTGGCCATGAGTTTCGTTGTTTTGGCCTTCACTGGTCCAGTCACCTACAACACTAACCAAGAACAAATTGATGCTGCCGTTGCTCAGTACTACAAATGCGCCAAGGCCAAGGCCTGTGAACTCAGATGTTGTGCCTGCAAGAACATTTCTCCATACATCGAAAAGATTTCCAAGAAGAGTGGACCTGTTGGAGCATTCATCGCATCCAAGCTTCCAACCAGAACCGCAGGTTCCACTGTTGGTGACAGCAGAGCTGCCACTTTCGGTACTGCTGCTGACGAACCTGCTGTTGCCACCACCACTGGTGCCTCCAAGTTCCCAGAAGTCCCAACCTCCAACCTCAATGCTGCCACCACTAAAGAAGTTGTTGATGAAATCAAGGCTTCCATTGACACTGAAAAGGTTCCTGGTCCATCCTTTTAAGTTGTTGATTAATCAAGGCTTCCACCGACACTTAAAAGGTTCCTGGTCCATCCTTTTAAGTTGTTGATTAATCAAGGCTTCCACCGACACTTAAAAGGTTCCTGGTCCATCCTTCTAAGTTGTTTTAGCAGTTTTATGGGGTCTTGGAATCATTGTGTTTCTCTGTGCTATCAGATCGTTTTTTTTTATTTCTGTGACTCGACGTCTGTATATAATCCTGGCTCTAGTAATATTCTATTTATTTATGTGAATAAGTACGTTTCTGGCGGAGTGAGGCTTCGCCAGTAACATTAAATCGTTTGATGTAGTGTAATTAATACTAGGAAGCTGCAAGGTTCATTGAAAGTGGTGATACTTGCTCTAAGTCATGGTATTTGTATAAGTCATGGTATTTGTATAAGTCATGGTATTTGCTCTAAGTCATGGTATTTGCTATAAGTCATGATATTTGCTATAAAGAGACTGAGATACTGTATTATAGAAACTGATATTGACTTACTGAAACTGATATTGAGTTCTAGAGGTTTAGAATATTTGGGTTATCTCTCATAATCTCATATTATACATAGCGGTGGACTCGATAGTTATTCACTTTCTCTTCCAACTACTCACATTCTTCGGGTGTTGGTAATCTCCTGAAACACGCAACCCATTTGTCACCTTTATTTCTTGTCACCTTTTGTCCCTCCTCGGTGGCATTATACATAATCTCCACACACTTATCTTCCTTCTCCCAGTCCTTGCTTAATCTCTCAAACATTGGATGTTCCTCAAGATGCTTGACCATCCAGTTGTGTAAATCCTCGACATCGGTGATAGTATACACCACTCCTCCTTCTTTCAATACATAGGCGTATTCTGACAATAATGTTGCTGTGATGATTCTTGCTTTGTGTTTACGTTGTTTGAAGTGGGGGTCAGGGAAACAAAAGAACATCTTTGACAATTGAGCCTTCTGGAAGAAATTGGGCAAGAACTTCATGGCGTTTCCTCTCAACACACTGATGTTCTGGAAGTTCACCTTATCTTCCTTGTGCTTGTTTCTCAAGGCGATAATACGGTCCTCCACATATTGGGTGACCTGGACTCTGATCTCCATTCCCAAAATTAACTTGTCTGGGAAGGCTGGTGCCAATTTCGTCATCAACCCTCCGTACCCACATCCGATATCTGCTATTTCAACCTGTCTGTTCATTTCTTGGGTGTCTTGGTTGTAGTATCCTGGGTAGAGCTTTTCCCAGTTCATGTCTGCTGGAGATCTTGGGTACTCCAATCTGTGGTCAGAAAATGGGTTGGAATGTGCTCTCTGTCTGTAGAATCTCTTCTTGGGTAACGTGGTGTTTTCGTCGCTCATCTCTGGAGTTGGAGAGTCTTCGAACCTGGCGTGTTTCAACGTACGTCTTGTTTCTTTCTGGCCATCTCTGTAAGCTCGTCTTTTGCTCTCGGCTTCCTTTTGTTCTCGTAATTGAGTTTCTTTGTCTTTAGGTACTTGGACCTGGTGTGGTTTAGCCATAATGTGTGGTGTTGGTAGAGTTGGTGATCATCGGATCAAAATTTTCAGCTGCGAAAATTGAGTTATCAGTGGTTTGTCAGTGAGGGAATGGAACTTCGCAGCCAACTTAGCTCCCGTGGATGTCAGGATCTGTGAGTAATCCATAATCCACAATTACTAGTGGTTTGAGAGTCTCTCGGTAGCCCATGAGCAAAGATAGCGAAGAAGTCCCAAGAAGTGCTGATAGAGCTTATAGCCTTTAAATTCGTGATTTCGCTACGCAAAGCCTCAATCTCTTGATGATAATTCTTTTGATGTTATTCTGTCTGCAAATCAATATTATTATATGTCAACGTGAGTTCTAAACTTGCCAGATTCCTAGCGATAGTATATAGAATTATTAGGTATTATAGACGGCACTGATTATACATACCTTTTAACTCATAAAATGATATTCTGATTACTCTCCTGGCTATTGAAATCCATGGAATTGTGAGAACTCTATAAAACCACGTCATTATTTAGACATAGATTTACTCAGAGGGTTGAGCTTTCTTCCCTTTCTACACAGAGGCTCGATATTTCTTCGCTTGCTACTTACGAGGCTTTACTGGACAATGCCCTCCCCCTCGCTCACTCAAGGCTCTCACTTCTCGGTTGATGTAAATGTAAATTTATATACAGTTACCGTATGTACAGGTATAGTAGTTACTCCTATGGAGATTATCTTCAAGTGACTAGAGTTGAATAATTGACTAGAAATAATAGGTCAACTAGTAATCCTATCATAGAGTCTTTAATTATTTTTATACTCATTCTTAAATTATACTTCTTGAATTATATTTTAAGTAATCTTCTTGAAATACTTATTCTTCTTGGGTGGTCTCCTTAGTTTCTTCAGGATCCAAGTCCTTTCTACGTTGCTCCATTGTCAAGTATAAAACGTTTGAACTTGCTTCCAAGGTTCTGACTAAACCTGCACCACCCAAAATGGTCAACAATCCAGCCAATTGGCCCTGTAATTGATCTTTATTTGGTAAGTCTTTGAACTTCTGGACGTCTTCGATATCATAGATGGAGGTCTCGATCCTGGCTCCAACCACAAATAACTTTTCTTGCAAACCCTTGATGGTTTTTAATACTTGGGTAACCACACTTGGCTCGGATTTTGGAATAGTGATGAGTGCAGTGGGTCCAGATAATAACGCAGATAACGGGTGGACGACGTCTTTGTTTTTGGTAGTGCTCTCAGCAGTTGCAGGGTCGACTTCGTTTTCCGATCTCAAGTAGACGTTATAAATACTGTTGGTGATGACGTTGAACTGGGCACCGGCGGCCTTCAACTCAGCCCGAAGCTTTTTGTTGTCATTTTTGGCAATGTTATTGTGATGGACGTATAACACGATGTCATTGTTGTCGTTCAAGTACTTGTAGTAGTCCATCAAGAAGGTTTTTCTCGAGAGTAATGGTTTGCCTGTGGATCTGGTCTCAATGTTATATATTGGAGACTCGGTACTGTAGTTTACATATTGAGTACCGAATTTAAAAGGATTTACTAAGCTTGGTATGCTTCTCCGCACAACCGAAGATAATTGTAACTTAAACATTGATGGCTGTCAGTGTAGTGATGGTGTACTGGTGGAGGTTTGACATTATCAGTCTGGTTCCTCGAAATTTTTCACATTCGTGTGCGCACGACTTTTTATACCCATCACACTACTGAGTATAAATTATAGAATATATATCATATCTAGTGTCTCTGTCGAATTATGGTGGATAAAGATGGTGTGACACTTGTAAAAGGATCTAAAAAACGAACATTCCAACATACTGAACAAGATGAACATCCCAGCGACGGAGCTAACAAAATCGGACTTGTTGATCTCCAAAAATTAGAGTACAGTGCTAGAACTCTTCAAAAAAGCATTCGGTTGATCATTGATGCTCCTGACACGTTGGAGTTGGAAAAGCTAACTACGGCGTTAAGTACTGATCCAGGAACCAAGGCTGAATTACAACAGAACCGCTTGGTCCACCTCGCTTCGAAGCTAAAGACTATCTACAAAATTGGCAAACTCGGCATTTTTGACGAGATTATCAATGCTGATATCAAGATCACAGATGACGACATTGTGAAATTGAAAAAGGTGGACAAAAATATATCCAAAATCGAAGTGGTTCCCATAGCACCATCGCTCCAGACGATGTCCCTTACTGGTGTGGATGGGACCAAGCCTCCGTTGCCTCGGATCCGTGATCCCCAGTTATACGAACGTGTGTTTATTCACAAATCAACCATCAACAGCAAATCGTACTTGGAACAAAAGGAATTATCCAACATGCATAACGAACGTCTTGAATTCTTGGGTGATTCTGTTCTCAATAATCTTGCGACTCTCATTATTTACGAGCGGTTCCCCGATGCTTCTGAAGGCCAGTTGACCAAGATCAGATCTCAGTTGATTGACAACCGTACGCTCTCTGAGTTTTCCTTTGAATACGGTCTCAACAATAAGTTAAGAACCAACATCAGTGACGAGATTTTAAAGACAAGTGATCGCAAAATATACGCAGACATTTTCGAAGCCTATGTTGGAGCATTGGCCCTTGAACGAGGTTTGGACTTGGATGAGGTAAAGCAGTGGTTGGCTAACTTATACGAATACAAGTTGGTCACTTATGACTCTGAATTCACCGTTCAACCTCTCAACAAAGAGGCAAAGACGGAATTATATTCCATTGTTGGAAGCGCTCTGTTCCATCCTACCTATGAAGTCATTAAGCAAGGTGATGGGACAAGTAGCTTGTTCATTATTGAGTGCAGGATGGGTAACGATGTGCTTGGGAGAGGAACTGCTCCTGGGGCCAAGGACGCCGGACTCCGTGCTGCCATGAATGCATTGACCAATAAACCACTCTTGGAAAAGTATCATAAAATCAGAATGGAAACTGACCGCAAAGACACGGTCAAATCTCATAAACGCATAAAGTTGAGTGACGAGGACGACCAGGATATTCCCAGAGCTCCAAGATCACCAATCAATGCTTCCATTTTTCCTATCCCAGTGAATCAAGAAGATCCTTTGGATGCAGATGCCAGAAACAAGTTATATGCAGAGGTCGGCAAACGGATTGGCGAAACTCCAAAATATGAAGTATCCAAATTTTCAAGTACCACTGCACAAGTAGATTTGGTTATCCGAGGCATCACCGTGGCGTCCATGGAAAACGTTTCCAAGAAGAAGGGTATGACTAGAGTCGCAATGGCATTGATCAATAATCGTGAAGCGTTGGACGAAATATGTAAGGAGATATAGAGAATACATGAATAATTAATAATATGAGTAGAGAAAGTGTATCAGAATGGCAAAAACGAAGAAGTCAAGTAGGATTTTGAATCAGAAAGGTAAAAACGAATTTGTCAAGTTGTGTTACTAAGATTCAAAAAAATGGACGAGTCCGGAGTCGAACCGGAGACCTTTCGCATGCTAAGCGAACGCGCTACCAACTACGCCACACGCCCAAAGAAGAAGTGGTCCCTAGCAGGATCGAACTGCTGATCTCGGCGTTATTAGCACCGCGCCTTAACCAACTGGGCCAAGGGACCTATTTCTTGAAAGTTGCAAATGACGTTTTATTTAATTAAATTCATAATAATTCGTATTCACTTACAATTTTAATTAATATTGTTTCCTTATCTGAGTTACCACCCAGGATACGATCGTAGCTAATTATTACTTTTATGTATTCTCTCGATGGCTTTGCTAGGAAATATAATAACAACGACTTGTAAAAACATCTGGAATTACACTTCTCAGTAGTTCCGTAGATTGAAGTAACTATATTCACTAGGTATCTCAGAGATCTAATGGGTACACGGATTCATAGTGTTGTTACGTAGCGCTTATATCCGAAATCTACGGTAAAGTTTGCTCAAGTCTATCTCTCTCTGTCTCTCTGAGCTAATCGGAGTTTATAGTGTGCGAACCTTTTATACAACAATTAAAGATAAGTCTTTAGATCTACCAACAACCGATAACGCCAGAAGATGCCATTGCTGAACAGTCACGAAGAACGGTTGAATGGTGATATAGAAAGACGGTTTAACATTAATGGGGGAGAAAAGGGTGATGGAGAGAGACTGGCTAGACTTGGAATAGATTCAGAGGAAAAGTGTAGTGATAGTGAACCAAGTAACCCTGGGAATAAAGTGAGGTCTAGTTCAGCTAGGTCTTCGTCGACTAGGTCACCGTCAGGTCGCAGGTCGTCGTCCACAGTTGGGTCTACATCTGGCTTTCGTGGAACTAGTGGAGCTTCAGGTACTCCTGGATCTACAAATTTTCCCTTAACATCATCACATCCTCCACATCTCTCTGAATTCTACTCATTCATGAATAACAAATCAAATATTCCGATATCACCAACACAAAGCACAAACTCCAAAACTATCCGAGAACCGTCTTTACACACGTTCACATCATTTCTGCCGTCAGTGATGGATTTACCAAACATTGTTGCGACCAAGGATTTCAATCAGAACGTCGGCATTTATAAGAACTTGCTAAGCAAAGCAGAAGGGCTTAGGAAGTCATTGCTCACGGTTTCAACTGCAGCAAACGAGTTTGGCCAGGCCTTGGAAGACTGTATCAACGAATGTCCCAAGGTCAACAATTCAAAAGTAGTCTCGGATGGCTTGATTAACGCAGGAGGTTTACAGTATATGATTGGTAGCAACCAACAGATCTTGAGTAGGTTGATTGAGACCAACTTCGAAGATCCTTTACGATTGGAACTAGACCATTTATGTAGAGAATACGATATGAACCATATCTATTACCAGCAGGAAATCAAGTTGAAGTCGAAACTTCTCCGTGAGAAGGAATTGGAGAATATCAAGCTTTCGAAACAGAAAACCAGGAACCTAAATACCTACAAGAATAACTTGCTTCATCTAACTAATCATTTAGAAGAGATTGATCGGTTGAAGTACGACTATTACCATGAGATCAACTCCATGATCGAGAGGTTCAACCAGGACCATATATTGATAAGAACTGGTTCGTTGGTGAGAGCCCAGTTAGAGATTTTCGAGGGTATTGCAAAAAAAGGCTGGTCTGGAGGAGGATTGGACGATTTATTATCAATATCTCCAGATATATTTGAAGAAGTTGATAATGCAGAAGGTGCAGAGGAGGGTGAGGTTACTATGGAACTAGACGATGAAGTAGAGAATGAAAATGAATCTGTCCATGATCCAGTTGATTTTCCTCAGATTTCACCTCGAGAATCTGCAAAAACTGATTCTTTCAGAAAGAATGATTTGGTTGAATCGAAACTTTTAGATTCAAGGTCTTTTGAAGGTCGTGAATTAACGCATGACTCAATTAATGACTCGGCTCGCAACTCCATTCGCAACTCCATTCGGGACTCAATTCACGAATCAGCCCGCAACTCGGCTCCCGATTCTACTCAAGATTCAACAAAGGTTAACTTAAATCTCGATCCTGAACCTATACGACAATCTTCACCAGACCATTTGCTATCAAAATTGACCAACTCCTTTACAACGATTCTACGCTCTACTGATCCTGATACTAGCAACGACGAATCATTCTCTCTTCCGGTGATAAATCAAGCATCACTACTAGGACTGCGTGGTAAATCTTCAGATATTGAAATATCTCCCGAAAACGACACAAATATCGACAAAGACAATATACTAGAAGACCTAGACACATGAGGTTGTTAAAACGAACCTTCTAAGCAAGATGGATGTTTAAAGTGAGAAATAATGTATTAAACTAGACTATCTGATATTCAATAAATCCAGACACTCTCGTGATTAAGATTATGTTGACTGTCAGCTAGTGCTATATACGAGACGAATTATCAAAATACTCAAACGAACATACTGTAACAGACTTTCCACGAATCAACATTTCTAGCCAGTTAAGTAAATACAAAACTTAAATTGTTTTTTGAGCATCGAACAGTTGCAATGGAGACTCAGTTTTGGACACTTCAGATGGCTGCAATTTGCTTTTTCTAAAAGATTTCATTGGACGTAAACCCCATTTGTTGAGCATGGTGATATCCTCATCCCAGCCATTACACATAGTGGTCAACATCTTTTCTCCGGTGAAAATAGCATTGCATCCACTCATGAAACAAAGAAATTGTTCATGTTCTTTCATGGTGTATCTACCAGCAGCCAATCTAATTATGGACTCGGGCATGATAAGTCTGGCCGTAGCAATGGTCTTCAAGATATGTTCAAACTTCAACTTTCTCGAAGAATCCTTTGGTAATTCGGAAAGCTCGCTTTCCATTGGCGTTCCCTTAATAGGAACTAATCTGTTGATGGGAAGAGATTCAGGATGTTTTTCCATGGTTGCAAGGGTGTACAAGAAAGAGACATGGTCGTCTGGGGTTTCCCCGAGTCCGAGGATACCTCCAGTACACGCACTAATACCGGCGTCTTGAACGTTCTTAATAGTTTCTAAACGATCATCAAAGGTTCTGGTGGAGATAACACTCGGATAGTGTTCTCTTGAAGTATCAATGTTGTGATTGTACGCAGTCAAACCGGCGCTAGCCAAATCTGCAGCTTGTTTCTGATCAACCATTCCCAAGGTGACACATGTTTCCATGTTTAACTCGTTGTTGATACGACTAACCATCTCAGAGATTTTCTTCAAACCAGACTTTCTTCCAGTCATGTCTCTCCAGGCAGCACCCATACAAAACCTAGTGGACCCGTTCATCTTAGCCTCACGTGCCTTCTCCATGACAAGGTCGACGTTGATCATCTTTTCTGCCTTAGTGCCAGTATCGTATCTTGAAGATTGGGCACAGTACTTACAATCTTCGGTACAACCACCAGTTTTGATGGATAATAAAGTACACAATTGAACTTCTTGGGGGTTGTGGAACTTTCTATGTTGCACTTGTGCTTGGTATACAAGCTCCATAAGGGGAGTGTTGTAGATTTCATGAATCTGCTGCTTTGTCCATGAATTGATAGGATTGGGTGTAGACATTGCCAAATCCAACGCTTTCATATTATCGTTGATATCCAAAGAATTGGTTGGAATGTTGAATCGAATAGAGTCACCAGGAGTAGACGATTCTGCTAAGAGGACCCTGGTAGGGCCTAGCACTCTTTTTCCAGTAGTAAGAAAACGTTTAAAGATCATTATAGTAAGGAACTAAGAACTACTGAAGTGCTTTATTGTAGAGATATTACAAAGAGTGGGCTGTAATTGGGTGGAATGCGAGGGGCAGAATTATCCCGTTGACTGCAAAATATTGCGTCGTGCCACTTGAATCATCTTGAGTCATGTGTGAGATGATTCAAAGTCGTAATAGGGTCCCAGCCCTAGATTAGTTGGAATACAACACGTGATTGTTTGACATTTAATATTTTTGGTCGTGCGCCTGTACCACTTTACAATTGAGAATTTCCCACTATGGTACTGAAAAATTCATCGTATCAAAGTTTTCAATTACTCTCTTTCTTTAGTAACAAATTAACAAAATGGCTCCAATTGTATGTATATCTTAATCAGATTGATATCGAAGCAATCCCCTTGTACGGGTTAGGTCAAGTCTTTTATAGGCAGAAATCTTTGGAAGGTCTTGGAACGAGTTCTAAGACCGAATCCGAGTCCGATGGACTCTTTTTACAGAGATGCCGATTTTTTTTACTTGACCAATCTAGCATTTTATATATTCATAAAACCGCACCCGTCCCTGGGCTATGCTGTCTATATCAACTACACCATTAAGTGTGTATTTTGTGATACTAGTGCAGTAGGCTAACATGGGAATATAGACCTCCAAGAAATCCAGTGCCGCTAAGAAGTTCGTCGTTGACACTTCCGCCCCAGTTGAAAACGGTGTCTTTGACCAAGAAGGTTACGTCAAGTACTTGGTTGAACACATCAAGGTTGACAGTATCGTTGGTAACTTAGGTGAAGACATCTCTGTCTCCTCCGAAGGTAACAAGGTTATTGTTGTCTCCAACACCAAGTTCTCCGGTAAATACTTGAAGTACTTGACAAAGAGATACTTAAAGAAGAACCAAATCAGAGATTGGATCAGATTTGTCTCCGTCAAGCAAAACCAATACCAATTGCAATTCTACTCAGTTGCTGGTGAAGACGAAGAAGAAGAAGACGAAGAATAAACTAGTTAGTTGTTTACCTTATAATTAATATATAGTCTTCATTTCGTCTGGGTGTTCTTTGAACGGTTTTATGAATGTATAAATAGTAGCATGGCTACAATGTTAGATGATAATGTAGATATTGTAGAAGGAAGTTGTTCGGTTTTAGCAGAGTCAAAACGTTGTGTCGCGACAAGGTAGACAATATAACCATGCGCACGTGACTTTGACAGAACGAAAGTGTAGTTTAATGTCAGTCAAGGCTTGATTGTGAGGGCCTGATAATAGACATCTATTTCATCTTAGACCCGGAAAGCATCCGACTCTATTATAACACGCGACAATCCTGATGTTACATACTTTTGCGTCTAATCACCTAGAAGGTTTGAAAGGTTCAAATTATTAGGCTCACATTATTAGGCCCAGATTATTAGGCTCACATTAATTGGCTCACATTATTAGGCTCACAATATTGGGCTCACATTATAAGGCTCATATTTATAGTAATCATATTTACAAGGTATATCTATATTGGAAGATTCCAGGACCTGGCGAGTCCGACCAGTCAATTCGTCAACATTTAGCACCGACAAGAAGAAAGTATCAATATATTATAATTGACTACAGTATAACTTTGATATATTATACTAATGATGATTATTAAGATTCATCATCAAACTAATTGATTGACTTTTCATAAACTTCCACTCCTCCACACTTTGGTCAAATAATTTTCAAATCTAGATTTCGGAGTTGCTTTTGTCGGAGCTAAATTTTTCAATCAAAATTAAATGAATATGAAATTTATGAAATAAATTACGACAATTGCAGAAATTCATCTAAACGAAACGAACCTAAATTAGTGCGTAAATCTTCCGCTCCTGTAGTCAACTTTTTATTGCTTTTCCTTCGACATTCATGTCACTCAAGAATCTGGTGGGGTTACACACCGGACTTTCGCTTGACTCACCAAGAAATTCTTCTTCCCCCTCTAGTTAATCTATCCAATAACAGTCTGAGTAAACCACGGCATTTCTGAATCATCTCATCTCATCGCGTGTCTCGTATATCATCAAGCACTTGTTATGGAATGAACCTTGTTCTGACGTTTGTTGAAATGCGGAGAAACTACGCATGACAACATTAATGAAAAATTGTATATTAAAATCTAAAGTATAGTTGATGTGGAAACGAAGTAAACAAAGTAAACGGAGGACCGGAAGTTCTGAGGTGTGACCCAAGAGTCATTATCACGAAGAGGTAAGCCCCATGAATGATATTGCTCTGGTAAGCATGTTTTTAATATACTAAGCGAATTTTTCACATGCACGTGATGAGTTTTGTGACATTAGTGATAAGATTCGGGTCATCACCGAAGACTCCGATAGTTAGGATGATAATCTTTGAAGGATATACTCAAATTTTGGGATGAATATACAGCGACAAAGAATAGTGATTCAAAAAGCGATAATTTAACTAAATATCACCAATATTTTATTCTTACTGATATACCATTGATTCGATATTCTCTCACCTTTCCTGTTCCGTGATTCACTAGTATTCATACTAGTTAATATTATTATACATCTTGTGTCTCACCAGACTTACCAAGATATTGTAATTGTAAATCAACTTATCCACCAACTCCACTAGAAACTCAGTAAATATTAAACATATCATACATGAGTTTATTACATAGTAAATCAACATATCTAATACATTGTATGCGTTATCGATGAGCCTGTGGACTTTACCCAGTACGGAATTTGTGAAGAGTGCAACGAACATCGTCTATGACTTTTGGATGTTTGGATGTCACTGTGAACTGAAACACTTCGAGAAATTTGCATTTATATATACTGCCCCACATTTTGTTAGTGTGACGTAGTGCGTGCCCACAATGGAATTCGCACGCATAATCATGTCGTTCCTAAATTTCATATGTTATTTGTGTCCTCTGATATGTTGAGGCTGTGACAGCAATGAAGGTTTAGCCGTAGCCGTTCCGTATCATAACTCGTACACCGTGTCTTTGGCAGTATTTGTGCGTGAGTGTCTGCGTGACCGTTAAAAAAGTGTCGGATAGTTTTCGAACGTGGTAGTAGTAGTACGAAAACGAGAATCTGTTCTTCGTGATGAATGAAATATATCGATGAACGATACGTATAATTCATCATCAATTGTAAATTCAGTTACGATATATAAGTCATGTCGTTGGAGGCATATAGACGTTAAAAACTGTCTACCTGCATATAGTTGTTCTGTTCCGAATGTTCCCCGACATTATTTTCTAGAAGCCGTTGAGAAAACCAGAAAATCGTCCAACCTGAATGGTTGCAAAATACACCGCAAAAAGGTTGGATATATAGACATAAATGACTGAAGGTAGGCGACACTAAATGACTAGATGAACTTGAATATTTAATTTATATTCAGAAGCCTCAGAAACCCGCTCCATCATATATTCAGTGAGTGGATCGTATAAGGTATATCTATTAGATTACACAGTCGAAGTAGTATTCTCTACTTCTCAATCCATTCTGGTGGTACTAAAACTGTATTTCTACTATAAATTTTTACCATACATTACTTGTTAATGATATGAAGTATGTTATATGAGTGATAGTGTCACTGTGGGCTGATTTCTCGTCCTGTATAAGGGACTTTCACTATTAAGTCAAATCTACTCAAATATCTTAATGATATGAAAACTATTTCTTCAATTCTGACTTGACCCATCCTTCCAATCCTCCCTTGACAATAATATCTTGTAAATTGGCACCCAATTCACCCACCTTTTGGTTGAGAATCAAGTTACCTTCACCATCAGCCACGTAAACTTGTGCTTTTGTAACATCCCACTTCAAGAACCAGCCAGTTCTAATAGTCAATTCAGAAGAGCCAGCGTACTTCTCTCTCAACTTGTTAATCAAGTCAGGGATTTCCAATGTTAATAAAGCATTGTTGATGGAGTTTCTAGAGAAAATGTTACCAAATGATCCAGCAACCACTAAGTTAATTCCTCTTGCCAAAATTGCAGTAGCTGCTTGTTCTCTTGAAGATCCAGTACCGAAATTGAAACCTGAGATAAGAATGTCACCAGGCTTGGTCTTGGAATAGAACTCCCCATCGTAGTTTTCCATACATACTTGAGCCATCTTTTCCTTAGGAACGTCATCCTGGTAAGTATATTTACCTGGATAGATTCCGTCAGTGTTGATGTTATCACCGTCACAAAGGATCAATTCTCCTTCAATAGATTGGGGGAAACCTTCTAAGACTTCAATAGCACCGCCGCTAGTTTCTTCAGCGACTTCTTCGGATTTAGGAATAGTCAACGATTTGAATACTTGTTGGTTTTGGTTCACAGCATGTCCTAAAACTTCTTCAGGACTACCGATTTTACCCAAGATAGCAGATGCAGCGACAACTTCAGGAGATGCCAAGTATGCCAAAGCATCTTTGGACCCCATTCTACCCTTGAAATTACGGTTGGTGGCACTAATACCGACCTCATCTTCTTCCAATAATCCCGTTCCTAAACCAATACATGGACCACAACCTGCAGGTAATGGTTTAGCACCAGCGTCAATAATGTCTTTCCAAGCACCAATTGCTTCTGCGTCCTTTTGAACGTTGGACGAAGCAGCAGCAACATAGAATTCAACACCAGGAGCGATTTTGCGGCCTCTAACTACATCAGCAGCAGCCTTGATATCACTCAATCTAGAATTAGTACACGAAACCAAGTATGCCTTGTTGATTTTGATGTTCTGGTTGGACAAGTCATGTAAAGGTGTTGATACCTTTACGGAATTTGGACCAGAAATATATGGCGACAATGATGCAAGATCAAGCACCAAGTGTTTAGCATAAACAGCATCAACATCAGAGTCGACTCTGTTGTCTCTCAATCTCTGTATGGTAGTCTCATTAACTCTTGGATGTGGTTGACTCAACTTTGTGATTCTCTCTTTGTAAAATTCAAGCAAAACATCGTCCACTGGAAACAATCCTGAAAGAGCACCCCATTCTGTGGTCATGTTTGCAATGGTTAATCTGTAGTCTACTGGTAATTTGGCGACACCTTCTCCGGTGAATTCGATGGCATGGTTCAACACTTCATCGTTATTAAACAACCCACACAAGGCAATAATCACATCTTTACCAGTGACACCTTTTGGAAGCTCGTTGATTAACTCCACCTTAGCTACAGGAGGAATCTGCCACCAGGTTTGTCCAGTTGCCCAGATTGACGCAGCATCAGTTCTGACAATGGGAGTCCCCAAGGATCCCACACCACCATAAGTATTAGAATGAGAATCTGAGGCCACAGTCATATTCAAAGGGAAAGCATATCCTTCTTCAATCATGATTTGATGACCAATACCTCTACCAGCAGGGTAAAAGTCGATTCCTTGTTTTTTCGAGAATTCCTCGATGTTACGATACTTCTCCAAGTTCTTCTCTGATTTGTTTTGTACGTCATGGTCTAACGTGCACACTATTTGACGGTTATCTTTGACTTCAGTGGCGCCTAGTCCCATGAATTTTGTGGCTACTGGCCATGAGTTGTCGTGAGACATACAGTGGGCTGGTTTGATTGTCACATAATCACCACTAAACACTTTCTTACCAGGTGGAAGTTTCGAATATTTCTGAACAATCTTTTCAGTTAAATTTTGCCCTTTGAAGAGGGTCCGGGATGAGGAAAGATTACGGCGAAACATTGTGGTTTAAACCGAACTACCTATGAATGATTTGTGAGAAATCTAACTATGACTGACTAGTGAAAAACTATATCGGAGTTGGTATAATGCAGAGTTGGATTGATTATCACCGATAATTATTACCTTGTCTTATGTGGAGCAAGTAACGGCAGATCTTCCAGAAGTAACAACCTTGTAGTAAAATGTATTCTAAAATTTTTCCATCTCCATATTTTACCATTCCGATTCAGGCCCTGCGCGGCATTGATCATGAGTCAGAATCATTTGTGGCAGATTGATTGGGCATCCTGCGTGAAGTTAGTCACGATAAGGCGCGTGACCCATGATAACATATCACCGAAATTGTTAGGAGTGTCTAGTTTGTCTAGCTGTTAAGGTGTTTAGAGAGTCCAGAGTCCAGAGTCCGGAGTCCAGAGTTCATTGTGTCGTAAGTTTCCACAGTGTCCGAAGGTTCTGATTGTCCAATGACTCTTGATAATATCATTCTTTGAATGATATAAGTTGAAATATCTCCACGATTTGTTGTTCCGAAGATGTCACCCAGATAGGTGAATCAACTAGACATTTCTTAGTGGTTGTATCTTATTGTTCGAAGTTCTATTCTACTTCCTAGGTCCTTCTCGTCAACTCTCTTCTCGGGCTGCCTGATTTTGCAACAAGGTTAAACAGATCAAAAAACGATGACAAGCGATTAAAAAAATTGCTGGAGGATTATTATCCACTATAGAAACGATAATTATCCTAACAACTCACGTATACTTCGCTCAATATCATATATATCCATACTTGGAGTAAGCAAAGGTTGTCGCGTCTAAAGCAGCTTTTTGTCGCATCAAATTCAACTGTTCGATTTAAGCTAGAAATCTGAACTCAGTCAATTCACAGCCAGATTTCATAGCTCCTTCAACTACAAGTTTCTGCTACTAACAATCGTTTATGAGTCTCCTAACTGTATCTAGTGTATTTTAGCTTCAATTTTGGTTCCATATCTCATTGTCGTAATCCTTGCATCAATTTTCGTACCCATATCTCATTGTGGTCACTTGTACGTCATAGCTTTACTAAATTACCGTTTTCTGCAGAATCCCCAGAAGATACATATCAACCATCACTACTGAGGTTTTAATTAGTGACTTTCTTAGCTTGTGTGCTTTATTTTTGTTGCTAATTCAATATTGAACATATAAATTTTGTTGATAACTTTGAACCTTTACATTCTATTCATCAAATTCTAACCCGACCCTCATTTGTTCCACAATCCATGCTTTCCTACATCACTTCCATCCTCATTGCGTCGTCGTACGTATTTTCAATCTATTTCCATCAACCGTCCTTCTTAATCACCAAAGATCGGAATGACGTTGAAGTAATACACTATAGACTTACACGGGTAACTATTCTCTGCATCAGTCTTTTACTTGTCTTTTCATTTAAAGGCTTACGTCCTCTTGGTCTTGTTCCAGGATTTACTCTAACCCACTCGTTCTTCACTGATATTTTTAATATCATCAGAGCATTGATACTCATCGTGACATTATACATTGGACCAATTGTAAACTATCTTGAAAATACTACTCCTACATCCTTCATCGAAGACTTTAGCCAAAACTTCCTCAACATCCATGGTTTCCGTGATCATATATTTGCACCATTAACCGAAGAGTTTATTTATAGAGCCTTGATCTTGGATGTGGCTGGTTTTACATGGTGGTCCCCATTCTTATTTGGCATTGCACATATCCACCATGCATACTTTATGTACAATCACAGCAAGCTTCCTCCTTCGATGATCATCTTCAACACCATCTTCCAAACAACATACACGACATTATTTGGACTTCTTGCAAACCACTTGTTTGTGAAGTATCAAAACTTGTGGTGTTGTGTTGTAGTTCATGCGGTTTGTAACTTGATGGGTTTTCCTGGAGATGTCCAAGGTGGAAAGGGTGCAAAGGTGAGGTACTGGATAGGTATAGTCGTGGGCATAATGGGGTTCATATATATATTACGTTTACATTAGCTACAGTTAATGGTTTTAAGGGGAGAGAGATGAAAGATATTAACTCATGATTAAGTCAATAACTTTCAGTAACTGAGCGAAGCAAAGCTGTGAGTGTACAAGTCCAAGTCAATAACAACTTTCAAAGGCTAATGAGTTAATGTGTTCTATGGTGCTGTAGCCTGGTCAATTAACGGCAATTGCTTAAATTCAGTTATCGTGTCATTTATAACTCTAATCATTTCAAGTTCTTTGTCATTTTTACTAACTGGTCCCGACATGTTACTTACTAGCTCATCATCATCACACTTGAAGATGCTCAGGAAGGATCTGCTTCGTTAGAGCATTTCTAGCGAAAGTTATTCAAGTTAATCTTGTGAGAATATTCTCTTCACAAGTGGGTGCAATTCATGCATATGCAGACACTAAGGTACAGGTCAGTAGAAATCAAATATAATTAACAGGGTTAGTGGAATTAACAACAATCGCCCCAAATGCTTTGTTGTTCTACTCAGTAGTTTTATTATATCTCCAGTATATAGTACTACCCATTCGTAACATAGTCCTTCTCTAACATAATTCATATATTTCCCAACCACTCTTCTTTTCTGTAGATAGGGGCCGGCGAATTAGCCTGATGCCACTATTCTGAAACTGGCGTATCTCATGGATCGAACGTGAAGATTTTATCCTTTATATGATTAAGATTTTTAATCGTCTTTAAGTAAATATTGGTAGTGTACCAAACACTGGCCGCTGTTGTCTAGCTCGTCTATTTTCAACATCCTCTCCTGTACATTTCTGTTTGCCCCGATTTACCCTAGCTCAAACGTAACCCTCACTCTCCGTTTTTATTTCCGTGCCTAAACGGTTTGAAATTTTTGGATTGTTGATTTTTAAAATTCTGATTCGTTTTAGTTAGCAACTTCTGTGTTGAACCTAACAGCATTTTACGACATCTCTTATTATAAGGATACTTCAGAGCAAATCGTCCATCGTTATTTGTTGAGTTTTCTTTAGTTAAATCGAGCCGTTATATATACAAGTCTGTGACCGCCTCCAAGAATTTGACTTCTGTTGACTTGAGAATCTATTAGAATTGCTGATACTCTTGATTTGTAATAGACACTGTTGGTGCTAGTACATTTATAATATTATTGTTAGACCGTTGGTTTAATCAGATCTTAGAGGAACTAATTCTGTGATCACTCGAGTCTGTCTAAGTATCGAGATCTTCTAATTGTGATCTACTAATAATCGTGTTCATCAACTCATTGATCCTCATCATCTTGAATATAACCTCGTCGTCGTGATCTACGTCTGTTGAATACTACTTCACTCACCCCCGTCATTCTTTTACCCTCCATACCGTCCATGATTCTATGATGTCACATACTCCTACGTTTGAGTCTGCCGTTCAAGGCATCGAACAAGAAAAGAAAATGGTAACCGCGTTGAAGCGTCTATCTATTGGTAACATGATGAGCTATGATCCAGATTTACCTATGGAAGATATTGAATATCAATATAAAATGGAAACCAATCTCAACAGCCGATCGAATTCAAGAAATATACATGGAGCTACCTCCAATCCCTCGGGATCGAAATCAGCCTCACCTAGTCTCTCTGGTAATTCTGCGGCCACAAGTCCAACATCCCCAACTCCACCATCTCCAGGAACTCCTAATAGGAAAAAATCCACTTTATCCCGAGGTTCTTCGTTAAAACGCAAAACTTATATAAAAGACAAAGATCTCAACGATAACTCAAGTATTTTAAGCTTGGAATCTGAGGAGTTTTACGATGCTGAAGATAATGACCAGATTTTTGATAATTCAAATACCTTACTCTGGGTTCCAGCAAATTTACACCCAGAAGTTGATCCTGATAAGTTCAAGAGCCATGTTAAGACCACCGTTGATGAAATTATGCAAAGAAAACTTAGCAGAAAGGGAGGTCTTTCAAGAAAATCCTCGCTAAGCACTAGCACTTTGCCTGACGAACCAAGTGAACAAGAATCTCAAAAGAGAGAATCTTTCCATCAAACTAACAGGTTTAGCAACCCTTCATTACGTGAACTAACTAATGAGTTGGAAAAGTTATCGAGATTAGCAGGAATGGGTGCAACAGACGCTGTAAGTTTGGCTAGAACTTTATCCACAACCGCCATTGGTTATACCGAAGTTGAAAAAAATGCCATGGATGAAATCAGCTCTCCTCCTCATTTATCTCCTCTGCATTCTAAAAAAGTGACTGACCCTTTATATGATGACGAATCATTGATTGATCCAGACTCCCCAACTTCGCTTAAATCTCAAATTGTTCCTTTTGCATTACATTCAAGATCTCCCCAATCTTCAACGTTACATTTACAACAACAACTACAACAACAATTTAAAAATTCTCAACTCCAAAGAGATCATGAATATCAAGAACAAACCTCTCAACAACACCAACAATCGCAGGTTAGCTCTCCAGAAAATAACAACCTACAAAACCTGTTGCCAGCGCTTCCTAACTCAAACTCTACTAATGATTTTGCTTTAAAGAGAAGTAGACGTCTCGATTATAGAAAACAGACTGGAACCACAGCTCCTTTGTCATTGGGCTCGGACTTGCAGAATCATAAACATGGGAAATTGGCAACATTAAGAAATAACTTGCATGCCAACTTTAATGAAAGCGTAGCTCTGAATAAAGTGCCGAGGGCTCAAAGACAACCCTCAGATAAGCGAAATGCCCGGGATTCTCAACTATTGTTCAGTTACAGAAATCCTAACGATCCAAATGCAATCCGTGGACGCAACCCACTTTCCCCTGAACCGGTTCTAACCTCAAAACGAATTTCATCCCGTGATTCAAATTCTCCATATCCTACTTCAAATGTTCCACACCATCAGGAACAACAGTTTGCTCCAAAGTATGGTCAACAAAACTTGTCTGCAAAGCGAATTTCGAGTATCAAATCGATTAGAAACGGTATCGATCCTAGTTTGCCAGGTGGAGAAACTGTAAAACCTCGTCAAGCACCTCCTTCTCAACCATATCCGTCAGCTCCAGTACATTATACACCTGTGCAACAATATCCGCAATCCCAGCAGTATCCGCACTCCCAGCAATATCCACAGGTGCAACAATATCCACAGGCGCAACAGTATCCGCAGGCGCAACAACAATCTTCAATACAACAGTACCCACCTGTACAACAAACATCCAAACATCGTTCCAAACACTCGAGGAAGTATCGTCATGAAAGATCACCAAACTTAGAGCAAGGGATTCAAAATCCTCCCGCACAACGCTCGTCGCATCAAAGACATCACCAACGTAGCCATCAACCCTCTGAACAAATGACGCTTTCTCAACCATATGTTTCTAAGCCCAGCTCAAAGGACAAGTCTCACCAATTAAATCAAAATTTGGACATGTTGAGGTCTGAAATCAGTGAGTTCAAAGAAAGTTTGTCAAAGAATGAACCTTTAGCTAATCCAAAGGCTCTTAAGAATTCTGTTGCTTACAATACTGACAATTCTCCTAAAGTAAGCAAAGTTAATTCGCCACATAGCAGTGATGCCAACGATTCTGACTTCAGTTTTGAATTAAGTTATCAAGATGTTAGTTATGAGGATTCTTTGGGAATAGAAAAAGAAGTCTTGAAAGAATTGGGTAAGGATGTAACGCAACAGATTTTGCCAGATGATCTATTTTCAGATAGATCAGAAGCAATTTCTTCAACAAAAGAGCAACCTCAAATGAAAGGTGATTATGATGTTTTTGTGAGCTCATCTTTGAATTCGAAGTCGCCAGAAACTGAAGCTGAAACTCTGACACCAGTCAGATCAAGATATCATGAAGATACAAAACTTCAAAATCCACCTATTCAATATAGACATCAACAAGACAAGTCCGACCATATCATCAAGGACGAATCCAGAAATGTTGTCGAGCAAAATGTGTTTGTCGAACCCGAGGTTGAATTGCAAGTTGAGAGTCCATATAGCAATTCTGTATCGCCATATCCTTCACCTACTTTTGAGTTGCATGACGAACAAAAGGAACAAAGACTCGAGAAACAGCTTCACCTAATTGAAGTTGAAGAACTAGCAAAGAAACACGAGCATTCTGAAGAAATTCTGGTAAACAATCCATTTAACCAGGATGGAAAAATGTCGATGGAGAGCCAAACTTCAACTAAGAAGTCGTTTGATAATATGATTCCTCCGATATCTGAAACAGAGGTATCTGACGACTCGAGTTTTGAAACATCGCCAACGAAATCGCGCACTAAGAAATCGTTTGGTTCCTTAGCAACAGCCGATTCTAAAGCAAGTACTTCAAGAAAGTTAAAGAAGAAAAAGTCGTGGCCATGGTTGAAGGAAAGATCTCTTAGTTTATCATCTGTTGAAAGTAATTTGCCTACTGTACCTGAGAATAATGGATCTTTCAGATCATTTTCATCGCCTGAAGTGACTATCCAAGAAGACGAAGAAGAATCTCAAAAACACAAGAAATCGCATGAAGGAAAGGAAAACATGATCTCTAAATTGTTCAAGAAGAAGAAACCAGCTCACTCGGGAGCTTCTTCCATCAATAGCACAGAATCTAAAGAATCTGGGGTGACTGTAGATTATGAGTCTGATACTGAGAATAGAAAGAAAAAGATCTCTGGCAACATTTTCAAAAAGAAAAAATCCAAGCCAGTTGAGCTTAAGGAAAAGGTTAAGGATTTGTTGCATTCGGATCCATCGCCAGCAGAGACTGATGAAGTGCGTACTTCGCTGGAATTGAATGACGTTTCTAGCTACAAAGAGAATGAAGATGAATTACTTGCAGAGTCTGAGCAAGATTTGATATCACAGGAACTTGAAGAATCTGTGTCTATGGAAAAGATTAAACGTAGACTGAAAAAATTCAATCACAAAGAACAAACGTTGATTGAACTCCAACAAGAACAGAATGATGCAGACGACTTGATGGCTGATGATGAAGACAAACAACCCCAATCAACTTTTGATGTCCAAGAAAAATTGAAAAAATTAATCAGAAGGACATCCAGGGCCAATCAACCTATAGAGTTTACAGACTCTGCGTTTGGATTTCCATTACCACCACCTTCACAATCAACCTTAGTAATGTTGGATTACAGATTCCCAGTTCACGTGGAACGGGCTATCTACAGACTTTCACATTTGAAATTGGCTAACCCAAAGCGATCTTTACGAGAACAAGTTCTTTTATCCAACTTTATGTATGCGTACCTTAATTTGGTTGACCACACCTTGCATTTGGAACAACAAATGAGTGCAGACCCTCTTGGAAATGATCCATTGGGAGCTGACGATGATATGGCCTTTGGTGACGACGGATTGGCACAAATTAGCGAGCATGATAACGTCGATATTGACGACACCGATTTCACCCGTGATGAAGTTGCTATTCCTATTGATTTAGAAATTTCGGGAAAGGGTGTAACGGTGTAATGAGAGGACTATGAGAGAACTATGAGAGAACTATGAGAGAACTATGAGAGAACTATGATCGAAGCGAATAGTTCTCTTGGGTATTTGTTATCAGTGAGATAATATATTACTGGTGCTAAATAAGATATTGAATACTCTACCTTTTTATTCTCAGTTATTCGTCACAGCAAATGGATCATTTCTCGCTAAAATGAATGGTTTAGCCTTGTAATCCCTGTGATCTTAGTCCAGATCGAACGGTGTATTCGTTCATGAAAAGCAAGCTGTCTTCCGAGACACTTGGATGTTGTCTGTTGTACATTAATACTCTTTGATACCTTTCATTAGTAGATTTATCGATAATACAACTAATAGAAATCTTTAAAAATTGTAATATAGAAGAAGAATTTATAAAATTTGTAAAATTTGTAGCCAAAACTGTGGTTTTTTTGTAAATTATCTTCAATTTATGAATTTTCTTCATTATATAAATAATTTGATAGACTAACAACGAAATAAGACAGAATAGAAGATCTATGGAATACAACGATGTAATTTAGATACAAATCTTTATCACAAATTATTCATCTATAAATCACCATCACGAACTAATAATTTTGCAGCCAACTGACCTGACAGTTCGTGGAATAAAACAAAACCTTCGGTAAAATACAGAACACATCAGTTCTCCATTATTAGATTCTAGCGTGCCCTTTACTAACAAATATAATATACTCAGCCTCCTATGACTTATAGACCATTAGACTTCCTTCCGATGAATTAGTCGTGCCAGCGACCAATCACGTAGCGGAGTTTCATATTAGCAATCAAAGCGTGGGGCAAATCGGGTGAATTTTAAGAGAAATGAAGTGCATTTCAAAAAGAAGCCGATATCGTGAGAGGACCAGCGATTAATTGAATATTCAAAGAAGAATTCGAAGAAGAATTTAAAGAAAAATTTAAAGACAGAATTTAAAGAAGAATTAAAGAAGAATTTAAAGAAGAAGTTAAAGAAAAAAATTCAAAGGGTTCCTAATGGCCCTGCCTTATCTATCCTAGATTGCAATATTTCGAAGTTTCTACACCACCAATAAGACACCAATAGTCATGATCCATGGCACCTAGAGACTCTTCAGAGGTACTTGAAAATCTCGGGACTGGTTACTTTCTGGAATTCCTGATTCTCGGCCAAATCCCTGCGTTTACATCCGATATAATTTTACGTGCGCCTACCGTTTACTTGTGCCTCCTAAAATTTAATTGTTTACAAAAAATGTCAGTCCACTACTAGCTTCTTATTCGTATACGAGACTGACTATATAAGCAGACTCATAGGAAGGTTTTTAATATTACCAGCACGGGCCGGACTTATATAAAACTTGAAATCCACAAAAGTTTTATTTTGAATTCTAGAGGCAATCAGCATATTTATTAATCTGAAGTATTGCGGTACTGATGTCACTTCCATTACTTTCAGCTACTGAAGTAGCCACCCATAACAACGAAAAATCATGTTGGGTCACATTATATTCAAGAAAAGTGTATGACGTTACGGATTTCCTTGACGAACATCCTGGTGGCGGAGACTTGATCAGAGAACATGCTGGCCAGGATGTCACCAAGATCATGGCCGACACCTTGTCCCACGAGCACTCGGAAAGTGCCTACGAAATGTTGGAAGATGGCATGTTAGTCGGATACCTTGCAACCCCTGAAGAGGAGAAAGAACTTTTGAATAACAGAGGAAAGACTCCCGTAGAAGTGAGGATGACTGAGGATGTTGATCTCTATGAATTCCACGACCAATTACCTCCTGAAGAAAAATTATCAGTACAAACCGACTATGAGACCGATGTGAAGAAGCATCATTTCTTGGATTTGAACAAACCGCTACTTATGCAAATTTTGAGAGGAAACTTTTCCAAAGATTTCTACTTGGACCAGGTCCACAGACCAAGACATTATGGTAAAGGCTCAGCTCCTTTGTTTGGTAACTTCCTCGAGCCTTTGTCTTTGACCCCATGGTGGGTTGTTCCTATGATCTGGTTGCCACCAAACTTTGCTTTCTTCTATGTGGGATTTGTCAACCAGAGCGCTTTAACTGCCCTTAGTTTGTGGGCGTTTGGGATATTTGTTTGGACTTTGGTAGAGTACAGTTTGCACAGATTTATTTTCCACCTCGATGGCTACTTGCCGGACCATCCGATTGCTTTGGCTCTCCATTTCTTGCTCCACGGAATCCATCATTATTTACCAATGGATGGTTACAGATTAGTTTTGCCTCCAACTTTGTTCATCTTGTTGTCGTATCCATTCTATAGAGTGGTCTTTGGTCTTTTACCTTTCTACATGGCATGTTCCGGGTTTGCTGGTGGAACTTTGGGTTACATCTGTTATGATGTTACCCATTATGTTTTACACCACACGAAGTTGCCAAAGTTCTTTGACGAGTTGAAGACCTATCATTTGGAACATCATTATAAGAATTATGAAATGGGTTTTGGGGTTACTAGTAAGTTTTGGGATGTCATTTTTGGAACAGAGATTACGAGTACTTTTGAGAAGAGAGCGTAAAGTGAGAGAATGAAAAGAAGAGAGCGTAAAGTGAGAGAATGAAAAGAAGAGAAGAATGAGAGAATCAGAACAACTCTAATTATGGGCTCGCTCTGCGTTTACTAAACTTCTCAAAGGCTCTTGTTCCTACAGAATACGAAACACTCATTTTTGAGCGTTACGAGATTTATATATTCACAGGCCGAAGGATGTAAACTACTACCTTTGAAGTACTGCACAAGTCTTGATAGAGACATTTATTCAATAAACCCCACGAACAAGAAAGTTACAGTTTTCTGCTATATTCTGCCTCCACTTTCTCCACATCATTAGATCTATTTTATCACCACTGGGAATTATGTTTGTATATATGCTGCTAACCTGTTATTATTTGTATGTTTTTTATGTCACAATACAACGTTAGCTTTAATCGGAAGTTTAAGTGTGAAACTGTAGTATTAGCTGAATCAAATTGGTAGTCTTCACTGATTTTCGTGAGTCTGGACAGATTTTCTATGGCTTAATCCTCACTAACCGTTAATAATCCCGAAGTATATACTCTTCTGAGTCTAATAAGTTGTAACCCGAATCCACTGCCAGTTTTCTCTGCTCAGGCAAAGTTTCCGGCTTTTTTAGGATTTGCTTGGGTCGCTTTCTGTTCCAATATAGACTGTCGTATTTACTCTGAACCTTTAATTTATTGATGAAAAGTTGTCTCATAGAAAGTTGATGGGCAAGCGACGGACTGTGGTCTCGATTATTCAGATTTATAGAGTCTTCAGCAGTCTCTCCATTGTCTAAATCAAAGAATTTACCGTCGTCTTCCATGATCGTTGTTTCTGGCTTCGATTCCGGCTTCGATTCCTCTGGTTTTTTTATCAATTCCAAATACTTTTTAACATCAAACTTGCCGCTGGCCATCACTTCGTGTTTGATATACATTGACTCTTCGTCATCCTCTTGTTCGTCGTCAAATTGATATTCAAAATCACATCTTTCAAAGAGTTCTTCACATTTGTCGTACAATTCTGCGTACGTTTTAGTGTTAAAAGAAGAATACGGGGATTCTTCGGCATTGAGTGCCGCTACAAGGATATGGAACCAGCGGGCTTCCTTTTGATTTGGTTTGGACCTCATTTCTGTGAATTGGTTCAACACATCATCAACTTTATGTGCGAGCTTCATACTCAACAGCTTAGTCAAGTCGCCAGAGATGGCCAGAGAGATCTGTACCCCTTCATCGACTTTTCCTTCTTTCATTAAATTCTGTAGGCGTTGTCTAATTTTACCTTCAATTTGTGAGTTGAGTTCATTGACTAGATCTGCCTTACTGTTGGTGATGCGTTCAGTAAAGTGGATGGCTCTGTGAAGTTTATTTTGGGAGTCGTCGCCAGATTCATAATTGTCATTCGAATCCTCACTGTCCTGTTCCAAGTCACTGGAATGATCCTCATGACTCTTTTGACTTAGAAGGCTGTTATCAGGTTTGCGAGTACTTTTATGAGGCTCAATAAAACTGTCATTTTCATCTTGTTCAAGAGTACCTATTTCATGACCTTTTGACATGCCTCTCTCTTCTTCATTCAATATATCTATTTTCCTCTTCTTGATTGGCAAATATAACTTTCTGTAAATCGCCTTATCATTTCTTTCCTTCGAAATTTCGTTGATCATTCTGGTGGTATCCTCCTCGTCCACATCTATATCGTGGCCGTATCTGTCTGGTTCTATGATAGTATCTGCATACTTTATTGATGTTTTTGGACATGGTACTTCCAGAAACCTTAACGGCCAGGTGCTCCATTTAGAGTCATAATTCGGGTTGATTTTGCGCCACAACAAAGCAGAATATAGATGCACTGCTAGGTCGGACCGATAGTCGTCTTCTAGAGAGTCCAAAACCTCCTTCCGCTCAGATTTGGTCGACATTGCAGAAGAAGAGTTATCGATGAGATAAATCGCAGTCGCGTAAGTTGGGTGCGAAATGTAGTGTGGGTGCGAAGTGGTTCAGGTGATCTGAACCATGTCACTACTTCTTTAGTGAGGAAATGGTCCTTGGAGATATCAGGCAAAGGTAATTCACATACATGGGGTCTCAATATTTTTATCCATATAAAGGTGCATCCCCCACATTTTACGGTCAATATGTTAGATTTAAAAGTTTGGCAGCACACTTATTGTTGTATTAGTATATATTATGATTATTACCAAGATTATCTTCGTGCTCGTCTAAGCGGTCTACGTGGACTTTAGTCGGTCCGGTCCCTATGGGTTATTAATTGGGAAGAATAAGACTAGTGCTCATCAATAAATCATCTCAGCCAGTCCTTTTTTTACCTAGCATCTTCGGTAGATAATTGATGTCCACTTTCCCAGTCTATATCGTCCAAGCTCACTTCCTCTATCAAGTCATCCTTTGCTTTTACTTTCCCCCTTTTTTCGTCCACAATCATCAAGTTCTTAATAATTACTTCGTCAGCTACTTCGCCGTCAAGTTTATCCAATTCGTCCCTGGGAATTATTAAGGGCCAGACCCATTTTGCACAAATTGCAAAAAACAACAAAACTCCCAGAAACCCAACGGCTCCTTTGGTTAGTGTTATACCGAATTCACACCCTGCAGCGATTACTTGAAGAACCAAATAAATGTAAAACCATTTCTTGGTCTCGAGACTATGAATATACTTGAACTCTTCTGGACATGTGTCGTCGTTTTCAATGTATTCACTATCCATGAAAAGGTACCGTATTCTGTCGGTGACAATGTTGTTATGCAACCCTGTGATGCCCATTATCCAAAACAACCCAGCAAGAACCCCTTGTGGAATGAGATGAAGTACCACTAAAAATGGTCTTGACATCATGACAAACGTTAACAAGCCTTGGACGGTGTTTGTAACTCTCTGTTCAACTACGCTCAATGCCTTTCCGCTTTTATCGTGAATAACGAGAGAAGACGTGTGTAGCGGAGCCTGTGGGATTAATCCGTTAGGCGCAGGAATCCCTATAATACCAGCAATCCCAGTGGTTATTCCTAATAATGCAAAATCCCAATGGAAACTTGAAGGCTTCTTAAGTGGGTATTCTTTTGATTGACACATCAATGAGGAAACATTGTGATCGAAGTAGAAGAGGAAAGTTAACAAGATAGCGAACGGGATGGCAAGAAAGACGTCTGATACAGAGATATGAGCTCCGGGCCAAAACTTTATAACCCATCCACTACGTTCACTCCCTGTTGGTTGAAATGATTTAGTGACAGGTAATCTAGCAAGCTCGGTTTTTTCTAAAAATCCACCAAAATGAATAAATCCAGTGAAAAATATCACTGATAAGCTAACTCCATAATCAACAAAGATTTTGCGATGATTGTGCTTGAAGTAATGAAGATAACTTCCAAAGATATTACTGCCAACTCCACAGATCACCATCAAAAGTGCAATCATGACAGAACAATAGCCACTAGCAAGATCAACCTCATGAAATTGTCGATTAAGGATCTGAACTCCCTTCTGCAAGTACACTATACATATAAAGAAGCCAAATACGTCACATGAGAATTGACTGATGATTTTTAGGTATGATATGAAGTTTCCAATGGCAATAATAAGATGGAATAACGTGGACCAGAGATATATCCAACACATGAATGGAAAGTATGGTGTACCTCTTGGAGTCATTAGTTCGTACACAGTACTACTGAATATTGCAATAGGTCCAGTAACTCCTACTATGCATAATGGTTGCCCAGAGAAGAGTCCAAACGCCACGCCTGCTATTGCCGAACTCATGAGGACTTCATTGACCCCATACAGATTATCTGTTTTGTCAAACATATCTTGAGCAAAGGCAAGAGCAGGAAGAAGGTTAGTGAAGAATATGAAGGTGGTCGAGGGGATGACCCGATAGTTGAAGGCATCAGTGAAATCAGATTTGTAATGAGGTAAACGTGACCGGATGTCATTATAGATTCCATAACCAAGATACGAAAACATTTTGATATGGTTAAAAAGCAGTTTCAACGACCATATCGTAGATCAACAAACATGTCAACCTGACGTAGGGTGATGAGCTTGGTAAATAGCGTCCTGCATACACACGTGGGAGAGCAACTGACCCCTGTCATAAGCCTTGATGCAAAATCAATCTCGAATACCAGTGCATGCTAACCAGCTGACAGACCAACCCACCAATATTTGTGACTCTCTTTCCAAGTGTCTGAACGTTGTCTCTTCAAGACGTGTATCCTGCATAAAGGTTTTAGGTCAGAATCCCTATTGATAGTACTTGGAACCTGGGGTATCCGATAGAGTACTGACAATTATTGTGAGATGTTCTGGAAAGAATGAAACTTGAAGATATAAGAGCAGAATAAGAGCAAAATATTCATTGAGCTAACGCTAATTATTTAACTTTTTGGCTGCAAATTTCCAAATTTTGGTTGATTAAACAGGAAATTGATTATCAAGACATAACGATTTCATAAAACAGCTACAACACGTTTCAAATAAGTCTAATTATATGTAATAATGTGAGAAATCGTGCTAAGCTTAAAAAAATTACAATGTTTGGCTGGGAAGGTATCAGGATTTAGAGGCTCTTCCTAAATTTTGAGAGAGTATTGCTTATATTATTCCCAATAGTACTAACAATACCTCAAGCTACTTCGCAATACAAAACTCAAATACTCTCGAGAAAGAAACGAATTCATTTTTGTATGAATTGGGTTTTCGGTTGGATACTTTCTTTTAGCATATCCTACGAGATCCTAGAGGATAAGTTAACCACAGGGACCCAAGCCGAGCCACGTCAAAGCCCAAGGACCCAAGTCCGAGATCCCGCTCGATCACTAGTTCAGGTCTCCATGAGACTGAACAATAAAGAAGCCAAAGATTTTCTACTTGTGAGAATGTGAATCTCCATACAACCAATGCGCTTCCATACTCCAAACACTGTTTAACACCTCATAAAGTCAAACCCACTACAACATATGACTCAGCATATGTAAGACTTTACAATACCAATCACAAAGAGGTCCCTTGGCCCAGTTGGTTAAGGCGCGGTGCTAATAACGCCGAGATCAGCAGTTCGATCCTGCTAGGGACCATATATTTTTATATAACTGTTCATCAACTCAGGAAATTACGAGATAAGTTGGGATCTAAAATTTTTTGAATCTCCCACAAGAACAATCAATAGTCAGCCGGATCACCCTCAATCTCCCTCTCACTTTTGGCTGAGCAGATCTTTACAATACTCGTTGAGCCAGAAATTATTCTCAGTCACATGACTTCTTCCCCAATCAATTTACAAGTCAACATCTCATGGGACTCTTGATTATACACATTGGTGCTGGAAACCATTCGAAATCAAAGAGATCTCAGTATAAAAGGTTGCTTGTAACAGCCCTTAATCAAGATGGGTTTCGTGAAGCATCCCGAATCATTGAACAATCGAAGTTGACCAACACTGGCTATGGATCATCTCTTGATTTGAGTGGATGTGTGGAATGTGATGCCAGTTTTATAGAAGTGTCTGATAAAATCAGGACAGGTGCATTAGTGGGAATAGATGATAGCATGACTCCGATAACAAGGATGTTAGAGGTTTATGGAAAGGTGGGGGCGATATATGAGCGGTGGAGAAGGTTTGGGTTGACAGCACCGATATTGATGAATTATGGAAAATGGAGACAAATGGCTGAAAGGAACAAAGACCCAAGACTCCGACAAGACGATAATATAAGTGGGCTAAGTCAAGAAATATATAGTCAAGAGGGCCATGGCTCATCTAACAATTTCACAAATCATGCCGGTTTAGTCACCAACGATCTCCTAATACTGCCAGAGGCTCAAAAGATTTATGACACATACCAAGGCCACCTTTTTGGAGACTCCAATCCGTACGTGATTCCTGAGTTGGCCCATGAAATTACGGACACCATCGGAGTAATTGAGATTGGAAGCAAAACAACCATCGCTACGTCCTCTGGAGGAAATTTCTTCAAACTACCAGGACGTATTGGATGCGCCGGGGTTATTGGAACCGCAATTGGATTTGCCAGGGTCAATAACGTTGAGATCAGCTGTATGTGTAGTGGAAATGGCGAAGATATCATGAAGATGGAGTTGGCGAACTTCTTAGTGAATTCGGTTTATGATGAAGCCGAGGACGAATATAGAGACTATGGAAATTTCATGGTGAATAAGATAAAAGAACACAGTCAGCAATATGACCTTTCGTCAGTCAATGCGGACGGCAAGATAATCGTATATGTGGGGGCCATCTTAGTGATCAAATATCTACAAAGTGGACGGAGCAGGATAATATATTGTCATAGTACGGAATCGTTTTATTTTGGCTATCGTGATGGTGGAGAACCGAATATTGTGGTGAGTAGTTTGAATAATGTGGACAGGGCAGGAATCTCATTTGCATATGGAGAGTTTCTTGTCCTGGGCTGATTGAAGAGCCAAGAGTCTAGCAATAAAGATACCAATAAGACTAACATTGGGGGTTCACAATTTGAAAGAAACACTGAATTCTAGTAGAGGAGTATGGGTCTCTCATGATTCTATTCATTTCCACAAGCACAATTGTCTACTATTCATATATGTTGTTGAATGGGTGCAAAAAAATCGAAATGACGTTTGAACTCTGAAATTTGATACACATAAAGTCGATACCATGAACCTTCATCAGTAGATTTGTTCAGGAGGCAATCAATGAAGTGTTTAGAAGATTATTAGTATCGAAGCACTGAACCAAGAATGAGTCTTGTTCACCCGAAGAGTCCTTGTAGCTGCGAGCTTTGTTCTCCAGTTTACTAGAACAAGTCTTAGTCGTTCTGAGAAGTATAATCAGCATAATATATTAATCATAATACGAATCTAATAATATACAAAGTAAATTATACCTTCGAGTTCCCCCGATCACATGGAGAAATCATTTATTCTAATAAACCTTTATGACTATTAAAAAGCTTTATGACTATTAAAGTTATAGGTTACAATGATATTGAAATATGAATTATACTATATATTCTGATTTTGAATCAGAGGCGAGAGGAACAATTGAATTTGAACAGTATATTACCAGAAGATATTATAGAAGAAGGTAATTATGATAATTAGATGTTTAGGTCATATAATAAATTTATTTAATATATGTTCAACTAATATAATACTGTAAATTTATAGGAGATGTAGTTTTGTTGGGTGGGAGGGTTGTCTCCGGTGATATCCCCACACAGGGGGAGATTCTGCTAATAAGATAGATCCTGCTAATGGCGATTCTGAACGTACTACTGGTAATTAAGTATGGAATGGTGCTAATGGTGGGATATCTTCTATTCTACTATATTAAGTAGTTTATACATATTATAATCTACTAAAGCACTAACTTGGTTTAAACGACCAGGTGTAGCATCTACTTTAATACCTAATGAAACTTCTACCAGCCCAGGCCACAATATAGAATAAAATTATTTGTAGTATTAGTGTCAGTAGTTTCCAGCTTTAAGAGTAAAAATCTATTTATAATGAATCTAGAAGATCTGGTATAATATCATATATAGTATTATCATATTCTAGAAAACCAATATTTGGTGATAACGAAGTACGTGAAATGGTTTATTGGCCTTTATTGCCTCCATTACACCTCTTAGGGTTTACAATACTGTTTGTATGAATAAATATCAATTGCTCTCTCTCTCTCTCCAATTTGTTAGCAATTTTCGCAGCCAAAGAGAGGAAAGAAATCAATTCACGATACTGAGTGAAGAAAAGTATTTCCCGACTAAACCATTCAAAACTCAGTTAATTCACAATACGGAGCGTAGCGAAGTATTTGGTTTTGATCCAGTAAGAATTTGCTCACGATCACTTCTTTAAACTCTACTAATTGACTGATTCACGCCCCTTCGCTCGGTATTTGCTCACGATTCAGTCAGTATTTGCACACGATTCACATCTTAAAACTCTCTATTCACAAATACATCGCTTCACCAGGAATTCTAGAACTCCTAAATCACAAATATTTCGCTATGTTCAGTATCTTCTCACGATACACTCAGTATTTGCTCACAATTCACTACAGCTCTAATCACAAATACTTCGCTACGCCCAGTATTTGTATTTCTCAGCAGATATATAAATTATCCATATATAACATGTTATGTACCTTATTAATCTACTCGTTGGTCGATACGCCAGTACGTCACTCCAAGTATGCTCCGTGCGTCGCTTTACTCAGCACTTCACTAACTAACTTAACGGGAGGTAGCATGAACCTTTTGGAAAGCACCCTTTTGTTGTTGCTTGGAGAACTTTGAAGAAGTACCGGCAGCAGCAGACTTGGCCTTTTCAGCCTTTCTGGCAACCTTGGAGGCCTTCTTGTCATCCTTGTCCTTGGCTAACTTGGTGTCTCTAGCAGCCTTTCTGTCAGCTGGCTTTAAGGATCTTCTTTCCTTGATTAATTCAATAGAAGCACCGACAATAGCTCTTTGGTGCTTGACGGTCTTTCTGGATCTTCTCTTGGTGGATTCTTCGGAAATACCCTTCTTGTGATGTCTTCTGTATAAAACAGTCCAAGAAACTCTTCTTGGGTTCTTTCTTTGGTGGAAGAGAGAGGCGGTCTTAGAGGATTGGAATCTAAAGATTTTAGAGTCACCTCTGACGAATAAGGTACCTCTACCTGGGTAGATTTTGTTACCGGAAAAGGAGTCGATTTCTACTTTCATCTATGAATTGTTAGTATTGACTGCAAATAGACAGTGAGATGGATATATATGCAGATAGTAGACTTCCATCAATAGACTTCGATATTGCTTCTTGTAATCGTTTCTCCTTGTTATATATCTAGTGGACGGCGTGGAAGACAGTTGGGATTGTTCTCATATCGTTCATATTCTCTAGTTGATCTTATATCTCATAACTGATATCTCGTATCTCCATCTTTCACTTTAGCTTCGTTCTAACATACCTTTTACTTAACTATGATGTTCACCAAAAAGTAGTTAACAAAATTTTTCACTTTTTTTCAGAGGTGCTATGGGTCGAACTGATTTTTTGCCTGGTTGTTGATTATGTAATGCGACCATAGTTAAGCGTTTGTATGGTGCGAAAGTGGTGTGCGAAAACCAAAACTATATTCCCAGAACCTTCCTGTATAAAACACATTCACGTGAGTATTGTGACTGTGTTTTCGCACAGGGCACCATCGACTTTGTATATGAGTGAAAAATTTTGACTTTAGAAAAGTTTAGTATACTTCTTCTTATCTATATCCAAGACCGGAGTGTAAACACATAGAGATGGTCAGTATCTTTTATCCGAGGAGTGTTAGATGACTAGACATCGTTAGATGCTAGAACATCATTGACTAGAAAATCATTAGATGACTAGAACATGAAACATCACCAATTGCATATATTACTGATTCGTCAGTAATCTCCTTCTAATTCTTCCGCTGGCGGAATACTAACCTTCAGGCCCCAAAAAATCAAGAAAACATTAACGCCAAGTTAGGTTTAGTTATTAAATCTGGTAAGTACACCTTAGGTTACAAGTCAGTTGTCAAATCTTTGAGAACTGGTAAGGCCAAGTTGGTTATCATTGCCGGTAACACTCCAGTTTTGAGAAAATCCGAATTGGAATACTACGCTATGTTGTCCAAGACCCAAGTCTACTACTTCCAAGGTGGTAACAACGAATTAGGTACCTCATGTGGTAAGTTATTCAGAGTTGGTACCATGGCTATTTTAGATGCTGGTGACTCTGATATCCTTTCTACTATTGTTTAGGTAGGTTATAGAAATACGAGCTCATCTTGGCCCGCGCCGAGGTGTAGTTAGTGTGTCAATATATCATAATTCAATAATTTATTGTAGTTTTAAGTATGGTATTGAGATCGTCTTATTAGATATTAATTTGTACGAGCAGATTTGAAATAGACTAGTGAGGATCTTTACGTACTTGAATATTACGTGGGGAATTCTATTCTTATTCCTTTCGTGTACATATATTATTACATTTAGGAGTCCCATAGTACTCAGAGGCTACTAAAACTTGTCAGTAAAATTTCTCTACCTTCACAGTAGATTATCATCAAGCCATCACTCTTGGTTTGAGCTAATTTATCACTAGATTGGCACTAGGTTATCTATGATATCATTATTTGGAATTATTTTTCTTATGAAATATACCAAGCTGAGCGATTTAGTGAGTACTGCTGATTAGCTATCATTAGATTAGTGATTGGTGATTATTAGTGATTATTACTGAATATTAGTGAGTATTAGTGACCATTAGTGAGTAATATTGAGTATGGGTGACCATTAGCGACTTGAATTGATTACTAGCGACTATTAGCGATCATTATTGACTGTTGTGATCATTAGGTTTATCAACATCAACCGATTTAACTTCTTTATTCAATATAAGTCACTCTGTCATGTTCAATTTCTCTTCTAAGATCCTAATCTCCTCCTCCTCCATTGCAATATATTCGTCAACATCTCTCGAGCCCTCAGGGTCTCCCTGTCCCTTTTCTTTTCGCTTTATCGGACTAACCGCATCATTATAATTCACATTAAACATCATCAACTGCTTCTTTTGCTCCTCCACCTCTTCCTCTAAGTAATCCACTTCATGCTTCAAAGACTTATATTCTGATTGGTACAGTACTACCCTCTCCAACAATTCGTCTCTTCCCTCGATTAAGTTGGGATACTTATGGATCACACTCAACATCTCGTCACACATTGAGTTTATGTCTGCATCCTTGGAAATAAACGGTTTCTTGGGTGAGCTTGTTTCTTCCGACATCTGTGGTAGCTGGACCACTGTTCGAGTCTCGGCCATGTCCGTATTCTCTATATATATACACTTTCCATCGACCCTCTCTGGTTTTAGATCCATAACTCCGTCCATTTTCTCAGTTTTGCCTCTTCGTATCGGTTTCGTTACTCTATATAAAGATCCTTCATCTATAGATGGATCTTTGAGTAATGTTGTGATGTTTGGACGTTTTACTATGGCATTGGTGAAGAGTCCTGGTGCATGGAATTTGAGACTCTGTATAGATTCAATGGACTGATCTGTCCGATCAAGAAAATATGTTAACGATGGCATTTGAAGATTTGTGAGTGTCTGTCTGTTTATCTGTTTATTTGGTTTCTGGTTACCTGTGCCGGTATCTGTGTCTGTTCCAGTATCTATGCCTCTGTGTAGTCCATTTAATTTGGTTTGACTTGTTTACTTTTGATTTGAATAATATCAAAACTGCATATAACACAAGGAGTGCATATAGATAATCGGAGTTTATAATACGAATAGAGACTTAAGAACCAGAAGGTCTTGAATGTTTTGATTGTCCTATTCACATTATGTAAGGATAAGATTAAGGAAAAGTAGCGGTTTCCATGAAATGAAGTTTTCTTTGAATATTTCGCTCACAGTTCTCTCAGTATTTAAAGCTTCAAATAATCTAACTAGAACGATTCTTAGATGGATTTTATGAAAACACTATATGCAGTACACAAACGTCAGTAGATTCACCTTCTGAAACATTGACCAAAATTGCCTCTACTCTCTAAGTTAACGTCTAGACTCACTTGAAGTATCCCGCTATATCATTTACGAATTCCAAGTAATATTTATCTGTAATTACCCACAGTATTATGGAGTGTACATTACATAGTCTAAAAAGTTTTGAATATTGAAAACAAGTGAGATTTAGTGAATCGAAAGTAATATTAGTGAATATTAATGAATATTAGTGAGATTTAATGGATTGTTTGTAAATTGTTGAACACTTAACTACGCTCAGTATCTATACCACCAAAATTGCTAACTTAGGAGATACTTTTCCAGGAAACTAGATAGATTTGGGGAGCCCACGGGTTCTTTCTTTTTGCCAAACATTACCCTCTGTAGCCATAATTAATCAATATGCAAAATTCTTTGCTAATTATATGATCAGGTGCTTTAAAAGATAATTATATATTAGAAACTTTTCTTAGGGCCCATATTATATAGAACCTCGAGAAATTCCTTCTACATAAATACTCTTTATATTAATTCTAGAGAGATACTCGTCTTGAAGAGCTGTATTATAAACCCTACATATACCATACACGCAAATTATAGCATCCAACTGTCTGGTTACTCTTGTTTAAAATCTCTAAGGGTATTAATCTGAGTTGTCTGTGGCTTCTAACAGCTCATGTATTCTATTAGAATTTTGCACCCATTTCTCTAACTTATAATAATTCTCCAGGGTATAATATTTCTCCAGAAGCTACAAGAAGAATACGTTCACAGCAACTCACATATATACACTATAACTATCTTACCTCCCTAATTCGTACTAAAATCTAGTAAACCACCAACCAATCCATGGTACACCATGAACCTATTGAATATACTGCATATAACCTCAAATCAAAGATCTCGAAAGTGAGTGGAAACTGACTCCAACTAGCGGTCGACCACTAACACAGTAGAGGAGGATTCAATTATTGATTACTAATACTCGTCTAGTAAACTTGGTGATATTCGTTGCTGACTATTTATAAGAATCTATAAATTCAAGATACTCAACTCTTGACTCAACTTTTGACTCAACTTTTGACTCAACTTTTGACTCCTCTTTACTCATCTCTAGAGTCTTCACTAATAAGAGAAACATTTACATCGTGCTAGTGAGTCTCTATATCAACCAAAACTCTCCCAGACTTATTTGACTTCAAATTTGATAATCTACTATACAAAATACCCGCAATTTCAATGATTGACTTAGATCGCTATGCCAAACCAGGTAAATCTCATTATCTTGCCCTCGGTCTCGAAGGTTCTGCCAACAAACTTGGAGTAGGTGTGATAAAACACAATCTCGGACCTCTAACATCTACAAACGCGGCCGAAGTCTTGTCAAACGTTAGAGACACTTACATAACACCACCTGGAGAAGGATTTCTTCCTCGGGACACAGCTAGACATCATAGAAACTGGGTCAACCGAATCATCAAACGTGCCTTGAGCGACGCCAAAATCCGTGGTGTGGATGTGGACTGCATTTGCTTTACTCAGGGTCCAGGAATGGGTGCTCCGCTTCAAAGTGTGGTTATAGCTGCGAGAACATTGTCTCAGTTATGGAATATACCACTCGTCGGAGTGAACCACTGTATTGGACATATAGAAATGGGACGTGAAATCACGGGTGCCGAGAATCCAGTGGTTTTATACGTCAGTGGAGGGAACACTCAAGTTATAGCATACTCTCGTCAATGTTATCGTATTTTCGGCGAGACTCTAGACATTGCCATCGGTAACTGTCTTGATAGGTTTGCTAGAACTCTCAAAATTCCAAACGAGCCTGCTCCAGGCTACAATATCGAACAAATGGCAAAACGTGGTAAACACTTGGTGAACTTACCATACACTGTCAAGGGTATGGACTTGTCTATGTCAGGAATCCTTGCCCACATAGATTCCTTAGCTAAAGATATGTTCGGAAAACAACAAAAGAAACTCATTGACGAAGAAACTGGTGAACCAATCACCCCCGAGGATCTCTGCTTCTCGCTTCAAGAAACGTTGTTTTCGATGTTGGTGGAAATCACTGAAAGAGCTTTGGCTCATGTCAACAGTAATCAAGTTCTTATTGTAGGTGGTGTGGGATCTAACGAGAGACTTCAAGAAATGATGAAGCTTATGATTCAAGATAGGAAGAACGGACAAATCTATGCCACCGATGAAAGATTTTGCATCGATAATGGTATCATGATTGCTCATGCTGGATTGTTGAGCTATAGAATGGGCCAGACCAACCAATTAAAAGACACTGTTTGCACCCAGAGATTTAGAACCGATGAGGTATTTGTGGAGTGGAGAGATGATTAGAACAAAAGACCTTTGGAGACTTCATAATCATTCCGTCAGCTCTCATTGATGAAGTTCATTCATTCCACCAGGGTATGTTATTTCTTGCCCAAGAAAGTACTTCAGCATATTATCACAAAATTCTAGTTAATTCTGATTGTAGATAATTTAAATTCCAGTCTTCATGGCCATATTGGCTTTGTAGTCCGACAATTTTGAATTCAAGATAATCTTACTCCACATCATCTTGAATTCAGGGAAGTTTCGACTTTCCGCATGTCGAATATTGATAAATCTTCAAAAGGCTTGTTTGTATGTGATTCGTCAACTTCAACCACAGACAGGTCAGATACGGATTTAACATTACAAATATCTGAGTATCCTAAATGGCCAACTTTCGAGGCAATTAAGCTCTGAAAACACAGAGTGAAGGAAATCCTTTCGATGTATGATGAATTGAACCAGAAATAATAAATTGTCCGTTGGGGGAAATAGAGAGTTGAATACCTTTTTGATTTGAAAACTTCGTCTAGTATTTACCAGACCTGCCTCATCTTACGAGTGAGTTCGTACCTAGTTTTAAGTCTTGCCTAAGACTTTTAAAAGAAATCTATCCAAAACCTCGTCAACTGTAACATTATTCGTAGAAGTTAACTTAAAATTCGAAGGCAACTTATGTCGTATTCCGTCCACCAACCTTTCATTAGTCATGGATTTACAATCCCTTAACAAACTAGCAAGTTTTCTAACATTAGTTCCATCCCAGTTACTGGCAGATTTTCTATAATCATGGCCAAGGGCTCGGCTTGTGTCGCTAGCTCTTTCATATTCAACAATACCATAATCATACCTGGTACTTTGGCTGGGGAGAATACTCACACTTTTGATGGGACCAAATATCTCCATAATCTGCTTCAATACGTCTTCATTGAATAACTCTTGAAGTTCTGGTTTATGTTTCCATGTAACTTTTACTGGAATGCTTCCTGAAGTTTCCAAGATGGAAGGGTACTGTTTCTGTAGCGGTATCTCTTTGAAGGATATATATTTACGGTCAACCTCCTGTGATCGAACGGCGTTTTCTTGTAGTCTCCTTCTCTTTAACCCGTCTTCCTTCAACTTTTCTAGGTCATTGATCCACTTTCGCTTACTGACATCTTCTTGGAGGTTATCGAATCGATGCTGTTTCTCTGCTCTCTCTAGCTCTTGACGGAATTTACGTGTGCTTTCTTCGAGCCTGTCTCGTTGGACCACCTTTTCCTGTTTGATTCTGCGTATCTCATTATACTGAGCCCGTAGCGTCTCGTCGCTCAAGATTTCATATACTTTGGTAAGCAAGTTAAACTGGTCAGCGTTTCCTCCTTGTTTATCAGGATGATGTTTAAGTGCAAGTTTACGATATTGTCGACGGATATCAGAAGGCGATGAGGATGGGGTAACTTGAAGAAAGCTGTAGAGATCAGTGTCGTTATTGAGGATTTGGTGAATACTGTCCATTTTGTACAGGTGTATTGGTAGTGATAGTAGTGAGAATGGCAACTATGCTCTTCGATGAATTGAATACCTTGTTTAAGGTTTGTTGTACTAGAGAGCTAATCTTCTCTTCTTGTTTGCAGTTCAAGTGATTTGACTATGGAGCTTGGGCGAAAAGTCTTCAGTGAGGAGGTGGTCGAGCCGTCTATCGTGTTTTGGTAGTTACTGACTCAGTTGAATAATAGCCAGCCTAATTAGCGCGAAAATGAGGTGGCTCTAACGCTAAGTAGAGTACCTCACCAGCTCATAGTGGAATTTGTACTTGCGCAAAAACATCACTACCGCAATGATTAGTTGATCTGATTTCTAGTTTTGCAGCATCTAACCAGAAGAGAGAAATGGAGCAGATCCGAGTTTGAGTGCTCTGGTCAAGTAATTTGTGGATATATCGAAGCAGAGTGGTAAAATTGGTGATACGATTCAACGTTGACACTACAAGAGATATGCCTGCAGCCTATTGGGGTGACGACTAGTAGCAATTGACTGATACAGTGTCCTTTTTACTAGTGGATTACAGGTATATCAGATCCAGCTACGATATGCAAAATTGATGTAATTAAAGTAAATTGGTTGCTTCCACCTTGATTAACAGGAAATTTGGACAACCGACGACACGAACTCATTATAAGAACTTTGGTTAATCCTTATTGACTAGATAGACTAGCGGTTTAAAAGCAACCTGGTTCTAATTTATAATGAAATGAATAATAAATTGTCAACTAAATTATCTTCACCAAAGTACTAAAGAATCACTACTACGAGTACTTGAGACCCACGACCATTAGATCATAGATCGCTACATCAAAATTGGCTAGTCTTGTGTAATGAGGTTTTTAAGTATGAATATTTATGCTTTAACGGTTCTTAAACCATGGTTGGATCTGAAGATAGCATCACCTTCAGAGTAACCTCTACCTAAACCGAAACCAACACCTAACCATACAGGGAAAGATCTTCTCTTGAATATTAATATGGAAGCTAATACACCACCACCGAATCCCAAACCGGTTTTAATTAAAGTGTTTGATAAGACAACGTCCCATTTGTCGTTGAGGAGATTTTGGGAGGCAGGAGGAAGGATTTGTTCGGACATCTGGATGTTAGTATGACTGATTGGTGTGGTACGTCTGACGCAGAGTGTTTGCGTATGAATGGAACATTGAACCAAGCGGAATAGAGTGCAATGTGCAGTGAAGATGAGAAAGGTATAGTGATATCGGAAGGGTCAATTAATGATGTGATATGTCAACCAATAATGTCATGTGCCACATAAGATTAAGATACTCAATAACAACTGGAGTGGCTAAACAACCGGAATGTCTCAATAACTATTAGAGGAGTCCATTACATGATTTATGGCCATAGATCCCGAGAATTAGTCCCATGGTTTAATACATTCTTTAGAGTCAAACCTTGACAATATCAATTAAATATCTGACATTCTTCGGATGGAACCAGGTAAAATGACAGGAACAGTTTATCGCAGTCAATGAAAATCGGCCAGCCATTCTATACCTCTCTCTTCTCTCTCTTGTGCCAAATTCAATCACTTGAGTCCAATTCTTCCCCTCCACTACACCTCAATTTTTCACTTTGGGAAATTTCCTTAATTCCTTATACGTCACTATACTCGCGTGACATCCTATATTCATCCACTAAATCTGCATACTTACTTTGTTGTAATTTTATGGTTCCTTTGTTTAGCCTGTTGAATTCGGGTTTTAATTTCAACATAAGAATCGACATTGGTTGGTTGAGAAAATGGTTAACACACGACATCACAACTTCATTAGTTTAACCGATACCTAACAGATAAGTGATTATAATTGATTACTTTACTATCCTTTGATTCTTAATATGCAATATTGGATCAACTTTGAGGAAGCTCACATTCATAATATCAAATAGGCGGCTATCCACAGTAAAATGTCAGATAGAAGAGACCCAATGGACCAGAGATTATTAGAATTAGGAATCACCGGAGCCAAAATGGGTAAAGGTCAAGCAGCAGGCCAAAGAAGATTAGTATTAGGGTTTAGCGAGGCCCATGTTGGCATTGAGATCCAATGAGACCAAGGCTAATATATTTACCGAGCCATTGAGCCTAATACAACTACTAAAAAAGATTGTACCTCCAATTAATACAATTTAACTCCTCCATATTCTCAGGATTATACTAACCTTCAGATCAATTGAGACATTTCAGGATTGCTAGAATAACTACTACTCCACCAAGGGCGTGTATTACCAAACTTCTCACCTTCACTAATTTTGCAACATGGAACTTGGATCTATAAGTTTACAAATGGGCGAATTCAAATAGGACTTTGGTTTATGAGATTGCAATATCTCACTCATACTAGCCTATGGTTTCCTGGAACTTTTTAGATATTTTTAGGTATTTCTTCATCATGCAACTAATAATACTTGTTCATAGATATTCTACTGTCATCATTTAGTAAGCACTAAATAGAGTACGATTGATAATCTAAATATGGACGTTATCAACTCAGATTCGATTCTACTTCCCACTATACTTCTTTCATCCTCGGATCATTTATCAAAAGTTACTGGTTGGTATGGATATCATCTTAATTATATACAGGTCTTGATTATAAAGCCCTAACTCGCAGAAATACGCCTTTATAAATTGGCGTATGCCTAATCTGTGACGTCACATGACCAGGAGCGTTAATGTCAGTTATATAAGCAACCTTGACTTTAATAAGCACCCCCAAAAGCACCCCTAATTAGTACAATACTATTCGTCCGTTTATATGCCAATGATAATTAGTCCTTACATAAGCAACTCTATTAGCCATATACAGCAACCCAACAAGTAATTAAGGTCCCTACCTCCTTCCTAATCAAGACCTTTCCTACACAATATCTTAAATCATAACAAAAGTCTGTTGGCCCAAAATAGGAAAATTTGGTAGATCACACACGACCGCTTTTTTGAGGGAAAAATGTGACAACATGATGTTTATAGGATTTTAGACGCCATAGCTTTAAATCAACAATATCCAAGCGATAGATCTTCAAAAGTAATTTGTTACTACGGTTCTTTTTGATTTTCAATTTGATAGGTGAATCCCGCAGAACGGACACTACATCATTTGAAGATACAAGAGACTCGGTTGTATTCTAAAGTTCACGAAGAGAACAAGAATTAGAGTTGATCAACAGAAATAAAATTATCAGCAAGGTATCAAAGTTGAGCATTAACGTGAGAGACATCGTTTCTATTAACTAGTCAAGCAGATCGTTTAACTGACGACAATCCCTGTCCACCAGTGTATCAATTCACAGCCTCAAGTCGCCTACCATTCTACGCCAGGCATACTTTTCACCAACTAGTATTATTTGCTAGCCATACTCCTAAATTCGTTTGGTATCTTATACCACTTCAACAATTGTTTAACCAACCAAATTAAGTAATCTAACTTTCAGTCACTCATTTATCGCAAAATCCTTCTAATCATGTCTTATTATCAAAATTCCGCTTCAAATTCTATAGGTAATTTACCAGCAAGCCCAATTAATCAAAAATTCCCAGCAAGCTCAGCTTCTCCAAAAAGAGTGGATGCTAGTGGAGGGGGAATGCCCAATACTCCTGGAGATCGTAATGTTCAGAATGATCTCCAAATCCCTTTTAAATCATCACTCGTAATAAGTCCCAAGGGTGAGGGCAGTCAGAACCCAAAGTATCTTCATTCAAGAAGTCAAAGTCACAATAATACGCCATCTCCGCCATTATTTCAACCTGTGCGTCACGATCAGTTTGCTGTGAAACCTTTATACGATAATCCAGAGGACAACTCACAATTCCACTTCAACAATGCGCCTACACAACCAAACTGGACATCATTAATCCCACCTATGCCTTCAAAACCTCAGACAACTTATAGACCCGAGGCTGTTCAAACACCCAAGAATCAAAACATACAATCTCAGTCTTATAAATTCCAACAACAGATGCATCATCAACTCCCTCAATCACAGCCTAAGAATCAAATAAATCCTAATCAACGACATTCAATAGCTATATCATCCAATAGAAATGATTCACAAATGAGTTCTAGGGAAATGGCTCCTAGAGAAATGCCATATCGAGAAATGGCTTCTAGAGATATGGCACCTAGAGAAATGGCATCTAGAAATATTCAACTTTATCAAAATACTTTAGCGTCTCCTTATGTTCCCACCAAAAAGTTTGACTCTCCTTCAAGTACAGCCCCACCGCCCTTGCCACTTAATTTATTAAATCAAAGCTACAACCCCAATCATCAGAATACAAAACAGATTCAAGGCCAAAATCAATTACAACAGAATCCAAAACAGATTCAAGGTCAAAACCAAAGACAGACACAAAACCAAGACCTAGCTCCCCTGAGTCAAAGTCAATATCATAGTCAAAATGTGAGTCAAAGTAGTCAAAACCAAACAAATGAGTTGAACCAGCTTCAATCGAATTCGAAGAGTGTTCGGAGGAAGACTAAAAAGGTCTGTAAGAAATGTGGATTAGAAATCACCGGACAATTTGTGAGAGCATTGAATAGTGCGTTCCATGTGGAATGCTTTTGTTGTCATGAATGTGATAAACAATGTTCTGCAAAATTCTTTCCATATGATATTACAGACGCTTCAGGAGCAGTTACACAAGTTGCATTGTGTGAATATGATTATTTCAAGAAGTTGGATTTGATTTGTTTCAATTGTAACAATGCATTGAGAGGTCCATATATTACGGCTTTGGGAAACAAGTATCATTTAGAACATTTCAAGTGTGCCGTTTGTCAAAAAGTATTTGAATCCGATGAGAGTTATTATGAACACGCTAGTATTATATTGTGCCACTATCATTATTCAAGGATGTATGCGTCACATTGTGAAGGGTGTAACTCATCAATTGTTAAACAATTTGTTGAACTCTTCCGTGGTGGCAGAAACCAACAGTGGCATCCTGAATGTTATATGGTTCATAAATTTTGGAATGTTTGTATAATGGCAGATTCTGTGGGGTTGCAAGATACATTTTCATTGCCCGAGTCTACAGTATTGAAATTGAGGGACTTGAAGAATCAAGAGGAGGAACCAATCACTGATGATATCAATCCAAAGTTACTTATATCTATTGAGCAGCAGATTGAAAATGTAGTGATGAAAAGTTGGCTTACATTATCTGGATATGATGAAACTACAGCGAGTTGTATTAGTAATATGTTATTAAATGCATGCACTAGCAATCAAGCAAAAGGTTTATTAGCAACAGGAAGATTGATTATCCATGTTGAAATACTATTTAAGGCATTAGATTTTATATTAAAACTCTGCCAAAAGAGTACGCCACTTTTGAAGGAAAAGATACAATCGAAAGATGATAGTGAAGATGATACAGAAAATGAGTATTTTCAACAATTGAAGAAAGAACCTAGAAACATTTCAGGTAAGATCATGAGTTACCTTGCAATTTTGAGGAAATCAAAGCAAATATCAAAATCTGGTAGTTTGTCAGCGGAATTGCTTTCAGTAATTACAGGATGTGCCCATTATTTAAAATTATTAATCAGAGCTGGGCTCAGTAACTCTTTGAAACTTAATAAGCTTTTGGGAACAACCGAAGCAACTGACAACTTTTTGAATTTAACCAGTGCATATGAAAAGTTTAACAACGATCATGAAGGACCCACATTGGTAGCAATTAGAAATCGATTAGAGATTTCATCTTCGTCAACAGATGCATGTACAGGCTGTCTGAAAAGTATTGAAAAATCATGTATCTTACTCGAGAATAAGAGATGGCATTTAAAATGTTTTGTTTGTTCAAATTGTCAACGTACTATTCCCGTTGGAGAAATCAATGAAACTTGCTACACGACTACAATTAGTTGTAAGAATTGTGTGGTTGATACAAATAGAACTTCCAAGTTCGAAGTTGTTAGTGACTTGTCTCAACTTGTGTATTTGCTTAAGATTGCACTTTCCAGATCTTGTTCAGTCATGCAAATTGACTCTTCATTTGAGATGGTATCAAGCGATATAATTGAAGAAGATAGTAGAATTGAAGAACTAAACATGGATGATAGAAATGCCACGGAAGACAATTATTCGCAAACTCTCACTGATGTTACCCGACTTCGTACAAGAAGACAAAACCAAAAGCTATCGAATTCGATCAAACAAAAAGCGAGAAAATCAGTTATCTTGGATGCTCCTGAAGCAAACAGGGCTAAGCAAGATCAAATTAACCCAAACACCTCAGAAGAACTTGATGAGACCAATGAAGTGATTGGAAAGGAATTGAAGGCCAATAGAAAGGCAAGCTCAGCATCGCATTTCTCGTTTATTTCCTCTCCGAACAACGATAGTTTGAGTGTTAAACAGGCACTCAATATTAGAGATGAACCGCAACGACAATTGACAAACGGACACCTTGATCGTACCTCGGATTTGTTAAAGAATGAGAAATCATTAACTTTAGATGATATTCCAAGAATAGTGGCTGCAGAGCAGGCTAGAGATCAACGTCCAAATGCATTTAAACACCATAATTCATTATACCAAAGACAGAATAACATGCAGCCTATAAAAGTTGTTAACAAAAAGAACAACAATCCATCGATATCTCCATCAAACGTATTGGATTCGATTTTGAATGCTCCCCAACCTTCCAATTCAACTAAAAGACCAAAATACTATTCCGAATTAACGAAGGATGAACATTTTATTATGAGACATATAGCAGTGGAAGCTTTGATACAAATCAGTAGTAACAGGTATAATAAAGAGGAATTGCTTGCGTCAATTCAGACGAAAAAGCAGGGGACATTTTGGGACAAATTTAAATTCGGCGATGGGAAGAAGGATAGAAATATGGGCGTCTTTGGCGTTGATTTGCAAGACTTGACGAAAAAGTATGGTATAGATTCTGATTTGGGAATGGGACCTTCGAAACTTCGTATCCCAATCGTAATTGATGATGTGATCAATGCCTTGAGACAAAAGGATATGTCTGTCGAAGGTATCTTTAGATTGAATGGGAATATAAAGAAGTTGAGAGAACTCACAGAGGAAATTAACAAGAGTCCTTTGAAATCTCCCGACTTCACCAACCAAAATGCTGTTCAGCTTGCCGCGTTGATGAAGAAATGGTTGAGAGAATTACCAAATCCTTTACTTACTTATAGTCTCTATGATATTTGGATCTCCTCTCAAAGAGAAACGAATACCGTTAGACGTAAGAGGATTTTGCAATTGGCATATTGTATGTTACCAAGAAGTCATCGGAACTTAGTTGAAGTCTTACTTTATTTCTTCAGCTGGGTAGCATCATTTGCTGAAATTGATGAAGAAACCGGTTCAAAGATGGATATTCATAATTTGGCGACGGTTATTGCACCAAATATTTTGTTAGAAAAGCCCGGTGCTGGTCCTACGGCTACTCCTCAATCTGGAGATGCTTATTTCTTAGCGATTGAAGTATTAAACCAGATGATTGAATGTCACGAAGAGTTGGGCATTATCCCAGACGATTTGTTAGAGTTCTTTGAGAAGTGTGGATTTAGTAAGGACGAGAATTTGTCAAGCAAGGAGGTTGTGAGTGTTTTGGATAAGTTCAGCAAGGAAGACTCTGTGTTCTTCCAGAATTATGAGAAGATGTCTGCTCCCGATGGACCTTCTAATCAGATGGTACATTCGAATACCATTTCACGAGGGCAGTTTAAGATTCAGGTGGAGTCCAGAGGGGAGACATTATACCTGAACGAAATGAAAGAACGATAAGCAGCGAGAGATGAAATGAAGCGAGAGATTAATGCTGAGGTTTCGATTTCGTCAGCCACTCTATAAACCTAGTTCTCTAGAGATATTTTTGATTTGCTAGTCAAACGGATATCGAGAATAGGTTAAACTCCGATGATATTGTTCCAAATCTTACGTCAGGAATAATGTTTCGAGTGCTATATATGCCATGTATTATAATATTAATAAGAACATTAATTAGAGTGTAGGATGTTTCTAGAGTCGGAGAGAGAACTGTGAGGGAACGAATAGTTCTCCTTAGTAGTTCTCCTTAGCAGTTCTCCTTAGCAGTTATTCTTCGCTCGTTGTTCATTTTCAGACTATTTATTGCTTACTGTGGACGACATTTTCTGGATTACTTGTCTAATCTATGCGACACTCTGAACCACGTAGTCTAAAATAACTTGAAACGAGTCTGACTTAGCTTATTTACTATTTCTTCACTTCTTACAGTGCTTGCAAGAATCTCGACCACTCTCTACTGTGGTCTCGCTAGAAGTCAGTGTTTCCAATATGTGACCACTTCCTGCAATTCACACTACCACACCAATTATTCTACAAGTCACGCGACACAACATAATCTAAGTCGATGCTGGGGATTTATGGAAATTCTTACTTTTAGCCAAATTGAAGAGAGGAAATTTCTCAGCAGCCAAAGAATCGATTTTCTTAGCACAACTTTTGTATCGCGCACCACAATTTGCTAACTAAATTTAATCGCACACTCAATCCATTGAGAATCCACCTCTACTCACCATGTCGCTAACAGCTGAATCTTTTAAGGCCATAATCGAAGAACGGTTGCTGGCCAGTACTGTGCAAGTCGAAGACATGTCAGGAGGCTGTGGCCAAGCGTTTGCGGTGATAATAGTGAGCGATACGTTCAAGGGTAAAAATAAGTTAATGAGACATCGTTTGGTGAATAATTTATTGAAAGAAGAAATAGCTGGAATCCATGCATTTACTCAGAAAGGATTTACTGAGGAAGAGTGGAAAGCTAATCATTAGGATTATTCTAACTAGAAGTCTGTGTGAAGGACTGATAAATGCTGATATGAGCAAGATAGTATCTTACAGGTTGATAAGGAGGCACGGAGTGTATTATGGGTCGTAACCGTAGCTACGAGGTTTAGATACCAAAGGTTTCTCGAGGTTTTCGAAGGTTTTCAAAGAATTTCCAAAGAATTTCCAGACACTTTCCAGAGTTTACTGAATTTCCAATAATCCCAAAAAATCTTCTGGAAACCATTACAAATCTTCAAATCTCTAACTTCTCGAACCCCAAACTTTGGCCACAGGCTTCGCTACTAAGTTGATCTCCATTCTAGCCCAGTATAGTGAACCACTAATGGCTTCGAGGCTACTGGTGGATTGGACTTACGATACATGCAGGAAAATGTGAAGCTCTATCTCAATAAAATATTGTAATATACAACTAATTTAATGAGTAGTCCAGAAATGACATTTCAGAAAACTGTAGAAAAAGTGCCATATTGGACTGTAATGGCAACACTATAACTCAAGTCATGCTTCCCCTTGGTTCAAGGCAAAACGACGGAAATTCGGTGCCTCTAGTGCTAGAAATGTGAATATATCATCTATGGGTTTCTAGTTTCTGATCAGTGAACACGATCGCAAATATTTCCAAACTTTTCCGTCCAGTGAGTGTCGACCTCTAATCTTAGGAGTATTATTGAAAATCTAGTGAGTTTTGTGACTCCTGTAAACCTTTCTTTAGCGTAAATTTGATCTAATTAGTATGGTGGATCGTTGATCAACATTATGAGAAGAGCGCGCAGAGATACTGCTTAGGCCCGCCTGGGTCTCTACTCGTCCATCTTGAATCCACTATGCCAAACTATGGTTCTCTATCAATAGATATCAAGATCCTGTATTCTCATAATTCCCACTCTATAACATATTTCCATACATTTTCTTGTATCTCTTGAATACCCCTAGCCACATCACCGTCAAAATACCAAACATTATCGCTACAATCAACGGGAAACTCTTCAACCCCAAGTCACTTGATTCCGCGATCAAACCAATCAAAAAAGGGACCGCTGCTGCACCACCCCCTCCTAAAGCACAAATGAAACCAATACCTGCGGTATGATATTTGACTGGTAAAATCTTGAGGGAAGTAACAATTGTGGTTGGAAATATTGGACCCACTGCAGTTCCTGTGACGAAGACGATAACAAATAAAAATGCCGTCAAATCAGTGAATGCAAAGAGCCAAAACACCAAGAATCCAGCGAAGGAACATACGATATAGACCAAATTTGCAACTAGCTCGGTTTTGAAGTAGTGAGCAGTCACGAACCCCAATCCAATTCTTCCTACAGTCAACCCACTCCAAAATGCGGTCGCTAGATATGAAGAGAGCTTGTAGCTCAACTTCTTGATCCGCAAGAGAAACGTGATGATCCATGATCCAAAAGCTACTTCTCCACCAACGTATATGAACAAAATCAACGAAAGAACCCATACTAAGGGATACTTTAACGTTTCAGAGAAGGAAGCAGATTGTCCGGACGATTCGTCTGTAGAATCGAGAGGATCGCTGGTATCTGAGCTTGCGGATTCTATTCCCATATCAAACTCGTCCAAATCTATGTCTGAACTTTTCACCTGTCTCTTGTTCTTCATCTCCAACATAAACTTGTATTTCAACGGGGTTTCGTACCTGAAAACCAAGATCAACAACAGGAGCGTAACACTGCCTACTACCGAGAGCACAATATAATACTGATTCCAAGTCCATGGATTCTTCTTTCTTTCAAGCATTGTGGTAATCAATGGTGGAGTTATCATGCATCCAATTCCATAACAGCCATGCATGATCCCTAAAAGCTGGTTGGAATCGACCAAATTTCCCATCCATCCATTCAACGTGGCATCTAGGGAACCACACCCGATTCCATTACCGATATAACAAAGAAGCAAGATCGGATATGGCGGTTTGAACGATATTATCAAATAGCCGGTGGTCATTGAAACACAGCCCATGACTGCCACACCCTTTATTCCGAAGATTTTATGAGTAAACTCATTAAGAATGGCCATGATTACATAGCCCATCACTGAGCAAAGGAATATAAGACTTACCTCGGCGTCGTTGATTTCATAATGTTCTTGAAGTTTAGGAATAAGTGCACCGACCGCCTGTTCTGCAAGGCCAAAAAGAATAAACACAAAGAACGACGTGAAGATTTGAATTTTCAAGAGTGTCGACGATCTCCAGTCATTGGAGTCGACGTAGAGCTCTTCTCCTTGGTAGATGATGGAATATTTCTCGAATCCAGGGAGTGATTCGAAGTCTGAAAAGTCTATAGGGAATGAATCTTTAGAGTTTGGGACTGGAAAAGTTGACGAAGATACGGAGCCTGGTGGTAGTGGTGGAAGTGGGTGTTCATCTGGAGGTGAGGGGGGTAGTTTTTTGGATCGGGGAGATTGAAACTTAGAATATGAGTTTGAGTTGCTAGAATTCTTCTTTGAGCGTGGGGGATCTAAATCATATAAGTTAGAACTTTGGTTACGAAGTTTCTTGGGTCGGGTGGAATCTAAATGTGGATTGGGAAGTTCCTTTTCTCTCGTCAATGGTTGTTCTTCTTCGTTTTCAAGAAATTGTTCAGCTTCATAGTTGAGGTTCGGGTTCCTTAAATCATCTCCGAGGAACTCAACCTCGTTTTGCAAGCTGGAAGACAGCTCCGCCTCTCCAGTATCAAAATCCTCTCTTGTTCCTCGTACCATATGACTATTATAGTTATGGTTCAAACACTATAGAGGACTGTAGCAGTTAGTTAACTGAAATTGATTTAAAGTTGATTTTCAGGATCGCGAGAAAGTGGAATTTGGGAATTCTGGGGACGCATGGGGATTCACTTAGTCACGATCTGAAATCACACTAGGCAGCTAGTTCCAGATGATTGGTAACCCTTGTGACGAAAAGGTCAGAATATGCTTCACCAACGTTCCTACCGGCTAAATGTTTAGCGATCTTCGTCTTGTTAACCTTTCTAAGGGGAGGAATAACAGTTTGGGAGGAATACGCTAAACATACTATAGATGGAATACATTGAATAGCTTGTATTATAAAAGTGTTCTATTTCCGAACTCTTCATTTATCCTCTCGTTGATTCTTTCGTTGGCTGCAATTCTCCGCCTCTACAAACTTAAGGGATGGGGTCTAATATTACTACTGGTTTTACCAAGGAATTATTTCCATGTTATGACGGAAAATATGTCCCCATCAATACAAATTCTCCGCTACATATACATTACTTGTACTTTGAATTGCGTTTTAATGGCCAGTTGGAGCATCCCCAGTTTCTCCCCACGTCAAACTTTCCGCGCAATTTTCCATTAAATTCACCATGAGAATTTACGCTTTATGTTAAGGTTCGATTCTGGGTTAGAGAGCTGATGTTATAGTAGCGAAAAATTAGGCAGCGGTTTCTAGACAGAGAGAAAGAGTGATAAACTCGTCGTTATTCTTTTAGGGAAATAATCAATTCGTCATTAAGTTACAGCCGTCTAGGGATTATAAACGTACTTGTTGATCACATTTCTTAATAATTTTTACTCTAACTCAAACTTGGTAACTTTATTATTTGAATACCTACTCAATTTATTTACTATTCCAAGGATCTTATTTACAAAACTGAGTGTGTTATCTATTTCTCTCTAGATGTTTGCAGCCAGTCTGAAAATGTCGCGTACTTTTCCTAACTTCGAAATCAAATCTTGCGACATCAAAACACACCACAACAACTCTACGAGACGTGTTTATAGACCACACCAATTCACTTTCACACAGATATACTAACATACTGTAAACCTTCCTTATGATAAGTATAAGACAGCTTTTAAAGATTCGAAAAATATGGTGCTAGAGTATATTTCGGACTCTGATGACCAACCTGATGCCCTAGATACATCGGTACTATCGCCACACCGAATGGCATCAATATTGAGCAGTTTACCCCAGGAACAACGAGATGTCACTACAGAAAAGCTTCGTGTGCGATATCTGTCCTTGCTATCAAGTAGTGAATGGCAGAATCCATCACTCGTGAATAGCCGTCAAGAGAGACAAAACACAACAATCACCCATTCAAGTCAAGAGAGACAGGACACAACCATAAACCATTCAAGTCAACAGATAATATATGATATAGCGGACACGATTTCCACTTCCGATAGTCATTTACAAGAAACTTCACCTACCAATGATATACCATCAGTATCTCGTCAACAACAATCTTCACCTCAAGAACAACCACAACCTACTATACCAGCACAAGAACAAGAACACGAGAATAATACAAATTTAAAGCTCTACTTGGATGCACGAAATTATGAAATACCTTCGTCAAGAAGAGGCTTGAGAAAACGTAAGTTTGCCAGTACTCACCCTTATCTAGCTGATCAGGTACATTACTTAGGCTTGACTAGTATCAGCTACTTAAACGAGTTATATGATGTAAACCAGGACTTGGAACTGATGGTCAAGTTCTTAAACTATTCTTATATCAAGCTAAAACAATCCAATCCCAAAGATGAAAAATACAAATCAAAGAACTTTTACACTATTTTGGGAATGCAGTCTGCAATTGCAAGAATGAAAGAGAAAGAGAGTCAGCAAGACTCACAAAATCCAGAGCGGGAATATATAGAATCTCAAATTCCTGCAAGTCAAGCAATTAGTAATAGAAGTGACGACGAACAATTTTCAGACTCTTCGGATTCACAGCGTCGTGATAATAACGAATTGAGATACTACGTCAATACTGGAAATTATGAAGATCTCACAGACATCCAGAACTTCTCAGATAATACAGACATATCTGATGATGAATCCCTTATTCGTGTTGGCGGTCGATATGTCAAAGAAAGAAACCTTTTACGTGGAGCTTTACCCGAATCAGCGAAGCGTTTAGATTTGTATAAAAAGCCCAAGAAAAACTATAAAGGACACTCAATGAAACAAGTTGAGCACAGGAAAGGTTTGGCCGTAAAGAAGAAATCAACTGGAAGGCCACAATCAGGCGTCCTTCTGAACGAACTAAATGAGTTTGTGGACGAAAATAACTACCAAGATGAAGATATTCAGCTCTATAAAAAATTTGACACCTCACATGAAGTCATGTCTGATTTTGATACCCCTTTGAAAGGCATTGATACCTTTGGAATACTCTCAGAGACTAGTTCTGAAGAGGAATTTGAGAATTTTGCGGAAGATTTCTTTGAATCTCATAGATATGACAAAGATGAGTCTCACGGGAGGTTGAACACCCATGAGCAGAATCCAATATCGAGCGAAGATACAAGCAATTTAGATGAACGAAGACACTTCGTAAATGATACAGGAGATGATTTGAACCAAGCGATTGATTTAGGATACGATATTGAGGAAGATGATGAGATTAATCCCATGTTTTCCTACAGAGAACACAGATCTAACCCTAGAACTTACAAGAAAAGGAAGCTTGAACCAACGAAGCAGTCAAAATTGAAGATCTTCAATTCAAGGAACCGAAAAAGTCCGGGCCCAGAAAACAGTCCAAAATTTACAAATTCACGAACTGTCCACCGTTCTATTTCAGAGCCTCGGTCAACTCCTCAAAAAAGAAGAAAAGCTACCAGCTCTGGTGCTGGTCTTCCAAGTAACTCGTCTTATGTTTCGAAACCAACAAAAAGATCTTCACTGTTTGCAGTATTTGGAAATTTACAGAAGAAGAAAGTTGCGTTTCCGACTTCCAAGAAGAAATCTAGAAAGCCTGCAAGCAGAATTGGCCAGCAGATATTACCGACGTCTAAAGAACTTTTGAAATCAAGCTACACATTCCTGAGATCTCCAGCACAATACACAATTGCATTTGAAGCTGAAAGTGAAGATAAATTTGTCAAGAACAATAATAACTTCAAACAGCCAAGTTTAAGAAATGACATGGTTCAAAGAATTATCAAGAATTCGATGACTTTTCCTTCGGGATTTATTCTAAACACCATTGATATTAAACGGATATGGCAAATTAATGAAGGGAAAAGTTATAATTTCACCCAAGATAGAGTCGCCGTCACTTTAATGAGCGAGCGGTTTCTGTTCACTCTTTTAGATACTAGCCAGGCCAGGATCAATTTTGAGCGACTTCTTGTTTCTATTTTAAAAGTGTTGAGAGACCCTGCACTTTTCAGCCTGGACCATATTTCAAACCAACTCTACGAAGCCATTAAAGGTATTTTATTGTGGACGTTGATTTCAAAAGAACCCCCATCGGAGAAAGTCTGGAAATATTGCAGAAACTGTCTACTAATACTCTCTCAACAACGGAACTTTGAACATGCTGGGAAAAGCAAGGTGTTTTATCCTTACTTCATTTTGATTTATTTCACGTTTACGACGATTTCTAAAACTTCGACCTTTCTCCAACCCACTTTGAAAGATGAAGAAACGTTATTTCAGTTATGTCTGCAATATTGGATCCTCTTTTTCTTTGATGGCTCTTTCGCAGCCATGGACCCTAACAGCAAACAGTTTGAATCATTTTCAATAATGTATACCATACATAACTTACATAAAAAGTGGTGGGAACTGATAGACCATGTGATTGATCAAATAACTACTGAGGTCGATCTTGAGATCGTGTTAGAAGTCGTGGCTTCGTTAGCAGCATTTGTTCCTGTGAAGAATTATAAATGGACTATTCTCTACTCCATATATGGGAAAATTAGTACATCTGAAGATTCGAGAATTTATCATGGATTCTTGGACGTAGTTGTGCTATTGAATCAAAGGTATAGCTGGCCATTGGAAGAGAAGTTGCTTCTACTTCTCTACAGTACAATAACAAGTAGGAAGTTTTCAAATTTTGACGATGAATATGGTGTTCCCGAACTTCTAGGAAAGATCCAAACCAGAAACGATATTCCTGACACTACTTACTTTGAAAGATTCATGTATTTGTTTTATAACTACGTTTCTGAATTGCCCACAACCGCAAACAAAAAGAGGCTAATCACTAAGCTTATCACCTCCAGCCATTATCAATACAAAGAAGATCGTTCACATTTTGGAATGTTTGTCAACAGACTCAACTTCCTCCTTCTACTCCAACAAGTTTCTCAGGTTGACCTCAAAAATCAGTTGTACGATTTGCTTCAACGAATAATTCCTTCGAACGACGCAGAAATCTTGATGGTTTCAGTTCAGGCACTACAATTGTTTCTTGAACTTTCAATTTCAACTGGAAATGGAATTCCAGTCAACTGTTTTGTATTATTGATTAATAAAGTCATGGATTGTTACCTTGTCATGGCCGGTGTGGTCAAGATATGGAAGTTGATGGTTAGCATACTTGAGAAACTGGTGTTCTCTTCGACTGATTTAATATTTCAGTTTTTAGATATCACTAGAAAGATTTCTTCAGGATATCAAGGTACTAACAACTATGAACCTTCTAAATCAAAATCGAGTTCCGAAAGAATTCTTAACGATATTCAACGGTTAACTCTAAAAGCAATTGATGAGATTAATAGTCAACAAACTCTAAAAATTGATCAGATTAATATTCAAATAACTCCCAAACGGTTGGAGATCCTCCAAAAGAACTATGAACGGAACTATAAGTTCCTACATTATAATATGGGAAGACTTCCCCTACCATCAGTAACAGAAGAAGCAAAGTTGGAAGAACTAATTGAGGTGAGCATAAAAATTTGGGTACGGACTTCCCATCTTCTTCCAAATGTGAATTGGGACGTCATTACCTTACAAAGATTTCCATATACTGGAAATACACAGCTGAGAGGGCAATTCATTCTTTTCTTCTACATTGAGTTGTTGAAATTTACTTCACTCAAAAATTGCAAAGACAATATCTTGAAATCACTTATCAGGAGTATTGTCTCATTCACACCTTCAAAGTATGCACCACAATTACTTAACCAGCTCAACAAAGAGAAGAACGAAGTGGTTATATTTCAGCGTAGATTCATTCCTGAAGAGGTTACACCGTTTTTCATGCTGAATTTTAGACTCCAGTTGGTATCCAACATCCTCTTGAACATCTCGAAAAGTACGCGGACAGAGGTGGTGACTAAAAGAATATATTTAGAAGAGATTCTCAAGACTATGAACTCAGAGTACGACAGATATTTCTCGTCGACTTGGTACAAGGAATTTTGCATTGGGCTGGTCAAAGCCATTCAAAAGTATTGTCGAGAAGTCATATCTGACGATTCGACAGTAATAAGGACAGATTCGGTAGTCGGCTTTAGATTTACCAGCGCTGATTTATCCAAGAACTCGGTTTCTGACTTGGTAAGAACTACCGCATCGAAGTTAGGAATTCTGCAGCATGAGCTCGACAAATATAATTGGCTCTCCAAACCACTCCGCCAGAGATTATCGTTTTTACATCAAGAGTTTACAAATGCTCTTCACTTCCAAAAGGATTATGCCTCGGTTTTGAGGAGTTACACCTTTTCAGAAGGTACAGACATGATTTTTCACTTGATGAGTATATATTCCAAGGCAGTGATGATGCACCAGACGGATAAATGGCGGCTACTATTCGTATTGGTGGACTTTTTCTCGCTGAACCTTTCGTTATTCAAGTTTGATATTTTCAACGTCTCGTTCAAAAAGTTCTTGAGGCTTCTCGTGGATATTCCCAAACTTCCAAAGCCAGCGACGTATAGCGACAACTATTTCCGCTTGAAAGCGTGCATCGCTGTTGGCGATATTTTGAATGACTCCATCATCATTTTTGACGGATATAAAGATATTGATTTCGTACAAAGCAGTATCAACTCGTTTATGGACAATTTTGAAGCAGACAAATCCAGCATTAACTTCTATTCTTCGTTCAAATTGTTTGATATTCAAGAAGTGAGAAATGAACTGGCGGTGCCAGGTGTTGAAGTAGGACCTGATGATATTGATGAGCTCCATATGGTTCTAGAGAGCAAAAAGGAAAGGCTCAAGAACCAGATTTCGTTATCTGATTTGGTGACAGAAAAGTGTTTACCGGTTGATTTACAGTTTTAGCCAGCATAAGAGCATACAAGCGTACAAGCATACAAGCATACAAGCATACACAGCATACACAGCATATATAACACAGCATAGCATAGCATTAATTATTTATTATACATAATTTACAGTTTAGTGACCGGTGATGAAGTCACTAGTCTAGGTGGGTGATGAAATCACTGGTTAGGGTTAGCCTGAGTCAGCAGATGGGACGTCGTTGCTCTCGCTGCTTTGTGGTCACTCCCGTTAATTATGGCCTGGTTGATCTAACCCTCAACCCTCAACCCTTCAACTCGATTTAACTCGATTTAACTCAATTTTTCATTTTACTGTAATCCTCGTTGGCTCTTTATCAACCTCAATTCTGCCTCTAGCTTATCCTTCCCTCTCTTTACCTCCAATAATGCTACCACGGATCTTAACAACTCATCATACTTTGTCATTGTCTTTCTGGTAGGCATTACTGGCTTCCAACTAGTTCCACCTGCTGTGGGAATATCTAATTCCTGAAGTACAGCATTGACCGATTTCAACACAGATTGTTTCTGTTGCAAACCCGGTAACTTTTGCGTGGATCTTAAGATAACTCCGGCAGTTAACTTCTCGCTACCATGGAAATACAATCCATACGCTTCTTCCTCCTTCTGTGTGAGTCTTTTTGCTAATAATTGTTGCATGGCGTTTGCTTCGTGTTTGAGACTTGGATTCTGGTTCTGTTTAATAAGACTCGACAAGTATTGTTGCAAATGGGTCTGGAACGACCTGTCTTTCTTGAAAGAAGACGAAGCAGCAATTGGGATTGGAGGAGGAACGGGCTCGTTGGAGGATATTGACTTTTGTTGCTGTTGTAACTGGCGTTTTTTCTGGTGTTTATCGATAATCATTAAGTTATTGTACAAATTTGCAAGCCCTTGGGACGACTGGTAATGTTGAACGGACTGGGTGGTTTGGGGAGAGTCCAATAACGTCAAGAGGTGAGATCTTTCTATCAACATTTTCTTTGCTGCAAGTTCGAATCTACGAGCCTCTATCACGAGAGACTCTTCCTCGGCAATCTCTGCTGGGGTTCTCTTGAGAAGATTTTCAAGATATTGTTTTCGTTCAACTTCTCTAGATTTCGAGTAAGCTCTTAATGATTCAGCGAGCGACGGGTTGACGTTTTCCTGGTTTTCAAGAATCTTGATGCAAATTCGATAGAAATGTTCTTTCAAGTCTTCCAACGAACGGTTGGCGTAGGTATATCTGTCGTGAATTATATGCCACTTCAACTCGAATGCATCACAGAGCTCGAAGAGATATTTCGTTTCGCTATATGTCCAATCAGTCTCCTCTGGAGTTATCTCTACATCTGATTTTAATTCTTTAGATTCTTTAGATTCTTTAGGTTCCTTAGATTCTTTAGATTCCTTAGATTCCTTAGATTCCGTTGATTCCTTAGATTCTTTTGTTTGCTTCGCTTCTTCGTCTTTGGAGTCCTCTGGATCATCCATTTTCTCTTCCTTTATCTCATCGTCGTCCTTTTCTTCCTTCTCCTTTTCATCCTTCTCTTTTTCTTCTTCGTTTTCTTCTAGTTCTTTCTTCTCTTTATCTCTTCTTTCCTTCTCTTCCCTTATTTGTTGTTCTTTCTCCTTAATTTCTTCCATAAAAGAATCAAAAGTCTCCTCATCTACCAACTCTGGAATGTCTAACTTCACGTTGAACTTGTCGAAGAAGTATGGCTTCTCTCCCTCTTGTTCTAGTAACTCCTTGGATCCCTTCTGCCAGTGGTGTAGCTGTATTCCTGAGCGTTTTTGTACTTGGTTCTTGGGCTGGAACGAAACTTTTGTCCATGGCGACGGCTTAAGTTTGATCCTCTCTCTACCCGCTCCGTTGTATGCTCCCGATGATAAATTTACTGGTGGAGTATTTGGACCAATCAAGTTGTACAACTCTCTGGCCATCCCAGATTGTCGTTGACCGCTGCCGAGTTCACTTCCGAGCTTCTGCTTCTTCTTTACAGGTTGCTTGTCATCTCTTTGCACGTTCAATACATCTAAAATATCATTAGCTGACATGTTTAGTGGTGTTTAATGGTTGTTTGTGAATTGAGTTGAAATTGTTAATTTACTTGTAACTGAAATTTTGTATGCAGGTGGATTTTGATGGAAATTCTCCAAAGTTTCCAGAATTTCCAAAATCCCCAGTCAGTTATAGATTGACTAACATCTACAGATTCTAACTCCAAGTATATATAGGTTGAGATAGAGTCTGAAGTAGCGGGTCTCAACTTCAAGAAATAAACTTCCCTAGATTATAGTTCAGTTTCTATATATGAACTTATAGTTTGTAAAGATGTAGTACTCAAATTATGATTGTTAATACCCTATGATCCTGTTTTATGCTACATAATGATATAAATTCCTTTCATCCTCGTCTCTCTTCAAATATTCCTTCTCAATTAGATCCTCAATCCTTTGCTTTATCATAATCATCAGAGGATGGAATCTATTTGAAAGTTGTTTGATCAATTCCTCGATCAATTCGTGATGTAGTATACTGTGCCTGGATTTCATAATTCTGACAATTGCAGCATTTACTTCCATTTTCCTTCCTTCTAAGATATTCAACTTGACTTCCTCGGCTTCTTCTTCGGCCTCTGTTTTTTGAGGTTTTCCCTTACCAGATGACGATGCTGAGACTGTCAATACTTTAACCTTTATGGAGGGAGACTTGAATTTAGAGTTCAATTTGAAAACATCGGTATTTTTGACGTCCTTTGTCATAGGCAGCTTTATCAACAATCTCAGTCTTGGTGCAACGGCAATAGATTGAAGATGTCTGACTAAATCTCCATCTGGAATTCCAGTGAGTTCCTTGATTTGATCGTAAGTGAATTCTCTCATAACATCGAAAGCCAGCACCAAACTACCTTCTTCGTCATAAGATTGTGGAGCAAAGAGTAACATTATAATCCCTGCATAAGTTGACATATTTATCTCGTAAGCTCTTGAAGGATAGGTGATTCTGAAATCTATAGAACCAAACTTCGGACTCCAATATAATGATTTATTGTGGTTTTTCTTTCCGGTAAGCCAGAATTCTTCAAATTGTTTAATGGTTGAACGGAGTTCTTTCGACCATATGAATGAGGAAGGTGTGGAGAATGATTTGTAATCTTTTGTCATTGACTTTGGCCAGTCATTTACATTACAAATCTTCAATTCTAGATCGATTGGAATGGAATTTATCCCTATATCAACCATATTTTCATTCCTCCTTTCACTCAGATAAGTTTTCCATTCTTTGGTGATATCTTTAGACAGCTTTATATCTTTATTCATCTTTATGACTTTGTCCAACGAAGACGTACCCATTTCTTCAGTGATTTTAGAGATTATTAATTCTTCCAAGTCCACTTTATTGCTTGAATTTATAACTTGGGACTTGGAATTGAGAAATCTTTTGGCAAAATGGTTAGCATAGTTTGCTTCAAATGAATCTTTATCCTTAATAAACTTAAGAAACGAAATCGACTTGTTAATAAACACATCAGACAGGTCAAGTGAAGATTTGTGGATTTTTTTAATATGGTCGTCCATATAAATTGATAACATTTCAGGAGCATTCACAGATGTTGAGGGCTTTTTTACTCTCGATGAATCTGAGCTTTGATCTTTGGAGTCCCTTGAGTTTATAAATTCTCTCATAGATATGGTGATAGTTTGGTCAATAATAGAATTCATTGAAAATGCTTTGCTCCAGATACCTTTCAACTGCTTATAATAAAGTAATGTAAAGTCTATCCATTTATTTGCAAACGAAGTTGCCGACTTTTTACCTTCAGCCGAAGAGTTTCTAATAAATTCTGCAATGCTTGCACCTTGCAGTATTATAATCTCTCTCAATCTCATTTTAAGAAGTTGGTATTCGGGATCAATTCTACCAATAAGATCATAAAGAATAGCTAGTTGTACTTGATGACCGTCGTCTTGTTCTACCAACGATTCTTCATACTTAAAGACATTATCCAAAGTAGTCAGTAACCAAAACGAGAGTCCTTCATTCTCGACGGATAAAGAGATCATGCTATCGATTTTATCCTTGATTAATATATTATTCATTAGACTCACCAATTTTGGATATGTTGTTGTTGGAAGATATAGATTTATTCTATATTCTTCGTCCCTTATGAATTGGTTTATTTCTGTCAAGTATCGGGACCCGTTGGAGAAGCTACAGCATTCTTGAGTGAATTTATAGAAGAAAGTTTCTGATGATGTGAGGAAGATTGGCTCAAATATCGACTGGTAGTAGTTGTCGCCGTATTGAAGGTCTAGACCATTAATTTCCACTAGTAATTCCATCATATTTATGATCTTGGTTATATGCATATTTGACGTGATAAACTTTCCATTTCTATTCAAGGTGATTTCTTCAATCACGATATCCACAAGTTTCTGTCCAACCTCGTTATTATTGTACTTTATGACGTAGTCCTTGAAGAGTTGAATCCCCAAGTCATAAATCAACAACTTGTGATGCTCCTTTACATAGACTCGATTCAAATACATCAATACGTCACTGATGAATTTCATGGACTGTAGATGTTCGTTCCATTCCTGTAGTATGAGTTTCATGAACTCTCCATTATCTTGAATGTTGATACTTCTACTTACAAGATACTCTCTTCTGGCAAGCAAATGCTTTGTGATTAGACTCGTGACATTATCGTATAGTTTTCCACCAAACTTCCTCAACACCAAAAGGTATGCCTTTCTATATAGTTGTTCGTATGAAAGACTGGAGACGTTTTTGTTTTGGATTTGGGTGATGGCGTTTCCAAGTATGGCCCACGATTTATCGAAATCAATTATGGGGTCAGTGGTGGTATCAATTGATGAGGATATAAGTGATTTTCTCGGTGGCCGGATTTTGGATCTTCTATTATTGGGCGGTAACATTATTAGATAAGAGGTTACTTAGTAGTGTTTATTTAGAGTAGTGATTTACTTGATTTTATCTAACTAACCTGCTATTGATATCACCTGTATATAAGATTTTGAGAATATAAACTGCAAATATATCAATTGAAAATATAACCTGTAAATATCTTATATGTAATAACTCGATATATACGTAACTCTGCTAACTTGAAAGGCAAAGTGAGAAAATGAAGATATTATAGTCAATTATACTTTATAGAGATTCTGGGACTACCAATATGAGTTTGAATTAACTCTTTTGATCATCGTAAACCCATAAATAACCGATTTTATGATTTTCGCAGCCAGTCAATAGATAGATAATTATTAAGACATATTCTACAAGATACTAATGAACGACATAACAAGAATTAACTCACTACCAAAGAATCACCATAAAACTAATAGCTACTAACTAACTACCAATCAGCCAAAACTACTTATGAATTATTTTTGAACTACTTCTGAACTTTCTGAACTACTCATAAATTCTTGTGATGCATTTTAGTATTGTGCATTTCTGTGTAAATTACCCTGATCCTGGACGGTTTGATTCCGTATAATTCCTAGAACCAAACGCTAAGACGTTCTAGACATGTCTCGATCGCAATCTCTGAGCCGTGCACAAGAATCCATATTACTGTACCTATACCTCTCTAAAGTCACCCTGAGTTTTTGTAGCTTTAAAAATGACTCACGAATCATTTCCAAATCTATAGAACCATTTTTGACACGTTCAAGGACTAGAAAACATCAATTAGTCGTATTTGGCGCCGTCTTTAGAAGCCCTATGTTGTGAACGCTCCTTAGTAGTGCAACGGCGAAGTTTGTGCGTTGGCTCCGATATGTTGTCCCAAAAGTGAAAGCAATAGCGAGCCGGCGATTATACTATGAAATAAAGATACTTCAAAACTACGATATTACTCATATCTATTTTAAGTTGCTTCTCCGCTTCACTGGCCGTTTTACGTATCTTGTTGGGGTCTTGTGAGATCTTTCGTTCATTACCATCTCCGAAAATGTAATTGGCCCAAATTTTCCCCTATACCGGCGCGGTACCGGCCTCCGGCCAAAATCATGACTAAATTTTCAGGCCCGTCAGTGGATGAAAAACTTGCCAACTATATATATTGACAACTCACTCATCAAACTCCACATAAACAACAAAGCAAAAATGGAAGCAAGAACATTATACGACAAGGTCTTTGAAGACCATATCGTTCACAAAGATGAATCAGGCTCATACTTGATATATATTGATCGTCATCTTGTCCACGAAGTCACCTCGCCACAAGCATTTGAAGGATTAGCAAACGCCGGTAGAAAGGTCAGAAGAACAGATTGTACCTTGGCAACAGTCGACCACAACATTCCAACCGTCTCTAGAGCGAACTTCAAAAACGTCTCTTCGTTTATTGACCAAGAAGACTCCAGATTACAAGTAGAAACCTTGGAACAAAACGTCAAGGATTTCGGTGTCACATATTTCGGTATGGACGATGAAAGACAAGGAATTGTCCATGTGGTAGGTCCAGAACAAGGTTTCACATTACCAGGTACTACTGTGGTGTGTGGAGACTCTCACACTTCTACTCACGGTGCCTTTGGCTCCTTGGCCTTTGGTATTGGTACTTCTGAAGTCGAGCACGTCTTGGCCACACAAACGGTTATCCAAGCCAAGTCTAAGAACATGAGAATCGACATCCAAGGTGAATTATCTCCAGGTATTACTTCTAAAGATTTGGTTCTTCATGTTATCGGAGTAATTGGTACTGCCGGTGGTACTGGATCTGTGATTGAGTTCGCAGGAAAGGCTATTGAATCCTTATCTATGGAAGCTAGAATGTCCATCTGTAATATGGCTATCGAAGCCGGTGCTCGTGCCGGTATGATAAAACCTGACCAGATCACTTTTGACTATATCAAGGGTAGACCCTTAGCACCAAAAGGTGACGAATGGGAAAAAGCTGTTAAATACTGGAAGACCTTACACTCTGACGAAGGTGCCAAATTCGATTACGACATCAAAATCGCTGCTTCCGACATTGTGCCCACCATCACTTGGGGTAACTCTCCTCAAGATGCTTTACCAATCACCGCCAAAGTCCCAGATCCAGCCAACGTATCGGATCCTATCAAGAAGGCCGGTATGGAAAGAGCTTTATCGTACCAAGGTTTGGCTCCAAACACTCCATTGAAGGAGATCTATATCGACAAAGCTTTCATCGGATCCTGTACCAACTCCCGTATTGAGGATTTAAGAGCAGCAGCAAAGGTCGCCAAGGGACACAAGAAAGCAGACAACGTCAAAATGGTGCTTATTGTTCCAGGCTCCGGGCTTATCAAAGCACAAGCTGAAAAGGAAGGTTTGGATAAGATCTTTGAACAAGCAGGTTTTCTCTGGAGAGAAGCTGGTTGTTCCATGTGTTTGGGTATGAATCCAGATATCTTGGATCCAGAAGAAAGATGTGCCTCCACCTCCAACAGAAACTTCGAGGGACGTCAAGGTGCCAGATCTAGAACTCATTTGATGTCTCCAGCCATGGCTGCCGCCGCTGCCATCAAAGGACACTTCACCGATATTCGTGAGTTCGATTACGACACCAGCGATGAACCTTCGGTCGCCATTGAAACTGACGAAGAAGAAGACAAGGTCTTACAAGACGCTGTTTACGAACACGAAAAGGAGATTATCGAAGACAGTCCTTCCGTTCAAGATGAGATGGTCAACGATATTCCTAAGGACCAAAACCTTCCTCACGATACCGAGCCTATCTCCAAGAAAACTAAGGTCGCAGCTGCTATGGACAAGTTCACCGTCCTCACTGGTACCACTGCACTTTTAGACAAGGCCAATGTTGATACCGACGCCATTATTCCTAAACAATTCTTGAAGACCATCAAACGTACTGGTTTAAAGGCCGGTTTGTTCTACGAAGCGAGATACGTCAAGGATCCGGTCTCCGGCAAGGATGTCGAGACCGATTTCGTTTTAAACGTCGGTGAAAACCGTAATGCTGAGGTTTTATTAGTCACTGGTGACAACTTCGGTTGTGGTTCTTCAAGAGAACATGCTCCATGGGCCCTTAAAGATTTCGGAATCAAGTGTATGATTGCTCCATCGTTTGGTGACATTTTCTACAACAACTCGTGTAAGAATGGTTTGTTACCAATCAGAATTCCTCAAGAAGTGATCCGTGATGTTTTGGTTCCAGTGGTGAGTGCTGGTGGAAAGTTGACTATTGACTTGCCAAACCAACAGATTAGAAACGGACAAAACAACGACGTTTTGGTGCCTCACTTTGACTTTGAACCATTCAGAAAACACTGTTTGATCAATGGCTTGGACGACATTGGATTGACCTTACAGAAGGAAGAACATATCAGCATCTACGAGGCCGTCAGAAGAGATAAGTTTTCGTTCTTGGAAGGTGGATCTAAATTGATAAAACCTATTAGAGGAACCAAGAAATCCATCTATGGAAACAAGGCCCAGGAATGGTAGTCGATTGGTGGAAATCGGGACAGGTCTCGGACTAGTAGCACCAGTGGAAATCAGAGCTCTTCTGTAACTTCAGACATTCATCTTTGCTCTGGTTCTTGTGTTATATTCTGAGCCTTGCTGGCTTCAGTAGGAGCAGTTGCATATCTACATTCTTTTTTGTATCATAATTGTTAGTAATATACATTATAAAGACATAAATCTACATAGAATTGGTCATAATGAGGTACAGGTAGTCAGCATACGAAATGAATCAGAGAACAGAAATCTTGAGAATCATAAATGTTCTGATAGATATGACAGTTATGTTAATTCTGACAATTATAACAGTACCTCTCGGTATTGTTAGGTCTTGTAGAGTCTCTCAGTACAGTCTAGACATTTTAATCTCGCCATTCTGTCTACTAGATTCAATCGTGCTTGGATTGGAAACAATGACGTTGAAACAACGTGCAATTAAACAGAATTAAATATGTGATACATCATGATGTGTTGAAGTAAAGTTGATAATATGGATGTTTGAAAGAAAATGGGCATTATCATGGTGGTGGTCAATAGGACGTCTCTAATGGATGTCCTGTCTCATCGCTCTGATGTTTATATGATAATCCATAAGATTAATCGGCATTTTCCGACATCACTTGCTTCACCGGCTCCGTCTCATAATATAACTTGTTCTGCTGAATATACCTAATCACCGAGTTTGGTAACAAATATTGGACCGACATTCCTCTTCTAATAAACAACCTGATCTTGGTACTGGAAATATCATTATAAATCAATTGCTTGATAACCAACACATTCCTCCTGTGTTCGTACATAATATCATGTGACAAGAGGAAACTTCTAACATCACTTCCAGTTCTTTCTACGATCAAACAGCCGTATTTTCCTAAAATGTGATGCAAATCTTGATCGGCCCACACGTCAGGTTCGCCCATGGATTCTATTAAATCTCCACCAGCAAGCAACATGATTTTGACACCTCTTTTCTCGCCAGATTTGCTTAAAATCCCACCACGTTTGATATTGATTTCTTCGTTGAAATGGTCTAAAACAAGAGCTGTTCTCGTGTACTTTGGCTGCAACGATTCCCAAGCATCTACCATTAACCACGAAGAAGTACGCTCGCAGGCCAACTCGCACATTCTAACCCTGTGGTGAGCAGGAGCCAACCCCTGCTTCTCATAATTCGAACTAACTGGCGAATAGTAACCACCTATAACTTCGAATTTCGTCTGTTCAGTGATAGCATCCAATGCCATTTCAAACATACGCAAGTGGAGGTATGTTATTGGAGAGAAGGAACCACAGGCCACAATCACAAGCGGATACTTGGAGTCTTCCGATAAGCTCGTCGCGAGTCTGTGGGTGGGGAAATCGTATTTCTCAAGCGTCTTTGCTTGACGTTGAATACCATGAGGAACCTCTTCTAAATCAGCGATTTGTGACGATTTGACCTCGACGGTTGGTGGCAATATAGGTTTAATCGGTATCGTTTCGGTATCCTTCTTGACTTCTGTTGATACAGGCTCGTCGTCACTACTAGAAACGAGATCGCCATGAATGCGTGGGATTTTTCCATGGTAAGTTCCCTCAGACTTCTTTGTTGTTGAAGGATGGGGTGGAGGAGCATCCATTGGATCCCCCAAGTCTGCCAACACAAATTGTTGGATTGGCATATTTGTAGGGATCTCGGAAGAAGGCGCTGGCGGCTCGATATTTCTATTCAACGACGGTGGTGTGAAATTGGGGTCGTTTGTTGGATCCATGGTTGTGATTAGTGATCAATGGGGCGTATATTTAAGTACTGGTGACCTTAAATTATGTGATTCTCTGCGAGGCAATTTTTTGAGACCTTATTAGTATCAAGGTTGTCTCTGAATATATAGAAGAGATAAGCTATGTGGGGCTCGGACCGAAGGTAGTGGTAAAGTGTTGCTTAAACTCCGGAGGAAGTTTGGGTAAAAACTTTGCGATCAATTTTTTCGGTGACTCCGCGATACAGGGCCAGACAATGGAACGGAGAGAGTGTGCCTAGCAACGAGGTTATGGAGGAGATAAGACCACTAGGGTTTTAGTACTTGGGGTAATAGCGTATATAACGTATTTAAACTATTTTTATATTTCTAGCGATCGCCACTAACTAAATACTCATCTTGTGACTCTGGACCGTCAATCTCCGGTGAGCTGATGGCACAATGATTGCTGGCATAATTCATTAAAATATTCACTACGTAATTCAGGAGAGTTCTACTAGTCGCTAGTTGCTTCCTTCGGTTCCGTAGTATCCTGGTTTCGCCAATTGAGCATATTCATCACCTTACGGCGCACTAGTGGACTCTTTGTGATGTCACAGTGAGACATGATGTCGTCATAGTACGATTATGCAGTGACTACGAGGGAAGGGACCATTCTGTCTAAATCGATACAGACATTCTAGAAGAGAACTAATAGAGACTTTGTCGCTAGAGAAGTTACTATTTTCTGTACCTTATATAGTCTGGCTCGACTATGGTGTTATTTTACATATTTTATTGCAACGGTCGCTAAGGTTGGTGTATATAATACTATTAAACACCGTTATTTACAAACGCTACCCTATTCCACTAAAAAGCTTTATGGATAATTCTTTCCAAACCGTGGCTAATATCTTCTTTGCTCCGTGGGCATCCTATTAAAGAGAGATATTTATTAACATGTCTGGAGAACCCCAGCTTTCATTCATCCGATATTGCCTCGGGATTCCCGCGGTATTCATCCGATAATTCCATTGGCTTTGGTATGGTTATAATTAGAGTAGCTTTAGATTCTCTCCTCAATTCTTGCATGGGCCGGTTATCGCAGATCTTAGAACCTTTGTTATTCCGTGGAATACGTGGATTCCGTGGATTACGTTAGTATGTGTCTCACGCTATAGTGATAAGTTGGTAGTTGACTACCGTCTTATCCACTTGTCTAACATAATCTGACTATAGTTAAATCCAACCAACTTCCTGGGTTGCAAATCCACAGATTTCAGCTGAATAGCAAGTTCTTACAAGAAGTGTAGTAATTCATGATAACGATATCCTAAGATCTGGAGAGCATAAATCCTTCTGTACAAATCTTTTTCTGGTTTCAATACTGTTACTTTTGTGCAGTGGTTGAGCTCTCTATGATATAGTATATGTGGTAATACATACGATGTGGATGTAATGACTTAAAGAATGGTAAGGAATCCTCAGTAGTTTGAGAGAGCAAAAAAAACAATGACGTCACAGACAGGATTCGAACCTGCGAAGGAAAATCCCAACACCTAAACCGCTTGATAGCAGGGTGTCGCCTTAACCACTCGGCCACAGTGACATCGCTTTGTGGAAGTAAACTCAAAGATAATTATACTATAATTAAGAGAGTAACTGTCTACTTGGGTACTATTTGAACACCTGTAACTTGATGGTTGAACTTTCTCACTGATATCTTCTCAAGGATATTTGATATCTCAACGTTTAATCGCTGCGACAAGTTCACCATTCGACTCAAATCTGAGGTATTATGAATAGTCCTGACTATACTGACCTCGATAATCCTCGCAGATTAGTTGGTAGCGTTTATATTAGGCTCCATTAGGCACTAGTAATCAATGTAACTTTCGATTGTTTGTAATTTATATTCTTCGTACCACTATTGCCTCTTAACTTGCTTCTCAGATCCGACCTGTGTGTCGCAAATTTGCAATTGAAAAACGTTTTGAAATATTTCTTTGTTACTGACAAGTTACTTACGAATCAAAATGACAACTGGTAAAGTCCGACCAGCTAAAAAGTTGATGGAAACTAGTGCCAAATGTTCAAAGCAGGGTTTGGCATATGGTCAGTGCGTTTCAAAAGGATATGCCACTATGGGAAAGGATTCTTGTGGCTCTGAATTCGCTGCGTTCAAGCAATGTATTTCGAAAGAGATGAAGGGGAAGAAGTGGTGAAGCTGACTAGAAACGTTTTAGCCAAAAAAGTCATCATTGAAGTACCCTCAGGCTCATCAGAAAACAGAAAGCACGATAAAGATGATGGTAAATCTGAGAATGAAGCTGAAAGTTGGTCTCATAAAACTACCATGAAAACTTGATAATTGTGATAACTGACAATCCCGATACAATCTACGTACAGACTCATTCTAAACAGGTTGTAAGTCCTTGCCATCTTAAGAGTTATCGGTATCTCAATCTGTATTCAACGGAAATCCTAACAACATGAATTTAGATGTCAGCTAGTGTTGAATTGATAATTCTAAAGCGTCGTGTCTCCAGTTTGTAATCTATATGAATAGCGTTGGATTAGAATCCTTCAAAGGTGGCTTTATCATGATATTCCCACTCAGACTTGAATTATTTATAGAACATTTGGACCTACTGGTAACCTCTCAATACCGTTTATCAAATAATTACTCATTGATTATTGTTACGTTATTCTATAGTCGGTCTCTATAGTTTGTTAAATTTGATCAATTTGCAACCATTTGAAGCACTAGATATTTATCTTAAACCTCACTAATAGAAACTTTTCTAAATATACCATAAACGATGAAGCCTAGAAGAAATCCTTCCTTGTAGTACTGCTGGGCCTCAGGACCTACTGTGTTCCTGCATATATATATATATATATATATATATTTATATATATTATTGAATTGGATCTAGATCTCCATACTCTATAGTGGGGGAAGTACATAAGATGGTTAACAATAACTTTAGACTGTTATGGCCCACATCAATCTTTAGAATGTCATGGTTCATCAACCCTTCTTATTTATCCACTATATGGCAGAAGCAACTTGTCGCGACTAATACTTGTGTCGCGACCTCGGCAGTTTCGCAAACGTTTTTTGTGGGGAACATCATCCTTTAAATTTACAACACATCTTCTTTCGACGAGTTCTTTACATATCTGTATTAGATAAGTTTAGTTGGATAGCTTTATCCGGAAAGTGTTCTTATTTATTCTTCTTAGCAACTTTTTATCGCCACTGATCACTTGTTTCCTTAAATTTGATCAATTACTTCTCCATTCACTTCTCCAACTTCCTATCAACACTACCTCGCTTCCTGATTTACCATATACTTTCTAGTTATCCATCACCTTCCATCAACTCATATTAATTTATTACGACTGGCTGTCTACTTTCCCTCCCTTCACATTACAACATGAACAGTATTTCACGTCTAACGGGTTATACATCTCAGGATGTCACCAACATCATACTTCTTCTTCAAGAAGCTTGGAAATCAAGCAAAGTGAAATTAAATTATCTGTCACGTCCTGTGATTCTTTTCCTTACAACTCTTGTATCAACAGCGGGTCTAGGAATATTTTTCACTTTACGTAACTTATTATCAAAGTACAATGAGTATCTACTTCGGAAGCAACTTTTGCGTCCATCGTTGATTCGTCAGTCTTCTACCATATTGAAGAACGGATGTCGTGAAATCATTATTCCCAAAGGAAAGAACGGATTTTCAAGAATCATTATTCCAAAACCAAACCTTGACCAATATGCCGCAGACAAGTACCTTTACAAAAACTTATATATAGAAGAGAAGTTACTAGGCAAAAATGTGAAAAGACTGGGAATCAATTCTCGATTCTTGAGTCAAATCTCAATTATATGGAGGATCTTGATTCCAAAGTTCAGATGCAAAAACACATATCTTTTGCTCTCACAGTGTTTTTTCCTTATTGTTAGAACTTGGTTATCTCTTTTGATTGCCAAATTAGATGGTCAAATTGTGAAAAACTTGATAGGCGGGAATGGAAGAAAATTCTCTCGTGATATGATTTACTGGCTCTTGATTGCATTCCCTGCTTCGTATACAAACGCCGCAATCAAATACTTAACCAACAGGCTATCTTTAAGTTTCAGAACCAACCTTACAAGATACATTCACGATATGTATCTAGATAAGGTTATGGCATATTACAAGATCTCACTCAATAGCACTGAGATTGAAAATATCGACCAATACATAACGAATGACGTTACTAAGTTCTGTGACTCTATCTGTGGGTTGTTTTCAAGTATGGGAAAACCATTTATTGATTTAATCTTCTTTTCTGTCTATTTGAGGGACAATTTGGGTACGGGAGCCATTATTGGAATCTTTGCAAATTATTTCGTTACTGCGACCTTGTTGAAGAGAGCCACTCCTCCTTTTGGGAAATTAACCACCAAAAGAACTCATTTAGAGGGACAATACTTTAACGACCACTTGAATCTCATGACAAATTGTGAAGAAATTGGATTTTATAAAGGAAGTGTTATTGAAAAGTCGAAATTAAATGATAAATTTCACAAACTTATGGATCATATTGGTAAGGAAATCAACATCTCATTTTCCTATGCTGTTTTGGAAGATTACATCTTGAAATACACATGGTCTGCCTGGGGTTATATCTTCGCTGGTCTTCCAGTGTTCTTGGATGAAATCTGGCCAAAGGGAGCTAAGGTAGAGAAAACTTCGAAGGATAGTGAGAAACATAACATGAGACAGTTTATTATTAACAAACGTCTAATGTTGTCATTGGCAGATGCCGGGTCAAGACTAATGTATTCTATTAAAGATATATCTGAACTCACTGGCCATACCGAAAGAGTGTTTAGTTTGCTCACAAATTTACATCGTGTTCATTCACCAAGATTCAACTTCGGTTCTAAATTTGGTCCAAATGATATTAGAGGTACCATTCAAAATAACTATCTGGAAGGAATTAGATTTGAAAACACACCAATTATTGTTCCAAGCGAAGATGGCTCAGAAGGTGAAGTGTTGATTCAGGATCTCAACTTCCAAATCAAGCATAACAAGAATATGTTGATCTTGGGGTCTAATGGATCTGGGAAGACTTCAATTGCTAGAATTCTTGCTGGATTATGGCCCTTGTATAGAGGGTTAATCTCGAAACCAAATGATGATGATATCTTTTACTTACCTCAAAAAACTTACTTTACGACCGGTAACTTACGTGATCAGATTATTTATCCTTATACCTACGAGGAGATGCTCGAAATGGGACATAATGACGATTACCTCTTCCATATCTTGCGTGAAGTCAAGCTTGATTATTTATTGAAAAGAGAAGGAAACTTTAATGTTGTCAAGGACTGGAAAGATATCTTTAGTGGAGGAGAGAAGCAAAGAGTTAGTATTGCCAGAGTTTTGTTCAAAAACCCAAAGATGGTTATTTTAGATGAAAGCACAAATGCTGTTTCCACTGACGTCGAAGACTATTTGTTTGAATTGTTGCAGAGAAAGAAAATCACCTTCATTACCTTGTCTCACCGTCCTTTGCTTATGAAATATCACGATTTCATCCTTGAACTCAAGGAGGGCAACTCTTGGAGATTCCATGATTTGACCTCGGAAGAAAACTTGAAATCTATTGATAATGAAATCATAGATATTCAGAACAAGTTAAGTCAGGTTGAAAAATGGGAATCAAGAAAGATCGATATCGAGAAATATTTGGACGGCGAATTCGATGATATTGAGTTGGACTCTTCTATCCAATTGCCTACCAATTCAATCCTAGCCCATTAGTTGATGCTACAACAAGTTTTAAAGTGTTTTACAATCGTAACTTGATGAAAGATGTATTATTGCCCATGAGTCGATATTTCTTATTATCAATTATCAAGTTATTAAGAGTTCTTTTCATGAGTCCGGACTCATAGTGATTTTTTTCTTTCTTAAAATACAGTGAATATTATCATTATCAGCCACAGGTACTTTGTAACTGGTGTCTCATATTGATATATTCCGCCGTTCGTAGTATACCTTACTACTAGTATTCCTTACTACTAGTATTCCTTGCTACTGCGTTATTTATTGCTATATATTTATTCTACCATTCGGTAATATTACGATTCCACATGTTTAGATCAACTGTAACTTTAAACTGGAACGAAGAGTTGATTGGAAGAAGCTCTGGCCCACCCTTCGATACCTGTAAGGGGTCGTCTCTTGTTATATACACGACTTTTATGACGTAGTTGGCCAACTATTTGTAATACATGCTATTCACTTTAAAAGTGGTTAATTCGAAGACGGTGTTGCTTGTTGTCCATCCTTAACTGATTCAAATTATCATACTTGGTCTCCTCGGCCTGTAATTAAAGGGTTTCTCGCTCGTAGATCTTGTTTCTAATCAATCAGTACCGCAATATATAACACATCGCAAATGCACGACTTGGATTCTTTAGTCTAAAACAATAACCAGAAGAGATATCGAGAAATTCATCACTTTAGTATATAGCCGGGAGCTCTCTCTAAAGTATTCTTCTTTGAAACCACGTATTACACTAAAATTGTAAGTTTCCTAACCGACCACCAACCCGCTAGCCTTCTAGAAACGGGTGCAATGGCACGCGTGCGAAATTTTCCTCCCTCGAAATGAGCAAACCCGCCCTCCTTACTTCTTCCTAACACTAGACAGACAATACATCAAAGAAGCATGTCTGAACCTATTAGAAGTAAGAATGGAGACATCTCCAAAGCTCCTACACCGCAAAATACACCAGCTTCGGTCACCAACTCATATTTAAGATCTCAACCACCAACTGTGTCTACCATTAAAGAAGACGAAGAAACGTCGGCAAATGACCTCTCACAATTAGCAAACAATCCAGCCTTGTTATCTATGATTCAGGGTAAGCTTGGTACGCTCGTTGGTCAACAAAGTGGATATGTTGACAACTTACCAAAGAAAGTTAGGGCCAGAGTTCACGGGTTGAAGTCCATTCAACAACAACAAATGAAGTTGGAAGCAGAATTCCAAAAGGAGTTGTTAAGCTTGGAAAAGAAGTTCTTCAAAAAGTATGAACCTTTATACGAAAGAAGAAAGGAGATTATTGGTGGTGAAACCGAACCTACTGCAGAAGAAATTGAGGAAGGTGAACAGTTAGAAGAAAAGGATGAAGACGAAGAAGATGAAGAAGAAGAAGAAGATGAAGAAGAAGATGAAGAAGAGGAAACCGTAGGTATTCCAGGTTTCTGGTTGACTGCTCTTGAAAACTTGGCCACAGTCAGTGAAACCATCACCGACCGTGACTCTGAAGTTCTCCAATCTTTAAAGGACATCCGTATGGAATATTTGGATACTCCAGGATTTGAGCTTATCTTTGAGTTCTCTCCTAACGAATTCTTCACAAACCAAATCTTGACCAAGACCTACCACTACCAAGCCGAGTTAGGATACTCTGGAGATTTCGTTTACGACCACGCTGATGGATGCGAAATCAACTGGGTTTCAAAGGCTACAAACGTCACCATTAATATCGAACGTAGGAAACAAAGAAACAAGACTACAAAGCAAACAAGAACTATTGAAAAGTTAACTCCAACTGAATCGTTCTTCAACTTTTTCGACCCACCAAAGCCTCCAAAGAAGGAAGAAGGTGAAGAAGACGATGAAGAAGAAGACGAAGACGAAGAAGATGAAGAAGATGAAGATTTGGAAGCAAGATTAGAATTAGATTACCAATTGGGTGAAGAAATTAAAGACCGTTTGATTCCAAGAGCTATTGACTGGTTTACTGGTGATGCCGTTGATTTTGGATTCCCTGATGAATTTGATGACGATGAAGGCGAAGAATTCGGCAGCGATGAAGGCGACGACGACGAAAGCGACGATGAAGATGAAAAGAAGAAGGAAAACCCTCCAGAATGCAAGCAGCAATAGATAATTCTGTTTGAATTTATTTCAGTTTCAAGTACATAGAGCTTATATGGCTTCGAAGATTAGTGGAAGGTGTGGAAATATCTTGAAAATAGAGAAGTGTTATCTGAACTTAAGTCTGAACTTAAGTCCAACCTCTAGGCAGAGCCTAGGATTCTTTAAAGGTTGAAGGGCATATATTGGAATTTTAAAAATCACTGAAGAGATATAATATTTAGTGATGGATCTAGATAATTATTTCCAGAGAACCGATAAATACTTCCAAAGATATTTCACTGAATTTCTCGCTATATAATCAGCTCCGTATTTATATAGTCCTCAAAAAGGTGAATAAGAATATTCTTTGAATCTATACGTTAATTTAGAGCTCTTTTATCAGAATTCAGAGTCGTTTTGACTCAACTTCGTTGCGGTATGGATCTTTTTCAAACCCAATTCCTGAACACCATCTAACTATAACTTGGCCATAATTAGATTATTGATAAACCACTACTAGACACCAACTATATAATTGCTAGATCACTACATTTTAGAAGGAGTATATGTTTAATCGTTAATTCTAGGTATTATATCTTCAATATTGATATTTTGACTATACAAAAAACGGAACAAAATCAACAAATTGTATTGAAAATATTTGTGATTTTATAATACTAAAATATATAAATATGTAAATATTAAACATACTACAAAGATTATTTAGTATAAATACAAATCATATTAACAATCAAGATCAGTCTTTAGATTGTCTTTAAGTTATTCACGTTTATAAAAGTGCTAAAGTATAAATTATGACTTAAAACTTTTTCTTAGAGTTATGAAATAACTCAAAACAATACAAATAATTCACATCGTAGATAAAAAAATATAATGTTTGAACTAATTTCTCCGCTTTATTAGGGGATGCATTTTAACAGTTGTTGAACGTAAAAGTTTAGCTAATAATCAACGTAGAGTAGATCCTAATTCTGATGGTGATTTTGGTATATAAGTGGAACAATCAAACCTGAAGATGACAACAATTAAATCATGAATATATGGAACCACATTATTGGACAAAGGAGAACAAAATTACATTACGAACAGCGTGCCAATTCACTTGATCCACTCGAGTACTCCAATAATCAGAAAGATCAATATTGACAATTTTCATATGAGGTATGTGAAATATCCTCCAATTCAGCACCGTAAATTGACCGGTTTTTGTTTCGTTTACCAGAGTTAACATTTGTGGCAGTTACCAGGGAAGAGAGTGTTCTAAACTATCCGCTACAGTATCGATTTTAAAGACTAGACTAATAGAGACTAGAATATTACAAGCAAGAGTTTTGTTAGTGTACTAGATTATTTGTATACGGGAGTATAGCCGGTGTACTAGTTTAGAGTTCTAATATTAGAGAGCAGGATAGTCACAATACTGTGATTGTACAATACTCTTCCCTATTTCGATTATTAAAATTCAAAATAACTCCCTATGAATTCTTAGCGGCTAATGCTTTAGTCCGATTATTAAAGAATACTATTAAAGAAGGTCGTAGTCAATTTAGATCTCGGTTTACTCTTCTTTCTGATATATTCAGATTGTGTAAATTTGCACCCAACGCGTTATGCTACATGCAGGACATGCAATATTTCTGTACGGCTTTAGCTAACCACAGGTGGCTAAATATGTGAGGGAATTACATCGTCGGAAATAGAGGAAGAAAATAGAGTAGGGAATTACATACCAGGAATGGGGGTAATAGGGAAAGAGAGAAGGATACTCACTGTGGATATTTACATAGTGGGATATATATGGATGTGAGATCAAATTATGATATTTTTTGTTTTCTGCACAGATATTGCAAGTCCGAGAAATCCCGCTACAAATTACGCAATTTGAAAAGTGCAGAAATATCATTTAACTAGATTGATACCATCATTATGATCATATATATGACCACAGACCTCAGGATAGACCCTTCCAGAGTCCAGGAGACTCTAGATACCCAGAAGAGTATACAGTGAAGACATGTTAATCGTCTGATCAACTTGATTGTCGACGAGCGATCTGTGTCCCGAAATTCTAGATCCAGAATTACACATTAGTGTGGACGTTACACAAATGATTATACTCGAATATAACATCCCAGTATTTATTTATTACCTTATAAGATACCAGATGCTTGGAGAAGAAGAAGAATAGAATATGGATCAGAAATGGTGACGATTTGTGAAAAGAAAATCCGAATTTGATTTTCAAAACTCTCAAAGTCTCATAACTCCATAACTCCGTAATTCTCATAATTCTCATAATTCTCATAATTCTCATAATTCTCATAACTCAGATCTCACACTCGCAAGGGGTCTCCCATTCATCTCACCATACCGTATTTCTTGTAAGTCTGATAACTCTGGCAACAGAGCATTTACAGTGTGAACATTCCTGGACAAACCGTCAGCTGATACGGACTATTTCGACTTCCATCGCTCTGATGAGTCTCGGCATAAAAACTCTTCCTCGGATAATTTTCTATGCACGCCTGCTAAACAAAAACGTACAATTACAGATCCAAAGATCTGCTCTTGTTTATAAGAGGCGCTCAACCCCGTGAAAGGATGTCAAGTAACAAGCCATCTCACCACAACTCTAGAGAGAAAGTTACGACTATATGGCACTAATTTGGAGGAAGCGAACTTGCGCCTTAGGGAGTAATCGGAAGATTTTAGGGAGTTTTTAAATCTTAATGGCGCGCGAACAGGACAGAATAGTGTTAACAATCACAAGTATTGACCTTTGATCCATATACAGACAAATAGAGTCTATCTTATGTGTAAATATGTATCGCGTTTCCAAACAACAACAGCACCCACAAGGGCCCAAGGGGCCACAGGGTGTGGTTAAGGAACTTGATCTAATTTTTCACATGCATGCGTGCGCGCACCATTTCGGTTGCAATTACACATTTGAAAACATTATAAAAGACTCGTTATCCCCTACAATAGATAATAACAAAGCAACCGTAAATCACAACACAATGTCTGAAGTTAAACCTTTCCAATCCAAAACTGCCCAACACATCTTGTCTTACACTTTGATTTCAAAGTTGGTATCTTTCTTAGCAACAATCTCCATCGTTGCAACTTTATACGCTCAAGTTATTTTTCCTTTATATACTCAGTTTATTAAGCTTATTTCGAGCTACGAGTTTGTCGCAGGTCCATTAGCTAAAGTTGATAGCAAGACTGATGAAGTTCTTTCAAGTGGAGACTACTTTTTAGTCACCTACCCAAAGTCCAAGTTGAAGTCTGCCAACAAGGTTTTGTATTCATCTTTAGACAAGTATTTACCATCTGGTGAAGATGTCAAGAAACAATCGGAAGACGAGATTGTTCAATTCATTAACATTGTCAATGATTTCTGGTCCAGAGTCTCTAAGTTAGTTAGCGACAAATCTTCCCAAGTGTCAAAGAACGTGATTTCAACCTACAACAAGGAGATTACTTCCAACGAAAAGGCCAGTCCTATCGCTAAGAACTTACAAGCCAGTTACAACACTGCCACCAAGTCATTTCAATCTTTAAACGAATCTTTTATCCAACCTTTGAAGGAACAAACACAGGGGTACGTTGCTGAAGTTACTCAAAGCACAAAGAACAAATTCAACCAAGGGGTTAAGGAAGTTGGAGAAAAGAAGGCTGAATTGGTCAACGGTAATGCTCCAATCTTATCATCTGCATAGATGAAACAATCCTTGTTAATGTATACTAATTTTTTTACAATTAATGTCATTGTTACGTTAATTAAAGATACTGAACCCTTTGAATATGGTTAATATCAACTGAATAGGTTATTGTGTAATAATAGACCAAACCTGTCTCAGATTTCTACATGAGCATACCTATCTATCGTGATATTAATGTTACATTCCTTTACACTCTACTATACCCCCCTTTTATTTGAAGTGTATTTGATAGATCAAGAATATCAAGAATCATAGATCTTTGTAGGGATTTGAAATACGACCATAACCAGAATAAATCAATTGCTGCACAGATACTCTGGTGGCTTATGTTTCATTTTTGAATTTGTAATATATTTCAGGAATTCCACGAACTGGTGTGGTCTGGGCTCGTGTTCCTCAGATTTTCAATTTAACACTTGAATGTGTGTCTCCGTAATTCATGGACACAAAGTTTAAATACGCCTCATAATACGCGGTTAGAGTCGTCGTTGTTTCAGAGAGACTAATCCGCGACCAAACCTTACGACTTGAAGGTTTCATATTTGTAGTGATTATCCCGAGACTGATAAGAATATCACGAGCACTGGCCACCGTCAAATCGTGAGCTGATATGATAATAATGGAAGATGCGGCTGGGTCGCACGTTCATCACAACTAGTGAAGTTAGAGCTGCTCAATGAGTCCAGGTGGATGTTATATAATTACTGCAAGACTGTGTTAGAATAGGATAGACTAGTAAGGTTAAGAAACCAAAAATCGCCGATTTCTAATAATTTCTCAGACTTTAACTATTTTACACAAAACAGATGGAATCATGGTAGTTATCTATTTCAAGGAGTTATCTACAACGCTAGGAGCTACGAACTGTGGTTATATTAATTATAGCAAGAATATATTAGCGTAATTATACCAGAAAATATTAGCGTAATTATACCAGAAAATATTAGAGTAATTAATACCAGAAGTATTAGCACAATTATTACTAGAAATATTAGCATAGAATGGTTGAGTGAAATGTAGTGAAATTATTGTTCCATCTCTCGATCATGGGTAAATTTAAGGTTACTCCAGGCTGTGAAATGTTGGCGCAGTCAGCAACTGAAGCGATCTGAGGAGTGGAAGCTGTGGCCGAAATGTACATTCCTCAAAGTCCGAATTATGTAAACTTCGCAGCCACGATTCGACTTTTTGCAGCCACCTAATTAACAACCTTTCTTTGGCAATTGCATATTAGATAAATATCCCATTCATATATATACATGAGTTACGTCTCAGAGAGATATTGGTGGAAAAGTTCCATATCGTAGTTGTAGGAATGATTTTTCATATACCTGCTGATTTAGAGTTATGAGTACGTAGAAATTATGGTGACCCACGGCCACACCTTCACTGGGAATGTACATTTGTAACACATTCAGAGTTTATAAGAGCTTTCTTTAGAATTAGTTTATGTATTTCATCGCTATACCATTTCCTAGTAATTAGGGAGTAGAATATTCAGAAGACGAGCAATTAGTATACCTTCTGATATCAGAAGGAGTGGAGATTTAACTCCATTTCTTAAAAAGCATACAGACTGGGTACACCAGTAAGAGAAAACCCTTATGTGCTCTCCAATGATGCGGTGCTAGGCGTTTTTATAGATGCCATACACTCCTGATCAAACAGTTGAAAATTACAACAACTTGGCTTCAAATTTTACCTACTACGCTTATAAACCAAGAGCCAAATGTTTCATAATAGCAAGAAAATAATATCAACTGCCGTAGAAAGACCTACAAAGGTGAATAAACTCATAAGTAAAATTCTCCTAATTGAAACGAACTTTCACCTTTACTTTTCATTATTTTTTATTTTCACTGGGTTCACTTGTTGATTATCTATGAAAACTCCTTTATATATTTTATTCCTCCCACACATTCTGGAACAGTCATTTGCATATTATCTGCAAGCACTCCATGGTTCAAAGCTATGCCCACGTCAACAGTTCTCTTTACAACATCATGTTCCAAGATCAAACCTCTATTTCCTTTTTCCACCTTGAACTTGGTTAAATCGGCAACAATATCTCCTTCAGCCCTGCTAGTTCCAGATTCCAACAATTTCCAATCAAACGTATCGAAATCCCATAGTACTGATTGCATGCCGAATTTACGAACAATCGAACGGACTCTATTATCTAACCCACCAAAAGGTGGACGAAACCATTTTGGTAAATGCCCACTAGTAGCATTCATAGACCAGACTGACCACTCAAGCTGTGCAACGATTTGTTCATTTGTTAGACTTGGCAAAAATTTATGTGACCATGTATGACTTCCCATGACATGCCCTCTCTTTACAGCATCACGATAGGCTTCAGGAAACCTTATGATCTGGACCCCCAAGGTGAAAAACGTCGATTTGGTTTTTAGTTGTTCCAAGAGTTGAGGAGTTGCTTCCGAGGGACCATCATCAAAAGTTTGAGATAAAACTGGACATGTATAAACATCGTCATAGCTTACACAATTAAAACAATCAAACGAGCACGACTGTTCTCGTAAATTTATATCACACTGACCCTGTTGATAAGGTTTAAGGCCGGGCAAGCCCTTCAAGTCAATAAAGTCAAGAGGAATATACGGGGGATCCATACCTGGCCATTCACGCAATCCTGTCATATCGGTTAACCATGAAGGAAATGGTAAAGTAGGTATATTGGAAGAGTAGTAATCTGTTGGCTCCTTTGAACCAATGGACTTGAATAATCTTGAACTAAGTTTTTGAGTTAGTTGGGTTGAAAGAACTGGTACCGAGAGAAGGACTAGCTCGAATAGTTTCATTGTAGTGGTGAAAACTGCAGAAGTTTAGCGCTGAGATTTGCATCCATTTATATAGAAAAGAGGTGTCGCGACATTAACGCTGCCATAAATTCGTTCGCGACAATAGATAGTCATAAAATCTTATAATTGATACTACAAAGCTGGAAAAGGAGTTACAAAAGTTAGCGGAGTTATATTCAAGTTATGTATGAGATAAAGCTATAACAAAAAGAAAATTCTGAAATTAAAAGTTGTCTTTACGATCTGAAAAGATTCTTGTGTAATTTGCAGCCATTTCATAGGTGAGGAAGCATATAAGCAATGTAGGGGAGTACAATTTGAACTAAGTGAATTGTGATTGTTTGTGGGAGAATACTAGAAATCAATTCCAAGTAGATTCGGAGCTGAAATACACCGTCAACAATCTCCATGGCTGTAATATATTCAAAGTCAATTTACAATCCCCAGACTATCTATTTGACTCTATGTTTACAATTGTATAGCAGCAGATTATTACACAACATTGAACCTTTAATTGTTTATACTTCTTTAAAGGAAGATAAACTAAAATGATTTAAAAATAAATCTGTTATCTATTGTTTATTTAATGATAGTGTGATGCATTTAATAAAAATTTGGTAAGCTTTTTCAATTCAATGTTTATACAATAGTCCGACTATTGTTGATGCAGATATGGAACAATAAGATATGTTTAATGGAAGAATGCTTGCACTGGAACTTCGATGAAGTAGATTTAAGAGCGACATCCCAAAGTAAACCAGCTCAACTTTGGTTGGGTGTACTATTGAAATTATGGATACAAGAACCACCATTAATTATATTTGTTTTAAAATTAGGTGCTTTCCTTCACAGGTACCGTATCCATTGAATTTCATATAAGCGGAGATCTGGTTTGATAGCCTGGTCCAGCAGTACTATCAGTATGCAAATTTAATTTCTTGAAACGACGCAGGAAAAGGAAATTATGCGAGCAACCACTAGTCTCGAGCATATGAGGTTGCATTTTATAATGTCAATTGGTACTTCGTAGCGTAGTTTCGATTCTAGAACATTTTCTCAGTCAATCCTAACTCAGCTTCTGTTGCTCAAGCTCATTCTTTAATCTCCTTAGCTCCAGCTTCAATAATCTATTCTCCTCACCAAGATCTGAAGATCCGGTCATCGAGTTTGCTCTGCTTCGGCTCCTAATCGACTGAGTATCCACTTTACACTTCTTTATATAAATTTCCTCGTTGCGATCTTTCGGTACAATACTATTGCGCTTGATAGGAAAAGGCAGAGAATTCTGTAGATTATTTGACAGTATTGAGGTAGCAGGAGTACCTAAACTACCTGATGAGGATATTGAGCTACGATGAGAAGATAATGAAGAACTGCGCCTAACAGAGGGACTAAAGCCCGCAGCTCCGTAAGATTGGCCCCTAAGTTGGCTATTTTCTTGCTTCAAATGTTCGATTTCTTTCATAAGCCTGAGAACCATGCCATCTTGTTCACGTTCCATCATATCTATCACTTGTTCACTAGTTGGGTGCAAATTCTGTGGAGACAAATGAAAGTCGGAAATAGAGTTCCGGTTCCGGATTCCTGGAGCAAATGAAGATGTTTGAGACATTGAAGGAGAACGTTGTGTAGTATAGTTACTAAGTCCTTGTGAAAATGTGTGGCTCCCATGGGATGGATGTGTTCCTTGAAAAACATGCGTTTCTTGTATCATTGGATACTCTTGAGATCTGAGGTCGCCAGGGAACTCTTTAATGCCCTTGGGTCCTTCGGTATCTATCAATGCTTCATTTCTCTTCAATCTTTCATTTTTAAAACTCATGCTAGCTTGACTTTCTGAATTTTTACAGTGTTCCAGTAAACTCCGAATTCTCTACGTTTTATATTGTTCTTATCGGCTCTCCGCTTTTGGAGAATCGTCAAAGCACACGACTTGTTTATGTGATGAGTTTTGTGGCTTCGGTCACCACGGGAGGCTGTAGGTCTGCGTTCGACGATTCGAGAGGAAGGACGGTGGCAAATAGGGGAAATTAGAAATCGAGTCCAGATCGATTCAATGGTCCATATCAACTAGATCCGTAAACATTTGGAATTGTATTATAATATTGCGAGACTTTTTCTACTCCTTTGCTCCACCTTTCGTCAGTAACTATTTACAGGACGATTGATAAAATAGCGCAACTGATAAATCCAAGACTTTGCAACGCTTGCTTTAAATAAGTTGAAATGAGCCTACTTTATTGTACATATGACTACTTACGTTAGTGAACATATTTACTGAGCTGATTCCTGCAATGTTACTGACGTTCTGACTTCTGGAATGACTTCTCGTCTGATTTCTGATTCTCTCAGTGAATTTTCTTGGGGTTTTGAGGCTTTTCAACAATATCGCTTTGAATCAGGAACGCAATATCGTATTTGTGGTTAGGTTTGACAGGAAATCAAGGAAGTGTGACTGCGCAAGTTAATGTGGCGATGTCCTGAAACACGTGTAGTTGCATTTGTTATAAATTTAGACTAGGTTAAATCAAAAAGATCCTCACCGCAGTAAATAAGAATTTAGATACGAGATGAATATTGAGAATTGTATTGCTGATAGAGTCAATAAGAGTTGCTGATCGAGAGTTTCCAATGCTTTTGAATGTGATTTTAAAATCTGGAATTTGCTGTCTTGTCGGAGTGTCTCATCAATATCCGGTTCAATTGCATTTTTAGGAAGGCATAGGACTCGTGTGATGTACAATTACTCCCCTCTATGCGACAGTGAAAACTCGTGAGACTCTAGTGAAGATGATGAGACATACCGTTACATTAGCCACCAGAGTAATCCTTACACGAGCACGCATTATAATATTATTACTATGGAGGCTATTTGGTGGTATTCTCTGCTGTTTCTTTATTTGGAACTATCTAACTCAGTTGCGGTGTGGATCTTTATTGTGGATAGCATGAAATTTGCACCCAGTTTGCAAATTTCAAGGTACAAGTTAGAACAAGATGATATGTTAACTGGTGATTAGCGAATGCAAAAATGTAAAGCCTAGTAAAAATATGATGCTAAACAAATTTCAATAGGTCTCCACACCTAGTCTGAGTGATCTTTCATATTCGCTAAGAAGCGTAACTACTCACAGATGAGACGGTTTAGTAGGCTTCAAGTGAATTATAGTCGCTAACAAGCGTACAATAGCTTAAACGTTTGAATAAGTACTACACAAAAGTGTCAACAGAACTTTATAATATATATTGAATTTACCCTAATGTCTTTCTAGAAGGAAAAGCATGGGGAATTATTAATTCTAAGTGAATTTGAGACATCAGCATGTTCTAACAGGCCAATATTATTCCAGTTTTTAGATTCTTTTAATGGAAACGACATTCTCAACGTTGGCTGGATATTTTTGCAATCTGCTACTCTGTTACTAATCACTTAGTTGTATCTATTAATTTTCAACTACAATGTTGTACCAAGTAATTAGATACTCTAGAATATACTCTTAAGACTCTTTTTGACGTCAATTTGTCTCATCTTCGTCTTCTCTTACACTACTCTGGCGATATCTCCAATACATCGTGCTTGCCAGGATTGTCAAAGTTATTATTATCTAGTCAACAAGCTTAGTTAACTCAGCTAGAACTCCCAAATTTAGGATATCATTATAAGGTTCTGCACTTTCTTCTGGTTGTAGCGGAGGCTCTGTTTCGTAAATGCAACATATTAATAAATAGACCGTCTGTTCAGCTTATTCTTGAATATTTAGATCTTCCAAAAATCACAGAATCCAGCATGAAGTAGGATTATTGATTTATGAGAAAGAGTCTTGGTGCAAATATATTCAAAGCTTGTGAATTTAATGATTTTTTGTGAAATATTGGTTGCAAATTTTTTTTTTTCACCAGTTCGTGAATTCATAGATTCATTTCTAGTATGATATGAAGCATGGTTGGTAAGTTTGTGAGCCAGACTTGAAGTCTTTGATGTGAATAAATATTACTTTGGTTCAGTCAGAGTTATCTCAACCCGCTTCTTCTTTCTCACTAAACTGTTCAAATCCTTTGGCTTCCTCTTTACAGTCAACGTGTTTACCTGTGGAGTTGATATGGATCTCGTCTTCAAGTCTGATTTCGCTTTTTTACCAATGATTTTAATATAACACGAAGGGAAAATTGTGGTAACTGCTTTGTTTGCAGACTTTATATCCTCAGTCATTGAGTAATTTGCATTTTTGAGGATATTAAGAACCTGTTTATATTGGGATAAAGTGCAAGGTGTGATGTGAGTGGTAGTATGTGACGTGGATGTGCTAGTGGATGATTTGGTAGGTGATGTGGCTGAATTCGTGGCAGAATTCATGGATGATCCAGTATCAGATATCGTTGGCTTGGCCGAATCAATACTCGTAGAACTTGAAGAGTCCACGTTATCACTAATAGTACTTTTAGTTGTCTCACATCCTATCAATCCTACCAAGTCGCTCAACCTAAACTCCTGTCTAAATCCTAGTTCCTCATAGAAACCGTTAACATCCACGACTCTATATCTATTCTCCACTATCAAATGTTCCAAAAACCTGCCCTTAGGATCATCTGGAAACAACGGAATTCTATAAACTGCCTTTCCATCTTCAAAAATATGACCTATCGACCAATTAGCTTTCTGTTCAATGAATTTCTGTGTAGAAACACGGTCTGACCCCGGAATAAGCAACTTACATTTCCAAGAATCACTATCCTTCGAGATTGATAGTCCTATAACATCAATCCACCACTTCAAGAGTTGTTGACCATTTATCACATGCTTGTGGGCATTTTTATATGATTTTGGGAAGAGGTACTGCTTAGAAGTTTTAGTAAAGAGACAGAGTTTTAGATGTTGAACAGGAGGAATATTAAGTTTAGAAGTGGATTTCGATGAAGTTTCACTGAAACTTTCTTTTGATTCTTTTCCTAACTCTGTATCACCCGACTCTTTCCCTAACTCTTTGTCAACAGACTCTTTTCCTGACACTTTACCCTTGTTACAAATAACTCTATAATACTCCACATCTTGTAGATTCTTTATTATTTTTGCAAGTCCAACAAGACTAACAGTTTGATAAATATCATACTCTTTCACCAAGTTATTATCCACATGTGTTTCTTCTTTCACTTCCTTTGGTTTGCGAATATTATAACTATTCAAGTCGATACCGGCCAAATATCGAAGAAAACATTGTACGATATCTCCTACTCGAAAGTTTGGTTTGGTCTTTCCGACTGTATCACATTTTGATACAAATATATAGTGGTCGACGTGAGTTGGGTAAATGTTGAGGTACACAAGGATCTCAATTCCAAAAATGGTTATGTTTGTTGTGGCATCCAATATATTGAAAAAATGTCTGATTTTTGTTGTTGGAATTCGAGTTTGGTTTCGTGGAATTGGCGTTAGTGGTCTTATTTGAATTGGTTGGGATGTAAGGTAGAGAAGGTTAATGGTTGTTGACTCCGGAATTTGAAGGGATAGTTCTTGGAGGAGGGTGTTCATATGAGACGCGTAGTGGTTGGAGGAAATACAGCCAAGGAGCCAGTGAATGTGGACTCAAATAGAGAAGTATATCTAGGATGCAAATATAAAAATATACGCTCCCGGTGGGTTCGTGTATCTAGACGTCAAAGAGCGTTATATATATATATAATCGAAACGACGAGAGCCTTTGTTTGAAGACCTATTTCTGTTGACGACTTGTTCTTGTTTTGTTAATTCAGAATTAGTAAGATTGCCGAAAATAACTCTGGAGGAAATTTATAGTAACGGCGAAATTGTAACTGTTGTGAATGCTGGTAATACGTTGTTAGTTAAAGTGGTACCTCTAGTTAGAGTCTTTTAACTTGTACGTACAGAAAAACTATCCTGCATAATACAAATACTGTATATAAATCAAATCAGTTCTTCAATACTACTTTGGATACTTTAACAAAATAACGATACATAATGGGATGCTACTCCAAACCTCAATAGATTTAATACATTTACCCTTCTATATAGTCAGCCCCAGTTTGTGACTAGATTCAATCTAGTGTCGCTTTTATATCGTTCTCAGTCTCGTTTAGTGCTTTCTGGTACATTCTAGCCACGTCCCTATAGTCGTTTTTTAAAGTTTAATGTGGCTAATCAGTGTCGTCATAGAAATGTCCCTTACATATAAGATTATATCTTCGTTTAAGTTCCGGAACAAGTATAATTTTCACATGCAAAATTGATCAAATGATCAAATGATTAAATCATGAAAATGATGAGATTGATAAAAGTGATACAATTAATAGAATTCTAGCTCTTGAAGGAATACGTTTTCTTGTTGTGTTGGCCGACACAACAATTATTTTACCTCAAGGGTAGATGAACTATAAAAAATTCGTGTATCCTCCGTGATTTTAACCCTTATAGCAATATAAATCTTATCTCATTTCGTCAATTCCTTTTTTTTACTTTGGGTGCAAATTTATCTTTCATTCCCAATTACATACTTGAAATATATCCTTCAATCCGTCAAATTTCCATCAGAACTAGTCAAAAATACTGAATTTTATCTACTATAATCCAACATTAACTTGATAACAATATCCCTCCGAAACGTTGGGTATTGTTCTATGAACCATATCCCTATTCAAGGTGTCGAAGCCGGCAAAAGGGATATGTGGGGTAACAAGTAAACCTTAATTACATCCATGGATACTTGACCATGTCTCATACCCCACTCTCATGTACGCATAGTACTTCATATGGGCGTTGAGAAACTTTCTTTAATGCGTAGAACATAGACCCAGAAAACGCTCTTTTGGGCTTATTTTTGTGTAATTTATTGTATAATAGATTGTCTGGTATATTTAGATATTTTTGAATATTTTTCATGGCTGAATTATTATAGATGGCGTATTCCGAGAGTACGAGCATTCGGGCTCCTTCTCGTTTCTATTAATTTATAATTTAACCTCTTATTGCAGTTTCACCATGCCGATGACTAAACTCTGTATGGATCTACATATCAGGAGGATGTACTAACGAGTGATTGCATAAGATCTCTTAGTCCAGGTTGCATATTCATTCAAGAACTAACCAGCTGAGGATTGAGGCAAGTGTAAGAAATATTGTGGGGTTTGAAGCTTTGTTTGCTACGACATATAAATATTTTATAGAAATTTAATCCTGCATTGCGATATGGCTGTATAGTTGACCTTGCTACAAACGTTCAGGGAAGGAATTTATTCTGCGTTGGTCCTAGAGTGGATTTAGTAGGTTGGCAACGCGGTGAAGATATTTGAGTCCAGACTTGTATTCTTCCATATCTCTCCTTGGGAATCTTCTTATTGCTTCAACCGCGATCGAGGAGATCTGCAAGAGCTTAAGATTCTTTGGCTATCGATAAAAGAGATGTGTATAGCAAGTAGCACCCACTAGTAGATCTAAACCAGGTACCGCTATGTACTCTAAGTGGCCTAGTTCCAATCTTGCTGAGAGTCCGCATTTATTTTTCGCTTTTCCCCGCATTATCGGACTTTAATTCCTATCTCCCTTCCGAAACATGATGTCCGGGGATTCGGATCATACGGGCAGCAAAACTGAAATACAGAAAGATGAGAAAGAAGATGGGTATCTATATTCAATGATTCAAAACATGGACTATCTCCATCCTACTACGATTAGTATCTGAACATATCCAGCTTGGAATTGGAGGAAGTATTGTGAATCTATAACTAATTCAATCCACTTTCTTAGGCAACATCACCTCGGATGAAAGTCCGGAAATTCGATAATTGAAGAGGGGCACAGCAGCAAACGGCCTTGCATATCAGGTCCGTTTTGGACTTTGTGTAGAATATGCATGTTTCGGTGTTAACCTTAAAAATCCTTTTAAGTTGCCAATAGCAAATGTAACCTCTACTGCTTCTGCTTGGCAATCAAGACGTCGTACAACTCTGTTGAGGATATACCCAGCCTGTTTCCCTGTTAGTGCATTCCCAAGACCGAAAGCGATACAAATCATCCGGCATCATTTCGTCGGACACGATACTGCACAATTCAGCAATTAATGCACACCACGGAGCTTTTGTCTTACCAAATCCATTTGAGGGTAAGCTGTCGTTTATTATAGACCTTACACATTCTAATTGCAGCCCACATCACTTAGAATTTGGAATATGCACTCCATACATCATGCACATATCGGAATTTAAATTCATGCCCATTCAGGGGCGTATCAAACCCTGAAATTCCAACCATCACTAATTCAATTTGACTAATAATCGTCATTCCTCCACTTTTCCCCATAGAGATATAATTTACTACTGAAAACGGGAATACTTCAAAACGGTTGCATTAAAAATTATTGTTTAGTCGAAATTCTCCAGCGCACTCAAAAAAAACTTCCACCAAAAGTTATCTGGGGTATCAGAAAGAATATAAATTGAAACTTATCTTGTTTTTTTCATATGTTTATTGAATTTTAGAATGTCAGTAGATTTGAATTCCGAAGAACTTGAAGGAAAAAATACAGACAAACTACAACAAAGTCAACAAAATAGTCCACAACAAGAAAGTCAAGAAATTATCGACAACACCCTTCCACCACACAGTGATCAATTCAGCTTTAACGAACAGCAAGTCGACAAAGTACAAGTTAGTGAACTGCAAGACAGCCAACTAACACTTCCGCCAACTAATACCGATTCACTCCCTTCATCGACTCTAGGTGACACACAGGGAGCCTTTGGTGAAAACTTTTCTTCAAACGTTCCATTTCTTGATATGCTCTCTGCAGACATGGATTTTGAACAAGCTTATTCAATGTATACCACTTTACAACATAAACACGCGATCAACTCAATCGAGCTGTTGGAGAAGGTGCAGTTGTTAAATAATCAATATGAGTCAACATTGGATATACGCCAACAATCAGCCCTTCAGCTGGCGGGCCAGCTAGCCAATGCTCATGCTAAAACGGATAGACATCCACCGGCTGGATGCAATGATTTGAATTTTGGTTACGGAAACAACAACTACTTTTTTGGTTTGAACCAACCATCCCCAGGAGTTGCAGAATGCTCCTCTAGGGATTCTGCCAGTGAATCCGCATCCGGTGGTACAACCAACGGCTTAAACTTTCATAGAAGTCATATATTATCAGCCGGGTTGATGAACGACATCGACAACAAAAACTATTCCTTCATTAACGACACAAAAACCCCTTCAACTCCAAGACCCAAGTCCGAAACTAAAGAACCGGAAGAAGAAGACGAAAATTTTGACCAATTCTTCTCAAATACCGAATCCAACGCCTTGGAAACATTTTTGGATAGTTTGGCGAATCCCGTTTCTTCAAACCCATTACAGCTTTACAGCAAGCACCAACCCTCAAGTATCTCCGCAGGTACCCCTTCTAACGAATTTAACGATATATTCGACTTGCATACGATGAAAGCGGCCATACCCACATCTCTCAACAACTTCCACTTCCAACACAAGAGCCACTCGATGTCTATGGAGCACGAGACTTTGAAGAAAGAATTAACCGAAGCTTTCAGCCATCCACAATTGAGTTCACTTTCTAACACATGCACTTCAAAGATCAATGATTCTGTGTCTATGTCGCCCCAAAACCAACTTCCAACTCCTCTGGAATCTAGAGAATCATCGTCATCTTTCCTTTTCAATAATATGAAGGGAAAATCTCCTAACTTAATCACCCCACCATCTCAAGACAATGAAGAAATTAGAAAAAGAAGATACAAAGGAGAATTTGATGAGGGATCTAGTGGAGACGAAAACAGCGAGGCTAAAAAGCGTAGAAGGTCTTCTACAAAACCACTCTTGTCGTTGGAACAAAAACGGTTAAACCATTCACACTCTGAACAAAAGAGAAGACAAATGTGTAAATTGGCATACGAAAGATGTCTCAGATTAATCATTGACATTGAAGCATTCAACAAGTTACCCAAGGAGGCCATTGACAACTCTCAACGCAAGAGTAAGCGTGCCCGTGTCAACAAAGAAGGTTTACCAAACTTATCTAAACATAATGCCTTGATTAGAATCAGCAACGAAATCATGCTGATCCAAAATACGAATCAAAATTTAAAATCCTTGCTTCAAAAGTCTGGAGCCTCTCGCGATGTACACTTATTTGAGAAGAAAAGTGCTTCAGTCCTTAAAGCTCTCGGAAATGAAACTAATGCCAACCTCAAATAACTGTACTATAACCTCAAGTAACCTCAAAAGCTACCTACACAACCTATGCTTTAGCTACTAGAGAATTGCTATGATTTTCTGACTTGTACGAGCTTCGATTATTCAAAAGTCTTCTTGACGAAGAAAATCACACTATTTATGGGAATTTTTCACTTCTGGCTCTAATTTATTTATATTATTTATGTATAGTGGTTTAGAGAATATCATTCTTGATTGGAAACGGGATGTAGGTGGTTAATATCAATAGGCAAGGATCAATAACCAGGGGTCAATAATCACCATGGGTTCGACCAGCTGACGGAGAAGAGATAGATGAAAACTGCTCAAAATCCCAACTGAATTAGTTCAGTGTATATTCGTTACAAGCCATACCATTCGTTTGGTATAGTTTCATTGAAATGGCTGCGAAAGGTGGAAAACACCAATTGGGCTTCGAAAGAAGAATAGCGAATAGTGTGCTAGTATAGAAAGACTTCTCGAGTAATTATAGTGGTCCTCTAGTAAATTAGATTCTCTAACTACTTGGAAGTATTCCTCCAGTAAACTCCACTTCTCAAGCAAATTCTACTACTTAAGTAAACTATAGTGGTTCTTAGTAAACTAAACTACTCCCCTTGTCTCCGACACCCTCCCATCTCTTCCGCTCTCCCCTACGTTGACAGTTTAGGACACAACTTCTTGAAACTACCGAGGATTTGAGGCAAGATCCATGAAGAAAGCAACTTATAGATCAGAAGTCTCTTGGATTCATATTCATGGGCATCATATATACCTTATTTTGGCTCTGAATGGTCCATACCTGTTTAGACAAGGTGATTTTGGAGAATTATAGCTAGAAGTTGACTTCATAAATCCATAAGTTCATAAATTCATTAATTCATAAATTCAGTCCAGCACCGAGAGAAGCTCTTTCATATCTTCTTGAAATTTGGCCAACCACTGAAAATGTATGGAAATTCGGTCGCTCCATCGTGTCAACAACTAGACAATGATAAGCTTGATGTTATTGTAGTTAATATTTTGGTTATCGGAAGTTGTTGAAGTTGGTGCCTTTAGGTTCTTCTCGTCAGCAAGAAATTGCAGCCATGTTAAGTTGTTCAAGTAGTAAATAATAGTCAATAATAGTCAATGTCTTGACCAGAATGTTTGAGTCAGACCTGAATTTGAGGTATCCACAGTCTAATAATTAATATTCAATGGCTATGAAGATCAATTTGGTGCTGATTATCTACGTAGACCACTGTAATCTACCATATATTCCCTAAGAATAGACATTTACATCAGTCGGACTCATTTAGTATGGCTTTAATAAAGCGAAAAAGCGAAAAAGCGATAATAATACCAGAGCATCCATCCGCTGGATATTTAAATGGATAATGTGCCAGTCAAAAGATCAGCGACGATCAAAATCATCAGAATCACCAAAATCATTAGAATCATCATTAAATTTTCGGTAGCTAATAGTTGCAAATAATCCCTTACATTCTACACATTTGCGCTACTCCGTTGGTTTACTCACCAGTTTACTCATCACTTTACTCATCAGTTTTCTCATCAGTTTTCTCCACCAATCACTCCCCTACTTTTCTCTCCCACTAGTTCCTCTCACCACTTTAATCTCTCTATTCTCCAAAACATCCTAGCCGCAACAACGCGCTCCAGCAATGAAAAATTCACCAAACAAATCAACTTGCCAACTCCACTAGTTCTATATTACTATGGTCAGTTCTAAGAAAGGAAGACCTATGCCTGTAAAGTCAGGGATCGCCGCTACAGAAGTTGTGCACCCGACCCACAACCTTTCCATCGGAGACGAAGAACAAATCAGTAACTTACAGAAATTACAGCCAACACTTTTGGCCAACCAGACCGCGTATGAAACTCCAGACTTACAGAAACTCCGGACGAGCTTCAAATACTTGTACGTGATGAACTGGCTCTATAACTACCGAGGATACTTGAAGCTACAATCAGACTACTTTGACGTGGACTTGTTTGAATTAGAGCTTATGCAATTCTTCCCTCCATCCAATCACCTTTTAAACTCAGATGAAACTACACAGCGAAGTGAGTCTTTGGTCAACAAGTTGAAGTTGGCGTTGATATCCATCGTTCAAGGATCAAAATTATCTTCTATTAATAACTTTGAAAAGATTTTCCGTCTTTGGTTCGGTATTGATACACCTTTAGGCGGAGAAGACGAGGAAGAAGAGGAAGAAGTAGTGGTGAATTCTCGTCAGCTCATTGATCCAAATATCACATTCGACCAGCTCTCAATCACGGCCAAGTTCGAAATCTTCTACATACTAATTTCCCATATCACAAACTATCAAAACTTCCGAAACTGGATAGATAGAAATAACTTATCACTTGAAAGTTTGAGGATGAATCCTATTTTCACAGAGAGGGCCAAATCTGGACCTTCTCTGATCACTTTGAAGACCCTGACTTCCCTGGTAACGTTGAAGAGTCCCAATTCACAGACGCAGAGTCAAGTGGATTACTTTCTTTTATTTGAGAATAATCGTTTATATAAACGTACTGTGCTTTTTCCTTCATTGGCGATTCCTAAGAAACGGAAGTTAGCCCCGGAATACCCCGAAGAATTCTTTGCACCTGAACAATTTGACATCGACCCCGAAATCAAGTTTGAATTGATCTTCAAAAACGTATATGAGTTCGACGAGTATTTGAAGGAAATTTCTACTAAGAAATCGGCTAAGACGTTGTATACGAAGCTTTCCAAAGCTAGTTTGATCGATTCCATCTTTTCGAACGAGCTTAAAAAGAGAAAATTTATCGTCAATAAGCGCAAGGAGCAACAATTGGTATCGTTATTGGCCACTAGAAAAAGATCGTCTCGTTTAGAAGCTAAGGAAAAACAAAGACAGGATGAATTACGAGAACAACAAGAACAGGAGGAGTTTGAATTCAAGTTGGCTTCTGAAAAAAGAATGGAAAGAAGAAGAAAGGTTAAAGAACAAATGGGTATTATGGATTATGGCCATGGAATGTCGAGAGATGATAGGTTGAAAATGAGAAAGTTGGGATTAAATGGGAGTGATGTAGTGCCGCAACCAGTAGAAGAGTCTATTGACGAAGAGTCTCATAATGGATCAGGTAATTTTCCGCCAGTTGAAGAGTCTAAAAGTGAACATGAAAATTTACCACCACCAGCTCAAGAGTCTCATAATGGACATTCTTATGGAGAACTGGAGCCAATCCCAGAATATTCGAATCCCTCAATGGACCACGGAATTTCCATCGGAGAACAAGAAACGGTCCCAGTTCCTCCACAGAATTTAACCATTTCCATTGGGGACTCTACTATCGAAAATTCTCCTTCAAACGAGCCAGAGACTCTGAAATCAGATATCGAAGTGGTGGCTGAACCAATAACGCTTCAGCCTCCTACTGACATATAAGGCTGTAGTTATAATCCACTTGTCAAACACAGTATTTTCCACAATATCATCCATAATATGATGAATAAGTCTAATTTTAACGATATTTAATCGCTTCGGTATTTATAACTCACGATCACTCTTAAAAGTCTTACAATTCACAATTCACTAATCAAGACTCCTATCTAAATATCAGATCTTTGTACCACCACTCTAAATGTGAATACTACTCACTACTTTGTTAATCCTTTCGTTCCTAGCGATGTATTATAATGGGAATTCCCAAAATCGATTTGAAATCGTAACTAGATAAAGTTAGATAGATAAAATAATAAAAATAATGACGATACCGTAAACACGGTTATCTGGAGAGATTACAGCACCTGGCTTAAGCTCACGACGAGGCTCTGGAGAGAAGAAAAACTGGTTCTATTAGACTGGTTTTATTAGACTGGTCTTTATTAGAATTTTGGCCTTGATTAGACTGGTTTTATTAGACTGGTTTTATTAGACTGGTCTTTAGTAGAATATTGGTCTTGTACAAATTGTACTCACGAGTCGATATATCCATGATATATCCCCATTCCTACAAGTTCAATTCATTCAATACTTGACTGGCCAACGTTTTATAATTCCATGTGTTACCCAATAATTTCTTGAATTGGACCCCATACAATCCCACCAAAGGTACTTTGACAATATGGATTTCAAATTTCAGTGGAGATTTCTTTGGTGCCTGGCTAGAAATACTGGACCCATGTTGGTGTTTTGCTTTATGTTCTAATCTCGACGAGACTAGCATATCGCTACCGTATCCACCAGCCATGTTGTTCAAGGAATCTACTGAGTCGTCGTCAGCATATTGTCTCAAATTTTCATTCGAATCATATTCGTCGTAGTCCAACGATTTGACTTTGGCAGCGGATGGTGTGTTTGGCGGCATGAGGGTTTGAGAGCCATCTTTCTTGCGGTATGAGCCGAGAATCGAGTTTCCAATGGAAAACTTCCGTCTGTGGCCACCTCCAATGGAATTCGATGATCTGTGAGATTTGTGGCTTGTCGATGGTGACGGCCCGGTAATTAGATGGAGCGAAGGTTGTCTGCTTGGAGTTTTCAAATGGTTGCTGGTGGAAGTTTCGGGTGTTCTGACTCTGGGTGGATGATCTTGTTCTATAGACGACGAAGTAGACTTGAATGCATCTCCATAGAGTTTCTTTTCCTCGCTTGTGACTTCCACCTTATCTTCTTCTGTGTTTGTATTAGTATCGTTTGAATACTCTTCAAAACTACGCGAAATGGGTTGTTGTGACGAGGGAGTGTAAGCACATACAAAACCACCCTTGACTTCCTGGAACTTCACACCCAACTTACTCAAGACGTTGATGATGTTGTATCTGATAACTGGAAGAGGTTTTGTTGATGTTGTTTGTACACTGAAAAATCCCTTCAAGAATAATGTCTTGCAGTGTTCAATGGATGGCATACTATTAGGCTTTGCTTCGTTGAACTGTTCGATGATTTGTTCCTCTGTCAATTGGGGGATTTCCTGGAACTCTACATCATCCAAAGTAATGTCATCAAAGAAACCGTCGTTATTATTACTTGTATCTCCCACAACCTCATCACTATTCTGTGCTGCCAATGAATTTGGCAATGGAGGATGGTGTTGACTGTTTGCATTAGCGCGGTGGCCGTATTCGTAAGCTTCTTTTCTCACGTTTCCACCAACCGACTTTGCTCTTGCTGTCGGATGCATCTTTTTAGGTCCTGGTAGTTTCAAATTGTTACTGTCATTTGATCCTGATGTTCCCAAGGATTTCTTTGAATTCAAGTTTGGCAAAGGTGGTAAGTACTCAACCGGAATGAAACCGTTGAATTTATTAGGGTTGGTAATGGATGAAGTACGTCCATGCGTTGTTTTCTTTGGTTCAACTGGTCTGGTAGAAGGTTTTTGCGATTCAACTGCTTGATGCGAGTTGGATGAATTGGCAGACGCATGTAAGGTGACTCTTGAATCTGATGATTTTTCTTTGGCAGTGACTTTCATACTGACACCACGACGAACCATTGGATCTTTCTTGGACGAATATGACGATTGCGGCGATAATTTGCTCGGAGAAGCTTGTGCAAGTGAAACTGAAGGCAACGGAGGAGCATTCGCAAAACTTATTTGTGGGACTTCATTAGAAGCAGGGCTATCAGAGTTGACTCTATTAGGTGACATAGACTGTCCAGTTTTCTTCTTTGAAGATAACTTTCTCAACAACGAGTTGATACCTGTACCCTTCCCGGCATACGGATCCAAAGTATCACCACTAGGAGATGTTTCTCTTGGACTATGTGGCTGTTGTGCAGGGATCATGCTTGAATCCAATTTACTGTTCTCAGCAGTCGTTGAGTTTGTGATTCTATCAAATGACGTTGGAATAGATGACGTATGGGCCTGCTCTGGAACAGAAATCCCAGGTAATTCTTGCTGTTGCATTGGTGGAGTTTGATAGCTTTGAGGTGGCATTTGAGGTGGCATTTGAGGAAGCTGTTGAGATGCCCTCCTTGCATGTGCTGCTTCTTGAGCAGCACGTTCCTTTGCTTGTTCTTGTGCCACAAGTTCCAACCTTTGTTTTTCTTGTGCCTGCTGTTGTGCCAATTGGTATTGTGCTCTGGCAGCTTCCTCCTTGGCCCTCTTACGTTTCTTGGTCTCATCAACCAAGTGGTAAATTGAAATCAACGGATGGAAACCTCCGGTTGGGTCTGGCAAAATGTGAGCATTCGATACAGATGCGTATTCTCTACCTTGCTCATGAACCTTATACCAATTTTCACAACTCATTTGGTACTCCACACTAGTTAAAACGTTGGTCAATTCCTCAGTGATATGCTCAATGGTACCTAAGTCAAAAGTTGAAATGGTCTTGACAATTTCAGGATCCAATGGTAATGACAACGGGAATCTTTTGGGAATATAACTTGAAACTCTATACTCGTAGCCCTTGTTCATCCATGGATGTTGGTTGACTTCATACAAAGTAGCTCTCTTTGTAGGATCAACAACCAACATTCTAGAGAGTAAGGAAACACATTCCTTGGAGAGAAAGCTTGGATATTCAACAGCTCCTCTCTTGATTTTTTCATGCAATACAGAAACCGACGAGTCGTCAAATGGAACTTTCCCACAAACTAACACGTACAACACCACACCAAAAGACCACACATCAACTTCTGGACCAACATACGGTTTCGCACAAAGCAATTCTGGAGCTGCAAAATACAAAGAACCACAGTACGTTTTGAGTAGTGTTTTAGGTGAGTACAAGTTTGATAACCCAAAGTCAATAATCTTAATTTCTCCCTTCTCGTTAATCATAATGTTTTCAATCTTCAAATCACGATGCACAACGTTGTTCCTGTGACAATAGTCCAACGCAGAAGCAATGCCTCTAGCAAATTTGCGGGCATTCTTTTCCTTCAAAGATCCGTGCGCAACAATGTAGTCTAGCATTTGACCACCTTGGACATGTTCAAATAACATGTAGTAATGGTTCGTCATGGGAACCATTTCATATAGTCTACAGATGTAAGGATGGAAAAGCAATCTTCCCAAAGCACCTTCACGGATAGTACGTTTATCTCTGGCGAGTTCTTTTTCGAATTCCTTGTGTCTTTGAGAGGCTTCTTGTGGTGTAGATGGAGGAGGGTCGTCAGCATGAGCTCTCTGGTATAGTTTGGCAGCTCTTGGAACGATTTTCACCGCACAAGTTTCCTTTGTAGTGTTATGTTTAGCTAATTTAACTTTACCCATAGAACCAGCACCAATAGTTTTGATAAAGTCCCAGTCACCAATCGATTTTCTGTGAAATTGTTGTTGTTGCAGATGAGGTTGATGAGGTTGAGGTTGATGAAATTGTTGTTGTTGTTGTTGTTGTTGTTGTTGTTGTTGTTGTTGTTGTTGTTGTTGTTGTTGTTGAGACTGTTGTTGAGACTGTTGTTGCTGATGTTCAATGGGTTGAGGAGTATGAGGCGGTTGAGGTTCACTGGTTTGAGGAGTTCGCTGTTTAATCTTTTCGTGAGATGACCCGTTTTGTTGCGGAGTGGTTGGTGGAGCATGGTGCGTTGAAGTATGTTGTGTTGAAGTGACTATACTGCTTGCTTTTGAATCGAAGGCTGGGCTATCGATTGGTGCAGGAGGTAACAATTCGGATCTTCTTTGTAGAGGAGGTACGGGTGCTGGCGATGTGGAAAGGTGATATCTATTAGGATTGCCAGTTGAGGGTACACGCTGATGACCTTGATGTTGTGGAGGAACTTGTTGAATAGGAGTTTCATTAGCTTGGGGCGGAATTGGTTGTTGCTTTTGAAAAGATGCCAGTCTTGAATGTTCATATTCCATTTCTTTGAAAGTTGAGTTTTGCGGATCTACTGGAGAGGTAGTCTGAGAGAGAATGTCAGTTTTTGAAGTCTTGACAGACCCGCTGAGATTTCTCAACATTCTTGGGGTTGCCGGCTCACCAGGTCTAATTGGAGAGATTCCAGGATACTGTTTCAGTTGAGATTGCTGGGATTGCACATATGATTGCTTATCTTGTTGAGAACCAGTAGACACATTGCCTGACGCACGCCTGGAATGTTGTCTAGGGTCAAAAGTCTCAGCGTCCATTGTTGATTATCAATTGACAATAAAGAAGCAATGAAGGGTGGGGGGCGTGAACGGTGTCCAAACGTAACGTCGTGAATGAGTGGCGTCGTGGACACGTCCAATTGCTAAGTGTAGTTATGTGCCGTTGTAACAAATTATAACTTCACCAGGTCTTGGATTGGTCGCTGGTGTCTTGGTTCACTATATGGACGTGGTGCAGACTTGGTTGTACTTTGCCGTTTAAGGGGAGTATATCTGAACAATTAAACAATTGAGGATTAGAGTCTAGTCACGTTACTTGATTCGTAGACGTTGTTTGTAATTCCTAGTATAACTTGGCGTGCCTGATGTATTCTGTGTTTGGTTTCTTAGTAGTGCAAATTTGGGCCTCCCTGAATGGTGAACTCCTTCGATTTTTCAGGTCGTGTGTGGGGTCAGTAATTAATAATACCAATTGTAGGTAATCACCCAAGACTCAGATTTAACGACCTCTAAGTATAGATGAAAGAGCTGAAAGCAGCACCATGAGCTTGTTATCGAGGATAATTCTGATACCTTACTAGCGTGCCATTGGTAAACTATCTCCCCATACACTCGCAAGCGAGCAATGCGCTCAATACTATATATCAGAAGAGCTTGACCGGACCAATTATAGGCGATATAATTCTAAGAACATCTCTACCAAGCGCCTCTACAATACTATGACTCTCTGCCATCTAAAATTATGGCAATTGGGTATTTTTTCTCGAGTATCCGTAGGAAGTCCATGGATTCACTCACAATTACCACACTATGGAACACAGAAAGGACTCGAGGAACCGCAAATAGAACAAACGTGTCCTCCAATTCTATAGATCCACTAGATATCTCTAATTTCATAAACTCTTCATTAATTAGCCAATTTCAGAAAACAAAATCGGCGAATTAAAGGGCCCTTATTTTGCAATGTAAATTTTAAACCTCATTTCTCAAACTTGGGATCACTGCTACTTGAGCGGTACAGCCAGGAAAACTAATCAAGATGCTGAGTATATAACATCCTGAACATATCAAATGTCGAGATTCTTATTGACTTGGCCTGCACTCGGAAATCTCACCCCTTAGTTCCGCTAATTCCGTTAGTTCTACCTCAAGGTGGCTGCAAGTTCAAAAATAGGAGGGTGGGAAGGTCAGAAATTGAGGTAAATCGAGAAATAATGTGCAAGTTGACCCGTTGAAGTGTTTGTAGGCGATTCTGGACAGCGTTTTTGGAAAATTAAACTATTCACTAGGCAAAGTACACTATTAACTCGGTTGCAACTGGCTGTGGAAGTTTACTCAATCGTGGAGTCAAAAGTTTATTTCATTCTAGAGAAACGGAGAATCCTGGAGGATCTTGGAATATCTTGAAGATTCTTGGAGTATCTTGGAGTATTATCCATGAACAAGGTTTGATTCACAAACTACTCACTAAGATATGTAGCTGTGGCCGAAATACTCCAGTATCTATGAGACTACTCTATCCATTTCACCTACTATGCGATAACTCCCACTACTAATCCAACTTTCACTACTATTCTGTAACTTACTCCACATCTGACTCCTACACATCCATTGTTCTTCTCTATTCTACAATATTTTATTAGGTTCAATATTTTCTTCGATTCGTATCTAACTACACTATCTAGTGCTTGTGGTGTTTCAAGTGAGATTGGTATTCCCAAGTGTAACCAACAATGACGACGGCGATGGCCAAGTGGAGTAATGGCTTACCGGAGGCATTGTCACCATCAAAGTAAGCAGCCTTATATTTGGATAATGGGTTGGTTGGCTTCTTTGGGGCTGGAGCTGGTCCGGTTGGTAACTTCTTGTAGAAAGAAACAACTTCGGCCATTCTCTTGGCGTTAGGGTTGGATCCAATGTTCTAGAGGTTAGTATCGTAATAAAAGAACCGTTAATAGGAGCAATAGCTGGAACTTGCTAGAGTGGGTAATGTAGCGAGGAGGTTCATCTATGTCAAGGGTCAGGTATATGTCGAGTATGTCAACTTTTTCATGATATCTCTGTAATTTCACTCATTAAAGATCCTTAATCTGCCTATAACTTTCATCCTCTACTTCAGACGACGCGATTCTTAGACTTATTTCATGGTCCTATTTCAAGAAGTTCTCACTTATATTCCAGTCAACTCGATTTGTTTATAATTAATCATCTAATGATCCTGAACTGACATATTCTATTCTCTTAGAGCTCTTAACTACTAGGAATTGACATTGATGTCTGTATATCAATATCACACAGGCCACTGAATCCGAGCTTGATATCCAACTGTTGATCGAGCCCTCCTCAAATCTTCGCTAAAATTCTAACATACCTTTGCAGAAGCAATCTTTGGTGGGATTAAAGTAGACAATTGTCTTCTGATGATGAATGACATGGTTACTTATATATATTCAACTGTTAGAACAACAAGTCTTGATGAATTTTCCTTCAAATTTTCGGGTTCAGTCCGTAGAGTTGGTAACGACACACCATAGTTAAGAGGAGACTTGAATCTCCGATTGGATTCTGGTGCGAACGTCTTTGATTGGATGGTAGTTGAGTCACGTGTGTAGTCACGTGAATGGGATATGACAAAGGTAGTAGTGACTAGTACTTAGAACTAGAGTTGGATTACTCCAAAGAACTGGAGAGATATCTTTAAATAATCGAGAATTTATAGAGGTATTGAAACCATGGATAGACCAAAATCCAGACCGAGATATCGGAGATCTGTACCAGGTTATCAGAGACTTTAAACCAAGTATATAGATATCACTAGGAATACTGGCTCTGGAACTCACTAAACTACAGCTAATCATAAAATCTATAATACATTTATTACCTATGCTTCACTAATATACAAAACTAGAATTGTTAGTACTGTGGATGACTAAGAATAGCTTAATGAAAGAGTCACCAGCTCTGGAGAGAATCAAAGATGCAACATAAATCTCGAATTTAGAGATAATTATGGATCAAGACCCGTCACACAGAATTCAAGAGGATTTGAGAGGATTCTCTTGGAATTTATGGATCAACACACTCAAACTTCTTTCTGATTAGTCCTTAAACCTTCAATTTTACTGTAGTGAAAGTTTATAAAGTTTGAGTGAGTGAAATTATACACAATTAATCTGTCCAGGCAATTGATAGTAGTATTTCTAAGGACATTATTCCTTGAGACTATTCTCGAGACAGTATTCCTTGAGATATTATGCTACAAGGCATTATACCGTAAACTCTTTTTATTCCGCTTATTCTGAAATATTATTCTTCGGTATTCTGTATCTGTCTTCAGACTTTGGACTTCTCACTTTTGTTTTATGTTTTATGTCTTCAATTCTCTCTTTATTACTCTATTTCTCTATTCTCTCTTCTATGTCTGTCTTCTATTCCCTCTATTCTCCTTTCTATTTCTCTCTTCTATTTCTCTTCTCTCTTCTATTTCTATTCTCTCTTCCTCCTCTCTTCAAATATACATACCATTATTTCCCCTAATAAACACATCTCCATATACTCTTCCTCCTACTCCGACTTCTTTTCCTTCATCCAACACAACATTCATAAACCCGTCGATACTTTGTAAGTTGCCTGCGTATTGGATGCCGTTCAGTAATTTGACAACCACTGATGATCCAATGATGTCGCTCAAGAAATTTGAAGGGTCTGTTTTGATGATTTCAGACATTTTAGTGCTTTGGTGGTGTTGGAACTGGTGGTGGAGATAATTTTTTGTCAGTCTGATTACTGGTCGTGCGGAGGCGATTTTATATATTGTAAGACAACTTGAAGATTGATATGTCCTAGTTAGGGCCATAATTGAGGAAGCGGTACAGATTATGGTTTAGGTATGTATGGCAACAATAAATATTCCTGAAGTTATGTTCTGGTAGTTATTTAGGAGGATCTAGAGTCAAATATCGTGACGATTCCATATATGGTTATATACAGGATTCTATAACAAATCTGGTTATATACAGGACAATAAACAACCCATTCTTAAACACTCCTGGCCAAAAGACTTCCTCGTTGCTGGTGTATTAGTGATGTTGTCATCCACGAGTATTGTCACAGGCTTAAACGTGTCTCCAGACAATTTTAACTCTAAATTTCTTTAGAAATTGGATTCTTACAGAGCTATCGTTGTTTCTCTATGAGGGTAACAAAATTCATATTCACAGTTTCGATTACATACTCCTCAGAATTTCTACAAATAGTCTTTTGGACCTGAATATTATAACGATATCGATCCTGAGGTTGTTATTCATATTTTTGAGGTTGTTCTTCACCTTTTTCCTGTGGTTCTACTGGTGTCTGGTATTTTTCAGATTAAATGGCTGCAAAATTTCGTGGCTTTTGGACGGACTAAAGAATCAGGTTATATAGAGACGGTACGTAGCTTCCACGGGTATCAACAAGATGGCAGAGGTCATCTAGAACTATCTCACATATAAATTTGCTAGTATAAGCCAGTAATAATATTTAAAGAGTATAATTTTCCTGCAATAATATTGTAAAGAGTATATTTTTATAAATTGAATTAGTCTTAAAGTTACACTAAATTAGATGAGATTCCTGTGATTACCAGTAAATCTAGTAATGTATGAATGGCAAGGTTCATTTCAAAGTTCGCAAAGTTTGAGACCAAGGAATCGGTATCTATAATGTTAGATGTTAAACAAAACCACTACAAAGAGTTGGAGATGTAGTTGTTTGTTCCAGAATCTGTTAATGAAAGACCCTTCTGCTAGTTATAGGAGTTTTCGGTAGGATTATTGTTTCTCATCATTAAAGAATTGTTTTCATGTAGTCTTCTACTTATTCTCTGATATTCATACTATCTCACTTCAATCGATTTATGTTTGGATTGGTAGGAGTCTGAGCTTCACTAACATCCTCACGAACCAAAGAATCCAACAAACTAAACAACCTTACCAATTCCTTTAATCCACCCCACATCTCCTGGTCTTTCTCGTAGATTCCTCTCTGAATCTGGTTTCCTTCCACCAACATATCTCTCTTCATAATCCCCACAATCAAACTATTGAAAGTCAACATCAAGCTTTTAGTTTGGATCAAACTTGGCTTATACTCAGGGCCCATAGTCAATACAATCGACGAGATTAATTGGAAAATAGGAATCAAGAATTCATAATACGAGATATTGATTTCCGATCCAATATTCTGCGACGTCACCAAATCATTCAAAACCAACGGAGTATCCAACAACAAACTGACCTTTACATCTTGCAAGTCGCTGATTTTCAACTTCATACCCAAGTCAGGGTCGATTCTCAAGATGTTAGATTGTTTCAAGATGGAAAATAGCTCACTTTGAATCAATTTGAGAGAACCGTTTTTTGATTGAGAAACTCTGATCAAAAAATAGAGCGTCGACTTGAAAGCCGTCAACTCGTACAACAATGTGTCGAGACCGATTCCTGAGTTGCTCTCAAAACAGATTTGTAAAGTTTCATCAGCACGTTTTATAGATCTAACCAAAAGTAACAAGGAATTGTTCTTTACCAACATTTCCAATACAAAGTTTGTCTTTGTCAAAGATGCCAAATGAATCAAGGACTCCAACAATAAAATAGATGTGATTCTGGATAATCCTTCAGAATATATGGCTTCGTTACAAATGATATCGACGAACTTTCCTTCAAACGACTTGACGATGGACGAAACCTCGGAAATAAGCTTCTCGTTAGAGAACACCTTCATCAAGAACTTGTTAGCAAGGATGTATAAGTCAGATCTCAAATTTGGTGTTGAGTTTGAATTGATAATTCCTGAAATACATGTCTTGAAAAGTGGGATAAGTTTCTGGATAGACAACGAGAAATCCAAATCTTTAGACGATTTTCTCTCGTGCTCTATTTCTTGATCGTATTTTTCAAATAGTAAAACACTCAACGAGATCAACTCTTCAGAAAATGAAATATCTGACTCTAAGTAGTCATTTATCTTCGGCAAAATGAATTCAAGAACTTCCAAAATAAAGTACTTGGAGTCGAGCGTATTATCGGTGATCAAGATCTCAATAAGTTGACACCATGAATGCAAGCACTTCAACTGGATATCACGAAGGTTTGTTGATACTGTAAATTTCGATAAAAACTCGGATATTTTATTGCCTTCAATGATAACTTCTTCGGAGAACGCAACTTTATCTTTTGTTTGTGAAGACTGACATATGATTTTATACATCTTGTTCAAAATCGACATATCCATGGTCTTACCTTGAACTTGCTCAAGAAGCAACGAAAGATTGTAATCTTGGTTGTGCTTCTCGTACTTGATTATCTCGAAGTTTTTAAACGAGAAATTCAAGATATCCAAGAAGTTCAAAATCTTTGGTGACCCTTTCAAAAACTCTTTGCTGTTCAAAAGCATTTTTATGTAATATTCTTTCTTTGAAACGGACGATATGTTGTGGAATTCCAAAGAAAGATACTGGAGAATCAAATTTCTATGGTTGATGAACGAGAAAAATGTTTCTCTCGAGTCATTTTCAATAAAATTGTTTGTGACACCATCTTTCAAATCCTCGTTGAATGGAGTACCTGCCCAGAGAGTGTATATATCGATTTTTGGTTGGTAATTGATGAGTTTCTCGAACAAATTGTCATAGTCTCGTAAATGAGTCAAAGTTATCGACGAACTTATCTTGTCCAGACACAATTTCACAATAATCTCCAAAATCAACGATGAAAGTTTTGCTGGCCCGAGATCTATCACATGAACGTTTTGGTTGTAATCTATTTCGGTGATCAAATCAAGACATGTGGTTAAAGAGGTGAGCAAACATTTCAAAAGGGTGCTATCTTCATTCAAGTGCAAGTTCCCTCCTCTAATTTCATATCCCAACAAGAAATGAGACACATTGACACCATTTGATTGGTTCAAGTTGTTTAAGAGGAAGTTCAAAATATCGTACTTGATGTCAAGGTCTTGTTCGATACGCTCAAACTGTTCGATGAATGCATATTTGATTTTGTTCGATTCATCAATACTTTCAAAGATCGTGAGTAATCTATTTTTGCTCAAGATTGGATCGTTGGAATTGAAATCTATCTTTGAAACGAATTTGCTCGAAGAACTAATCTTGCTCAAAATGCTGATAGACGTCGTTGCGATAGATTTGTTTGTGGAGTTGACATATAATGCAAAGTGTACGACACTGGATAAATGAAATGAGAAAATGTCATAGAAGGTTACTCCATTTGTTCCAATACTCTTAGGATAATAGATATTATCGAATATGCTCTTTGGCGTATTCAACGCAATGCTCATACTTGTTCCAAATCCCATTGGCTTTGTTTCTTTACTCTTTGTGATTGGTAGCAATCTCTTGATAAACGTATCTTCAATGTTCAATGTGTTCTCAATAGATTTCAAGGCTAACTCAACCAAATTACTGGTTGGATCTCCAAGTCCGACAATATTGAATAATGCTTTGCAAACACGATCATCAAAAAGATAATTTAAGATTGCTATCGAATGGTGTAACTTCACAAACAACAGGTAGTCTATTGGAATAGGAAGCAACGAATCAAAGATCAGATCAAAATTAGTCAATTTATGAATTACATTCGGGGCAATATCATTGATAAACTTCCAGTCAACTTCGTTTAAGGAGTTCTCAATTATATCAAGAATGAGCAATTGCAAATTAGCTTTATCTGCTTCGTTGGTCATGCTGTCAGATTTAGAAAATACCTCGACCAAAATGTATTCGATATATGGCCAAATCCCAATTTGGTTGTTAATACGGTATCCATATCCTAGATCGGCTGGAAATAGTAATTTGTAACTTGTGAATGCTTGATTGCTGGTTGATAACGGCTTCAAAAGTTGTGATATTAATCGAATGAAATTGCTGACTTGTGAAAGATGGACTAAATTCAAATGGAACCCTTGATCAATTCTTAGTGATTTCTTGTTGGAGTATTTGGATTTGCTTTTCCTCATGAGTAGTAAGGAATCATTGGAATCTATTTCCTCATTATCATGTAACCCTTGGTAAATCCAACAGTCCAATATTCTCCATATTTTATATCTTGTGTTCAAATCATCATTATTTTCAACAAAATCACCCATAAAATTGAGTAGCAAATTTGTAAGAACGACTCTATTTTCATCATTCACAAATACTGTTGGCAAATCGATTAATTTTCCAGCAGAATCTACAGATAAAATTTTTCCTCCGGTGATTAAGTTATCAAACTTTAAGAACCCCTTGATAATTGGAAAGAATCTGTTGAACGCGATGTTTTTAATCTCCTTGCATCTTTCATCGTCTGTTAAATTCCTGACAATAGCAGAGACTAATTGAATGAATCCAGAGATGAAAACAATCGAATCTTCAGATAATTCAATGATGATTTTCTCATAGGTTTTATCTTGCTTTGTAGATGCTGAGAATAAAAAGTCCAGTCTCTTTTGTTGTGACTTCAACTTTTCATTCAAATCCAATTCGAAGTTATCGTTCAAAGAATCAACATAGTAGTTTAATGAGTCAATAATGGAATCCACAGAAACCTTGGAATAGTCGTTCTTTTTGAGCGTCGAGTTGTTGTTGCTCACAAGAATCTCCCAAATTCTGGCGGATGCATCCTTTCCACTAGTCAATGAGGCCAATAATAAGCAAAAGGTAGATGTTATCAAAGGAGAAGTATTGTTACTTAAACCCCAGCTGATAAATCCAATAAGGTCATTCGACGTATCATCAGACCAAAATAGTGAACATAATTCAGGTCGGTTATTATATGTGTATGAAAATGATAAATAGAACCTTTCCAATTCAGATCTAGTTGAAATCTCATCCAAATTGACACCATCTTCTGTGTCTAATTTAGTTTTAGATTGTGATTTATCATCTTCATCTATAGATTTCCTTCTGGTGGCTGAAAATTCATCAACGTCATCGACTTGTTTGCGATTAATCGCCGACAATAAGAAGTCCTCCTCACTATCCCTCAACAGGGTCAATATTATAGCAGCATTTGTAATGAATCCACTGAAAAAGCTATGGAAAAATGGAGCCAAAAGGGAATCATTAAATTCTGGACTAAGCTTATACTGCGATACATCCATTAATTTTAACACGTTTTCTGAGCCTGGTTGCAAATCATAGAGCAATTTTTGGGAAGAAGGATAAATGAATTTTGTAGGAGTGAGACGAGGATGAGTTTTTTGTAATAATGCTCTAAAGTCATAGAGGTTGCTCCATTCAATCAATTCTGTCTTTGGAGATGCCGTTTCTGCTGTATAACTCAACAAAATATCCATAACATCGTAGTTAATCAACATTTCAATATATTTCAAGATATCCTCTCTGAAATCGTACTTTGCAATCCGTGAGTCCAGATCTTTACACCAAGATATGAAATAGGTGAAGAAGAACAAATCAGTAACTGTTGTAAAAGCAGATAATGACTCTTTGTCTTTCACAATAATACTTGTAACATGCTTGTAAAATTCGTTCACCAATGTATCGTTGGATTGAAACAAGTTGGTGAATAATTTTAATATTCCTGGCAAAAAATGAATCACCAACACATCGTCCTGAGTGAAGTTCTTGTTAACGAAATCCATGACATTAGTATAAGTGTTCAACTTGACGTATTTTTCGGAATAACTATCCATCAAGGAAAACAAAACCTGTCCCAACATTTCATGAAGATTGAAAAGTTGTGATTTGGAAAAATTGATAGCACTAATAAACGAAAGATTGTTAATATCATTAGTAACCTTTTGCTTATCTATCAAGTCGTTAATTATGTTCAACAGACTATAAATATGTTCAAAACTCTTGATCAAGTTTTGCAAGAGAAGGTCGAAATCATCCACTAGCAAATCCAATTTCTTGATTGAAATCAAATATCCAAGTATATTTACGATGTATTCCAATCTGGTATAGTATGCCAACCTTGCGCTATCCTCAAACGTTGTACCCCTGTTAAGTTTATTGGAATGATACAACAACTCAACTGTTGCCACTTCATCCAAGTTGAATTCTGATGATAATACAACCGCCGCTTCTATAAACGGTTTATTCAATTTGATTTCCAGTCCATCTCCCAAGGCAACTACTTTGGACTCGTCAACTATCTTATTTCTGGATCCGTCACTCTTTCCTGGCGTCACCAATATCGACTTCAAGTCTGTAGAAAGTCTTTGAACATCGGAGGTAACAACATTATCGAATTTTATTGAATTATAACAGTCAATGAAAACATCCAATGACCAATTTAACGAACTCATGATGTTACCAAGTGATTCTACCTGGTTGTTGAATTTGAATCTTCTATAACATGAAAAATTTGTTTACATTATTTGTGATGTATATGCAGGATTCGAGAATACTAGTATTTAGTGAAGAAGTTGCAACGCAGAATTGTAAGGATTAAGAAGACGCTGCAATTATATGAGTAGTACTTTAGCACGTGGTAACTCTAGGCTGAACTACAATATCTTATGGACTAATGAATAACGTTACAGTTTTGTTCAAATTATTTGGTTCTAATAAAATTTCTACGCAGTTACTCAACAACTGACATGAAGCCTTAATGATTTAAGATGGCATTTCAGTACAGAGTGTTTTACTTCGACCCAACTTATAATGTCAATTTCTCGTTCTTGTGGTCTATTAAAGTTTTTCCACATAGTTGACAGATAATTAATTCACTTGTTGATAATAGTACTTTTCTTTGCCCTTGTTTAGCTTTGATACTACCTCGGCGTATATGCTTCTTAAAGTTTATAAGACGAGGTGGTATTACTCCAGGGTTAGAAAGCTTTTGTTGCTAAGTAGATGTGATAAATCTTATCATATTTGATACTAAAACTGGCGCTTATGAGGATGTCTGTGAATAACAGATTCAAACAGGATGTCTAAGCATGGTATGTGGTTGGCAAAATAATGGCCATATTACAGATTATGTCTAAGGTGTAACAGTAAAGATGGGCCATTAATACCAGCAATATTCAAGAATCTCGAATACTAGATCTCTATAGCCACGTTAGAGGATAAAGGAAGCCTAATTAAATCTACATAATCACATAATATCAGCATAAGTTGAGTATGAAAACCTGTCAACAGGTTATGAAAAAAATGAAGTCATATAAATATATAAAATCAGGCAGTCAAACTGATGTTGGTACCATATTGGAGCGATACAGTCAAGTGCGAAGCCTTTCTTGGAGGGTATTCGTCTGAATCAAAACTGGCCAAGTTAGGGAACAATTGTGCCAACCTAACAAGGACATAAGAAGCTTCAGTCAATGCAAATTGTTGACCCAAGCAAATTCTTGGACCACCGTTGAAAGGAAGGAATGCCCAACCCAATTTTTTGGTTGAAGGTTCGAACCATCTTTCTGGACGGTATACTGCTGCATCCTTCCCGTAGTGTGTTTCGTCCCTGTGAGTAGCATAGACCGAGTACATGACATTGGTACCCTTCTTGATCAAAATAGGTGACATACCGTCCTTACCACCTCCTCTTGGTAAGGTAGTGTTTCTGGTAGCAACTCTGAAGTTTTGAGGAACAGATGGATACATTCTTAAACTTTCGTTCAAAACAGCCTTCAAGTATTCACATTTCTTTAAGGATTCAAATGTGATGTCTTCTAACTGGACATCTTCGCCAGAACCAAACCTTTCGTAAATTTCTGCCTTCAACTTAGCCCAAATGTCTGGGTTTCTGGCTAATTCGTAATAGGTGAATGATAACAAACCAGCAGTGGTATCTCTACCAGCAATCAAAATGTTCAATAATTGATCTCTAATAGCATCGTGGTTTCTTGTCTGTTTACATAATTCGTATAAGAAGATATAACCATCTCTGGATTTCTTTTCCAATTCTTCTGGAGACATATCCAAAGCCAATTTCACATACTGATTAGCAAACTTGTGAACTTGGGCAGTTCTAAGTCTAAAGTCAGCTGTGTTGTACATCCAATAGAATCCCTGTAACAAAGCTCTGTTAGCCAAGTACACTTGTACAACATTGAAAGCTTCGGTGAATTCTTCCTTTCCATCAAAAGAGTCCGGATTATAAGCACCAATTTCCTCGGTTTGCAAGGAACCTACAGATTCACCAAATAAGAACTCAGTCGAAGCATCAAGAGTGAATCTAAAGAACAATTCCTGGATATCAAACGATTTGCCCTTCTGAGATTCGATATGTCTAGCCAAAAATTGAATATGTGGTTCGAGAGATTGAACATGGCCAACTTGCTCTCTGGCAAATTGTGGTCTCAACATTGATCTGGATTGTTTCCATCCTTCACCATCCAATGTGAAGATACCGTCACCTAACACAGGATGGAATTGTTGGTGTCTTTGCCCCAAAGCAAAATCATTAAACTGGGTAGCCAAGATAGCTTTCATGTTTTCAGGATCCTTAGTGACCACCACTTTTAATCCCAACAATGGGAATGCAAAGGTTGGGATAGTTGGATCAGTGATCAAAGCGTAACGGTCTTTAGTGAAATCATTGATAGTACCGTTCCTCTTGGCCACGTATAAATCTCTGGCGATCTGAAACCCATAATATCCATCAGTTTCATTGTTTGCTGGATATTCCGCACCCAACTTTTTCATCAACAACTTTTCGTTTATCCAGTTAAAGAATACATAAGTAACCAAGGCCCCGGTAAGGATCACATACCATTTGGTGCCATAAGCTTTGATATAAGGAGAAATACTGTCAATTATCGTCATTTTATATAAGAAATTTGCTCCTATACAGCTTTAGAAAACAACCTCGGGGGAATTCTGACCCACTATATACTTTATCTCTAAAACCGATTAATATTGGGGTATTCTATTTTTTGCTGTTTTGAGACTTGTGGTAAATTGTTCTCGCTTCCAGCTTGTGAAATAATTTAAGTATACCACATGTGACTTTTTTTAGACGACAGCATTGCCAATGAACGTGAATTAATTGCCACCAGAGCGTACTAGTTCCTATCCACTTTTTTTCCTACGTTATACTAGTTCAGATACAAGAATATGTATTTGTTTGTTAGAAGTGGAAATTTTGCAAACGCACCTTAAATCCATTTGTTACAGGAACCATTTCCCCTAAAATCGCTTATAGCTTTTTGTAGTACTATATAGGGTGTATAGTGAACTATCCTCCGCCTTCGTCGAAGTGCTCATGTCCTTGCTATTATATTATTTATATTTTGCCCAACCAAATCATCGGCATAGGTAAAAGCCGAAAAACTTGATAGAAATATGCACGTTTCGGACTTAATTATTATTTTATGCATCGCGGGCTGTTGGGCGGATTTTATGCAAGCTAGCAGAATGCCCACATAAAAAAGACTGACAAGATCCCCACTTGACCCCACGTTATAGTACTTATTATAGTACCGAAAACCAAATAATAAGAGAACAAGCAGATCATCTACTATACAGTACTAGGCCTGTAATTCGTTGCAATTTCACATATATGTATTCAATTGACGTTCACATGAGATTTTGATGCTGTATCGTTTTATCCCCTTTCGAAATCTGCCCCTGAACTGTCGTATTATTGTTACGGCTCCAAAAGAGAAAGTAACTGAGCCGAAAAATGTTGATGAGCATGAGTCTGTGCTTGCCTACTACTTAGTGATTTCTACTTAGTAACTTCTACTTGACCCCAAGCTGCTTGTGAAAATTCAATAATGTAGGGGGCCTTACTTATTATTGACAAGTTTAGGGCCATTGAAATAATGGAAATTCCCCAGAGATATCGGAATGGAAATTTGTCAACCAATGCAATAGGAAGATGGCGCCTTGAAGTCCACTAACTCTGCTCGAGATTCCCTAATTGTTAGTAGCGAGACTGATCGGACGAATTGTAATAGCTGGCCAGAATATAAGTAAGCCCGAATTAAGTCTAGCAAAAATCAGATAAAATGATTCACTACAAGAGTATAATAGTGGCCTGTGATATCTCAAGAGATTAGTAGTAATCCAGACTGCCTCAAGGTTTGTCAAAGATATATGCTTTCATATCTCTGGTTCTTATAGTATATTTATGTAAATTCTGGAGTTTTTTTGTTCAACTAATACAGATTTTCAACAAATTTCGGAGTATTTCGGAGAATTTCAGTGTATTTCGGAGTATTGGAACTAATTAAAATATTTGCAACTCCGAAAGTTACTCCATACGTCAAACGCCGGAGATGTCATACCGATCTAACTCAACTTCTCATTGAATAGCACTTCAGAAGAATTAAGATCTTGACAGATAAACTTGAAGATATAAGATCTGAACCAGAGATGATTCGAAGATTCTTATACCTGATCGATTCACACTAATCCTTGGTATAATTCACCAACCCAAAGACTTAACGAAAAGCTCAGTCAATAACTGCCATTGTTAACGTTTTACTACTAATTTCTTACAAATGAATCTTTCGCGTTTATGTATTATGATATGATTAAATATGAATAAATATTCTAAGCATCTGGACCAGCCTTTTGAACTTCAACAGTTGCTTGGTCGGAATACTTTTGGAAGTTTTCACTGAACTTACCAGCAAGAGATTTGATTTCCTTGTTGAAGGAGTCGACACCTTCGGTCCAGGCCTTGGTTGGGTTCAAAATCTCGGATGGAACACCAGGACACGATTTTGGAACATTCAAGTTAAAGGTTGGGAAGTTTTCGAATTCGGCCTTGCTCAATTCTCCAGAGTGAATAGCATCTAAGATAGCTCTAGTGTATTTCAAGGAACATCTCTTACCACCTCTAGCAGCAGAAGCACCAACCCAACCAGTGTTTAATAACCATGCGTTAGAGTTGTATTTAGAAATCTTGTCGGATAATTGTTGTGCGTATTTCATTGGGTGCAAAACCAAGAATGGTTGTCCAAAGCAAGCAGAGAAGGTAGCTTGTGGTTCGGTGACACCTTCCTCGGTACCAGCCATCTTGGAAGTGTAACCAGAGATGAAATGGTACATGACTTGAGCGTTTGTCAATTTAGAAACTGGTGGTAATACACCGGAGGCATCACATGTTAACAAGATAATGTTGGTAGGATGAGTGTCAGCCAAACATGGAATCTTTGCAGAAGGAATGAAGTCGATTGGGTAAGCACATCTGGTGTTTTCGGTAATGGCACTGTTTTCGTAATCCACAACCTTTGTGTTTCTGTCGTAAACGACATTTTCCAAAATGGCACCAAACTTGATGGAGTTGAAAATTTCAGGTTCCTTCTCAGCAGATAAATCTAAACATTTAGCGTAACATCCACCTTCAATGTTGAAAACCCCATTGTCAGACCAACAATGTTCGTCATCACCAATCAATTGTCTGCTTGGATCGGCAGATAAGGTAGTCTTACCAGTACCAGATAAACCAAAGAACAAAGTGACGTCACCTTCAGCAATTCCTTGATTACAAGAAGAATGTAAAGTTAAGACCTTGTGTTTGATAGGCATCAAGTAGAACATCACGGTGAAGATACCCTTCTTCATTTCTCCGGCATATTCAGTACCCAAAATGACCATTTCCATACTCTTGAAATTGATTTCAACAGAGGTAGACGAGGTCATACCCTTAGTGTGGACGTTGGCTGGGAATTGACCAGCGTTGTAGATGGTGAAGTCTGGCTCGCCAAAGTTGGCCAATTCTTCGTCAGTAGGTCTAATTAACATATTAGTCATGAATAATGCATGGTAAGCTCTGGCACAAATGATTCTCACCTTGATTCTGTATCTTGGATCCCAACCGGCGTAGGCATCGACAACAAACAACTTTTCTCTAGTTCTCAAGTAATCTAAAGCTCTTGATCTGGAGATTTTCCAGGTTAATTCGTCAACTTGCTTGTTGACAGGACCCCACCAAATGTTTTGGGTGGAGGTTTCTTCATCGACAATTCTTTTATCTTTTGGAGATCTACCGGTCTTCTTACCAGAGTATGCCAATAAGGCACCAGTGGAGGAGATTGTGGTACCCTTTTCTAATAAACCATCTTCGTATAAAGTTGGAGGAGGGGCATTGTGACGAATGATTGTTTCACCACCCAAAGATAATTGTTTTACCAATGGATCTTGGGTAGATTTGATGGATGGATGTCCAGTGAAATTAATAGTAGATTCAACAGCTGTTGGAGGAGACATTGTGTGATTGATGAGGAGAAATAGAAAGCATAATACCTGGGGAATTCGCCATATTTATACATAAGGTGAAAAGTTCCAGTTGACCCCGGAGACAGGGAACTTTACTTTTACCACTACCCAATTGGGAAAGTCTGGGGTAAGGAGGTTCTCGGAACTGGCGAGTTTCACATAGTTAAGGTTAATCCCGAAAAATGCCGTATTATATAATCTTTGACTAAGCCGGACTAGAGGTTGGAGAATTCGTCCGGGGAAAAGGACACAAAAAACACCGCACTAAGAGTTTGCTGACCAAATGCCATACAGTTTATGCAGGGCGTCTCTAACTAGGATCATCAATTCCTGAGTCCAGCATCCCCTTTACCCTCACACCCAAGCTTTCTGCCTTTGTCCTATAATTTGGTTTGCATCTCAGAGTTCTAGGCGGGTTCTAGGCTCTCGATAAAGTTTGGTTCCAGCCTTTATTGTCAGAATTCAAACAAAGGGCCGGGAGAGTTCAACTTCTCAGCCCGGCAGAGAACGGAAATTGATTAACTAGACAGTTAACGAGACACCACGACATACCCCTCCTAGTTCGGACTATATAGTCGGAGCCGAAGTATACGTCTGGCAGAAGTTTGACTGGCGAAGTTTACCAGCTAAAATGTCTTGAAAACTACAACTCCGTAGCTCAGCAGTCCTCGGCACAAATTGCTAATCATTCAGTAATGTGGAAGTGAGATTTGCACATTAAAAGTTTCGGACTTAGAGATAGTGATAATTGCAACGAATATAAATCGGAAGAAACTACTAAGGAACGACGGTGATACTAACGAAATTACGACCTTCTCTCTAATTAAATTACGACCTTCTCTCGATAACTGAACTATGATCTCTCTAATTAAATTATTATCTCTGTAATTACATTATTATCTCTCTAACTAAGTGACGAATTCCTCTCGCTACGAATTCACTATCATCTCTCAGATATACTAGCGAAACTATTTAACCGTTCAATTTTCCAACTCTCCAACCAGTTACCATCTCTCTATATTATCTCTCTATATTATCTCTCTATATTATCTCTCTATATTGTCCTACAACCTCAGCTCCCTAACACAAACTATTTATTCCGACATATCAAATTCCGTAGTTTCTCTGTACCTGGTTGCTTAGACCACGAAATTCTCCGGCGGTGATGATCTTTTACTCTAAGAACTCTAAATTCACAAGGAATTCGTAAATATCTGAGACTGTGCCTTTTTTTAGTGGAGTGTGGCCCGGGGCCTGGAATTTGGCTGCAAAATTTAAATGTAGCCACGCCAGTCCCTTCAAAGTATCAGGTTAATGATTGAACATTAGATAGAACGTAATAGACGAGATCAATGTGATATATCAATTTCTAATAGTGTAACTTCAGTAATAGTTCGAGATCTTACTAAGTCACAATTCTAGTTATCACACTGACCGTTTCTACTTCTACACTAATAAATTACTACTAGATGTATAATTATACATGATATTCTTCTCTGAAATACAAAATTATATCCTGATCATCTTCTTAACCATATCTCTTCTTACTTGAATGATTTCTCTGGATTCACCTTCTTATCATAATAATTATAATAGTACTTCCATTCATGGAAACCGATTTCTTTGATTCCATTGATCGACTTGTCGTTGTTAGCGCCGATCATGACACACTGGTTGATTTGGACCTCGTTGTCGGTCAAACTGGACTTTAAGAACGTGATCCCACTGCAAATCAATCCATACTTGAAAATCTCCGTCAAATTCGAATACAGCGGATCGATAATCGGACCTATAATGCAACCTATGAGAGGAGACGATTTTACATAAGAGCCAGATTTTTCTTCTGACACTCCAGATCCTTCATCAACACATTCATCAATAAATGGAAAGAATTTCACCAACTGGGATTTGTTGGTGAACAAAATAATACTTCCAATAACACTCTGATTCGTTGGTTCAAGAGCAATAATGATCTTTACCCCATAGCTCGAATGGTTTCCTAGATGTTTGATGGCTTCGAGGTAGAGACTCTTGATATTTTGACGATCATCAATATTATCAACAGCCTCCGAATCATTCATAGATCGATCTATTAGTTTCAACAACTTTTTTGGATCGCTACAAATATCAAACCTCACACCCACAATCATCAATTCACGAAAGATTTTCTTTGGGACCAGCCAATTTTCCATATCATTCAAGATCATTATGAATTTCTTTCTCAAGTCCTCACTCTTGATTGTCCAACCAACGTTTTGAATAAATGATGTCACTTTTTTGTGTTGAAGCAAGTTGGAATTCTCGGGAAAGAACAAGAGAGGAAGAGACGATCCAAGAGTGATTTGCTTACATGACAAATCTTTAATTAAATATCTCAAGGCTCGTGCATGGAGGTTTTTCCCTATACTTTGGTTTCGTCTTGATTTATCAACGAGAAGATATATTATAGAACCAGTAAAATGATGAGATTCTTCGGGACTTTTGGATTTTACTACGGCTTCATCTTCTTCGTCATGTTCAACTTGTAATCCTCCTTCTTTATGTTTCACAACCCATGTAAGAATAACCCCATAGAGAATATTCAACGACGAGTTTCTCACCACAAAATGCATTTGGGACTTGTTTGAACTCACAAGTAAGCCATAGAGCTTCTTATAAAACCCATCATTTGAATAGTCAATACTGTTATTATTGATAGTGCCAACATCTGCATCCATGGTATTATTCTTCCATAACTTTACCAAGCCTGACCAGTCGCGATTCAAGTCAAATTCATCCACTAACCATCTCCGTTTTGGAATGGAATTTTTCTTGTCGTCTTCAATCTTGACAGAATCAAGCTTTCTCTTCCTAGTCTTCCCAGTAAATTTCTTTTCTCCAGGAATACATCCTCCAGCTTCGAAATCTCCCATTAGTACCCCCACCAACTTTTCCAATGCAGAATCTGTATATTCGTAACAGCATAGATATGCACTGCCAATACTTTTGGAGTAGAAAAAGTCGTATGGCGACAGCGTTGCTACTATGATCAATGGCTTAGTTAATTGTATGTATGCCGAGCTACCAACATTATTGAATGAATTTGGATTGGCTCCACATAATATCGAAACATACTTGACTATCCCAACTTGGTACATGTTTCTAGACGCTTCTGATGTGAGAATAATCACCACTTTAGAATTTTCAATCAACGATTCATGAAGCGGCGTAAGTCCATTCGCTGTATAACTGGTATGCAAAACTTTATATGGCTTCAGTTTACTTATTGAGTGGTTTGATAACAAATCTCCAAACTTTTGAAAAACTTGTTCTCCGGTGTAAAGCTGTGGATCCTCCTTTTGTGATTGATAAACTGGGTTTAATAATGGTGTTAATAGTACAATGTTATCTGTCTTATCAGTGCTGGTTATAAATTTTGATATCGGCAATGACGAATTGAAGTCTCTAACAAGAGTTATTGACTTTTGATATGCTAGCTGTGATAACTTCTGATGTTTGGCCCACAAATCTGGAAATTCGTATTTGAACAACTTGTCAACTTCCTTTGCCGAATCTTCACCCTTTGGAAACAACTCGCTCCACTTAGGAAGTTGTGTCTGAAGCCTTTTGACTCTTAAATAACTTGCAGAAACGATTTCTTCGTCCAAATTTCCATTATCCACGGCCTTTTGCAAGGACTCAATAGCTTCATTCTGTAGGTTTAAATCATGGCACACCATGACCAAGTCACATCCCGCTGAGATTGCAAGTATCACACCTTGCCCTAGCCCTAAAGAATGGTATAAAGCATCCATTTCCAAACATTCACTCACAACAATTCCGTCGAATTTCAAATCTTGTCTTAAATATTGGTTCAAAAGAATTGGCGATAAACAAGCGTGGGTTTCGTCTGGACTTATATTTGGTACACCGCAACCTGCCGCACTCACACCGTCCAAAAGGTTCTGTTCGATTAACTTTGCAAATGGTACACTATTGAAATGTTTGATTTGGTCCAACGAGTCTCCAATCATAGGAAGATCCAAAAGCGAGTCGACAGTTGCATTCCCCATCCCTGGGAAATGCTTTCCTACCGTAAACAAACCTCCATCCTGTAAACCCTTTGCACATTGCGATCCATACTTTATTACATCTTCAATAGTGGTACCGAAACTTCGTACCCCTACCAACTGATGAGAGAGTTTGGTGACCACGTCTAAAACGGGCCCCAAAACGATCAGAAATCCAATTTTCTTCAATTCAATAGCCACAGCCTTCAGTATTTCGTAGACGAGTTCTGTGTCTCCTGTGGAGGCCAACGCCATGGCGCATGGATATTGGGTCAAATAATCGGGATCAAACAATGAGTTCATCATGCCACCTTCCTCGTCGATGGCAAACATTATAGGATATTCATAGTTGGCTTCGGTCAACGCTATGTATTGGAGATCCTTGATCAACTTTGACATTTGTGCTACGGAAACGGCGTTCTTTCGTGAAAGTATCATTGTTGATATCCGATGCTCCACAATCAAATGATAAGCCTGGGAGGTGACGGACGTGCCTTGGAATCCTCCACATAAATGCTGACCCACATGAAATGTAGATTTGGACATGTCTACGGGGTTGTAGTTGGGTTGAGTGATTTGTGGTCTATGAGTACGTGGAATTATTAGTCGTTGATTTTGTTCTGGGGTCGCAAAAAAACAGCTCCAGCTTTTGAAGTAACTGAGCGAAGCGAAGTTGCTTATGGGTGTTATTAGGACAATAATAAGGACCGGTAAATAAGGACTGGCCAATAAGGACTGGTCAATGCTACGCTCCTTAATTCAAATCTATTCAATTTAACATCATCAAATATCCATGAGTGTATTAACGTCATATGGCTTTGTGAGACGAAAGAAAGAGATAGTGGGCCAAGTAGAGACAAGAGAATGAACTATTTAGACAAGTTATAGAAAAGTATTGCTTCAAGTCAAGTAATAGTCACTGTCTGTGAGCCAAATATTAGTTAAATGGTGAAGAAATTAGTGAAAAAGGTGTAGTTGTATCTCTAATGGGGGCCAATTTAGCGAAACAAGAATTACGAGGAACGTCTGGACGCTGTACAGATATTGTAGACCACTGAACAAGTGGGCCTGTATAATGAGCTTAAGGGTAACGTAGCGATACCTTTGTTCAAATATTGATTTATAGTTTATCATTGTTTATCAAGAGTAGTTGGAAAGTCTACAAAATTACAGCGATATATGAGAAGGATGGCAATTGGAGAGGTTAATATAATAAGGATCAGGGCAGAAATATGACAGAAAGTTTTGTTAAGGTGAATTTAAAGAGAAGTTGGAGAGAAATGGAGAAGTTAAGGAGAAGTTATGGAGAATACGATCACTACTTCACTATTTTCACTACGGAACCTTGAAATATAGCATTTTTCACTTTCCTAAAGTATGTGATCTCTTACTCTATAACTCAGGGTCAGTACTGAATATTTTGCTGATATTCTTTTACTGAATGTTTTGGCGACGTTCTAAGGATTCGTCACCTCACTATGGTCAACAGCCCCGGCTCTCTTTATCTCACTCTTCTTCGTGATATGTAAATAATTTAATCGCGCCAAAATCACTACTAGAACTATCTAATAACCATCTCTCTTCTTATGATACCACATATTCTCTTTATGTGATGGGTATTAGTGAGCTATGGGACGTCTTGAAACCAGGATTCGACGAGAGAATCTCCTTACAACGATTGGTTTCTGAGTTTATCCAACACAACAGTAGATGTCCACGCGTTGCGGTCGATGGTTATATGTTTTTATTTCACTCTACTTATACAACCATGGATGATGAGAGTTTGGTGATCAGAAACTTCATGTCCAAAGTCTACTACTTGATATCGTTGAATGTTTCTGTGGTGGTGGTTTTTGATGGACAATTCAAGCCAGAAAAGTTACGAAATTTGAAGGCAGAGGAGAGTCAATTGAAGGCAGAGGAGAGTCGATTGAAAACAGAGGAGAGCCGATTGAAGTCTACACCAAATGATGATATACAACAATTAGAATCTATGTTTGGCGATGAAACACAACAATTGAAGCCAATTAGCGATGTTAGTGAAATGTCTAAAAGAAATGATTCAAATACTGATCCTACTACGACTGAAGGATCCCGATCTATTCGACCAGATTGTATCATTAACGATAAATATCGAGCTGGATACTTGGTGACTCCTCCAGACGAAAATGAACAAATTAGAAGTGAATATTTAAGCGCAAATGATAACTTTCAATCCCATAAATATTTAAGAGCAAATGATAACTTGGAATCTCATAACTCCAAAACAACAGGACTAAAAGACTACGATACTGAGTTTTCCAAGTTTAAACGTATAAATCCAAAGAGTTACAACGAGTTTTTCCCCTTGATAACCGTCTTGAAGGAAACACTCAAACAGAATAAAATAGACTATCTTCAAGCACCTGGAGAAGGAGAGGCACAATGTTCATACTTGCAAAGGTTTGGAGTTGTGGATTATGTCATTTCCAACGATGTTGACGCTCTTGTGTTTGGAGCTACTAAAGTTCTTCGAAACTTCAATAGATTCAAAGAAGATGTCACAAACTCTCCCAAGAAAGGCTCTAATTTAAAGACCTCTACAAAGTTTTATGTAACCCCAGTGGATATGGCTAATGTAGAGCAGAGAACCGGATTGACCACAGAACGACTCGTGTTCTTGGCAACTCTCCGTGGTGGTGACTACTCCCTGGGAGTAAAGAAGATCGGCATTGCTAATGCTACAAGATTAGCATTATGTGGAACGAAGTTTGCAACGTTCTATCATCGTGACTTGACGAAAAAGGAACTTAAAACTAAAGTAGAAAGAGAACCTTTACCAGACTTTACAAAACTACTAATGCAATGTGTTATACAGGAATCAAGTTCGAAGGTGTATGTCTGGAATCAGATCCAAGAACCGGAGAAGAGAACAAAAGGATTGAAACTTTTTCTAAAGCTTTTGAACAGTAAAATTCATACAAATGCTCGAGACATTTTTGGCCGCAACTTGACAATTACTGACGGATTGCTCATAGATGAATATTATGTCTTGCTCTACCTTTTTCCATTTGTCACATTTGAAGTGTACAAGTTTTTGCCCAATACATTGAGTTTTGGAGAGTTTTCTGCTCAAGAAGAAGATTTGAATTTGGGTGCAAATTCTCGTTCTTCCATAGAAAAAGTCCCTCGTATGAACAATTTACGACCCGAAACCATTATTGGATGGCTGAATATAATCTACAAGGAAGATGGAGATATTATCCAGGCATTTCAAGCTAGATACGATACACTAACATTCACCACAGTACTTGGAATCCCACAAAATTATTCCGGACGCATAAAGACAATAATCGCCAGGCTAATTAGCCATACAGAAATAGGCGATATTCCAACTAATGAGTTGGTTAAAATCACAAACGAAAAGGTAGATGATGAAGTCCAGATGTATATGTTGAAATACGATCCCTTTGCTGTTGGAAAATTGTTTCCTCGATCTTGGGAACATAATAATCCTCCAGATACTTCGTCCCCGAGATTAGAATTCGTATGGCTTCCGCTAGAATTGGTGAAAATACTCAACCCGTTCTTAATTAGAGATTACGAGACTTCTAAAAGTCAAAGAGTGTCTCCTTCAAAGAAAATCAAACTACAATCCACAACTTTAGATAGCTTTGGTCTTAGGAACGGACTGATTAGTCCTACGAAAAATAGATCTCCTTCAAAGATTTTAGATATCAAAACACCCTATCTGAATCCAGATGACTCACCAGGGAAAGAATTATGTCTGTCAAATAACGTGTCACCAAAAAAACTCTCCTTTAGTCCCATATCTCCAAAGAGAAGAAAGAAAAATGTTGTTCTTCCTGGTCAGAAGAATATTGATACATTTTTCAGCTCGACTGTTCCCAATCCATTTACAGAGGAGCTTAGTAAAGAGCACGAAGAGTTTAATCCAGTCAAATTAATTGCTCTACGAGAAGATCTACGTCCAATTGAGCAACATCTTCAACAATACCCAAGAAAAAGGAACCATATTCTCAACGAGAGCGACGGAAGTGGCCCAAATTCACACCATTGGTCCAGAAACAAGTCGAACTCTTCTATTACCAAGATCATCGAAGAACATTCTGGCCCTTTAATAGATCCCGGGCTAGGTAATAAGCCAAGGGAGTTTGTACCCCAATCAGCCCATAGATTTACAAACTTTAACGTTGATGTTCAAGCCCCTAATGATGATTCTGATAAAGAACACTCAGTAATTCTTATCTCCACGAATCATGACCCCAATAATGGCGGGGATGCCTCCAACGATAATAAGTCAGATGATGTCTCAATTGCTGAGATTTTTCCCCAGGAATTTTTCAAAGAGTTGCCCCACAATATGCACAAAAACATCTTCGATGAAGATTATAATGATGTGATTCTAATAGTGTCATCTCTGGATGAAGATTAATGAGTAACTAGATTGGATATCAGAGTTTCAGTAGTGAACAACAAAGCACCAGAACAACTCTGGGACTTGAGGTCAAAACTCTCCAACTTTGAGTGTACTATAAAAGTGATGGTGATGGTGACGGTGGGATTCTGCGTCAATAGCTCCCAAAATCAATCACATACAAAGTTTTCTTACCATTCATGATGTGTTGTGCGGTCGGCTGATTATCGGAGTTGTCTTCGGATTTGTCTTCCGAGGAATTTAACGCTTTTCGGGCGAGCACCACATAAAAGCCGGCGATGGCCTCGCGATGTCGAATTTTATACTCCAAAATGACTTTCACTAGCGATAAACTCACATACAAAGCGTATACGTACCAGACTAAGAACGATCCAATCCATATTACCGAGCAAAGTATCCATTTGGAGAAACAGGCCGATGGTTCGTACAATGTTCCTGCAAACAACATCTTGATCAAGGTCCATGCCGCAGCATTGAATCCTGTGGATATAGTACTTAGACAATCAGCTGGATACCTTCTCTCCTTCTTTAACTCACATCAAGGAATTGGTAGAGATTATTCCGGAGTTGTTGAAGCTATTGGAAACGATGTTAAAACCACATTGAAACTTGGCGATAAAGTTCAAGGAATGTATACTCATCCTTTTGGTAAAGGAACATGTTCCCAATATGTCCTTCTTAATACCAAATCACGCACTGACGACGAAGTTGGATTAATTCCAAAGAATTTGTCGCTCACCGAAGCTGCAGGGTGGCCCTTGGTATTTGGAACTGCTACCCTCATGTTGGATGGATTAGATTTGAAAGATAAAAGAGTTTTAGTCCTTGGTGGTGCCACATCTGTTGGTAGATACGTGATTTCTCTCTCGAAGAAAGCACAAGCTCGTGACGTTGTCGCTACCTGTTCTGAAAAATCCGCTTCGATAGTGACCGAATTGGGTGCAAATTCCACAATCGATTACACCAAGCAAACCTCGATATTAAACCCAGTTTTAGAAACTGTAAAGGAAGCAAAGTACGATTTTGTCTTTGATTGTTGCGGAAATAATGACTTGTTCGGACACACTTCTACCGTCTTGAATCCGCATGCTCATTACAGAACCATTGTTGGAGATGCGAAGTATAAATACACCTCGGTATCCATGGGAGGTCTCATTCTTCCAATGGCAAAAAGTATGTGGAGAGTTCTTTCCAGCAAGCTTGGGTTGATCCACTTCAATTACGAGTTTATAGGTACTGCTCCAAGAAACAAATGGATTGAAACTGGTAAAAAGTTGATTGAAGACGGTGATGTCAAGGTTTTTACCGACAGTGTCTTTAAATTTAGTGACATCGATGCTGCTCTTGAAAGATTACTGACAAATAAAGCCAACGGGAAGGTTATTATTGAAGTAGAACAATAGCTAAGGGCTAAAACCTAAGTATATTTATCAAGGAAAGAAAACAATCACCACCGCTAAAAATCATGGCTGAAGATTTTCTTATAATTCCCCCACTACCTAAACAGAACTTCTCTCCTTTTTTTGATTTATAGTTGTATTTATTCTAATGACTCTATAGTTCTTCTGGCTTTTCTTATTATTACTGCTAACTAAATACTGCGAAAGATCGCATTTAAACATCCGTACCGCAGTACTTAACTGAAAAAGTCGCCAAAAGAGATCACCAATTTTTACAGCCATCTTTGTATAGAGGAAATATCATAGATCTTGCGAGATATCTAACTAAAAATAGTAATACCGATCCCCAATCAACTGAATTGCTTCTAAATTGCTACGGCTATTGCAAATTGAATTACTTACGGCCCCCAGAACTTAGAGCCTACATAACTACTAAAGTATCGCCAAAAAAGCACAATTATTATACTTACACGTCAACGATTCATTAAAAATAGACTTCTACCCACCAAGTAATTACAGAGACGTCTTGAGTCCTGTTTCACATTTATTGGCATAACTTGACGACATTTATAACATCTTAATATCCTTGTCAGCGGCTACAGAGGATACTACACCGTGAACTACTCTCTCTAAGATACTGAATCCATTAGACCACTTAATCGCCATTAAATAATCAATATTCAATATGTCTTTCACCACTCCTTCTAAAAGGATCTTCGAACCATTAGACCTCCCCAACTTCCGTCGTTCCGTCGCCTTCACCAAATTACGTCAGGTATTGATGAAAATCACAGAAAAAGTCAAGGGTCACGAGATCCCTTCTTCAGTACTAAACATGAATCTCGTAACAAGAACGACCAATGAATCGAAATTCCAACAACCGATTCCAGAACCTCAAGAAATTTCCAAGCCTTCCAATTACACTGGCATATTGGCAATATTATCACAACTAAATCAGCTTATAGATGAAACTCCACCCTTGGAAGGTCCAAAACGGTTTGGTAACTTTGCCCGTAGAGAATGGCATGATAAAGTCGAACAACAAATGGATTCTCTTCTAGTGGACAATATAAAGACGACACAACCTGGCATCTTTATTGAACTCAAATACTACTTGGTCAACTCGTTTGGATCTTCTCTAAGACTTGATTATGGCACGGGTCACGAGTTGTCGTTTATTGCATTTATTGGAAGTCTAATGGAATATGATTTATTGGATATCTCGGGTACGAAACTTTTGATCCTCTTTGCAAAATACTATGATTTGGTTCGTCGTTTGATTTTGGACTATAATCTTGAACCAGCTGGATCTCATGGTGTTTGGGGCTTGGACGATCATTTCCATTTTATCTATATTATAGGAGCAGCACAGTTCAATTCCAACCTCAAAGCTCCCCCATTATCTCAGATATTGACCAGTAACACTATAAACTCATACAAAAGATCGAATTTGTATGTGAACGCCATAGCCTTTATCTATAAAATCAAACTGGGTCCATTTAACGAGCATTCTCCGATTCTCTATGATATCAATACTTCAGTCGTATTATGGTCCAAGGTATTGAAGGGGTTGTTAAAGATGTATGACGACGAAGTATTGAATAAATTCCCAGTGGTGCAACATTTCTGGTTCGGTAATGTGTTATATCCTTGGAAGGACGTGGAAACCAAGGCGGAATTGCCAGTATCAGTTAGGGACAGTAATGATGCATTTTTGAATAAAGATCGTGGAGTAAATACAACAAAGACGAACATTTCGATGACTGGTGCTCCATGGGCAAACTCTACTACAACTACTGGCAATATAGGACGTACACCTATAATTCCGACCGGACGTCAACCTCCAAATTCCACGTTCACTAGTCGAAGATAATTTATGAAAAGTATGTGATTGATACGGTTTCCCGAGCTGAAAATCTATAAAGAGTCTATGAATATGCTATGAATTTGCTATGAATAGATTCATAGATAATGCATTACCCAAAAATTCACTGTTATCTATCTTGTCACTCTAAAATTAAAAGCAGAACGACATAACGGACATGTACTGCTACCGGAACTCTTGAACCATTTATACAAACAAGCAGCATGGAATTTGTTTGAACAAGTTGGACAAGTTTTCGAAGGCAATGAAAGATCTTGATGTAAAATCGAGTAACAAATCGAACAATCCTCGAACCCAGAGAAATGTAAGTTGACATTTCTGTTGAACAATTCAATTGATTCCATAATGGAGCCGTTGGTTAAAGAAATCACCCGTTGAGACGCCAACAACCAGCCCTTCCATTGGTTTTCTTTAACACCGAGTCTTAATGGACCTTCAACAGTGACATTTTCAAGAGGATAAGTTGTAGGGACCTTTATCACCATTTCCATGATTTGTTCATCAATCACATAAACAGACTTGATCTCATTGGTGGCTGTATTCACCTTGATGGTCAAGTTTTCATCCTTAATTTGAAGCTGATGTTTGCTTTCCATAACTTCCTTGAGGATTTTGGAGATCAACAACGGCGACACAAACTTCATGGAGAATTTTTCGATTCGTTGCTTGAGTTGACGGTCTCTTATCTCCTTGAACCATGCTTGGACGTAGGATCCAAAGAATCTGAAGGATAAGTAATAAAGATGAAGCAACAAAAACCTTAACTCGTCTTCGAGAGGTTCACCATCGTCTTTAATATCATAGTTTTGAATTAGATTTTCATCGCCTGCAAACGAATTGAGATCTCCCGTAACGAGCTTTCGAAGAACTTTGTTATCACTAACATCAACTTGGTCGAAAATATAGTCAAAGAGGTGATCGATAGCTCTTGTGGATTTTAACTGATTGATATACTCAGTTCTGATGGAAAACGTGATATCTTCAAAATGAGCAAAGATCAAGTACCAACTCCATAAGTATCTACTAATTTCAGAGTCATTACCCTCACCAATATCATGCAATGGTGCAGAGATTGCTGCCAATAATATTTCTGGCAAAACTGCTTTCTGTATAGTATCTTCTTCGGATAAGTTCGATTTTTGAAGTTGGTATTCTACCACAAAATCTTGTTGATTCGAAAGAATAAGTTTGTGTAAGAGATTTGTTGAAACTCTTTGAAGCGACGTAAACTTGCATGATGTGAGCAAGCAAAGTTCGCTGATTTTGTTGTTCAAAAGGTTCGTTGGAACCGTGATGGAATTGAAGATTCTTGTCAAAATATCATGGATCAACAGAACTGGCTGGTTGTTTTTAGCCACATCATATTCTAGAACTTGTTCGTTGGTCAAGACCTCCAAAATCTCCTCAATAATTTCCCCTGTGGCTGATTTTGAAATAAGAGTGAATAACTTCAAGGTGAAGTATCTCAAATCCAAACTCTCTGGTTTCATTTGACATATGCTAAGATTTTCAGTAACCACATGTACCGCAATATCCCATGCATTATCGGGGACAGATAAATTCGTTGCCAACATATCATTCAAGAATTTTGCAATCAAAACTCTCATCGAGATAAACTCGTCGTCGTATGCGATATCAGACTCTAACCAATTAGAAATATGATTCAAAATCATGGTTGCTCTATGAAGTGGAATAACCTCATATTTCTCATCACAGTTAAAGAAGTTTATACTCAAAGTTATCCATTTCAACCCATCCGTCAAGATTTGCGATTCCTTTTTAACTCCCAAGATTTCTGCAGCAACAAAATTACGAATTCTATCAAATTTAGTTGAGCCAAAGAATCTAGAAGACACTGTTAAGATAGCGGAAAGTCTTAGTGGTTGGTTTGTTAACTTGTTAAAGTTGAGTGGAAGCAGTTCAAATTCTGGGAGCGTCATCGAGTCAAAAAAGTGCTCGAGAAGAAGCTTGTAGACTCTTGCGGAATAGAAGGAGTGTATGGAATTCTCAGCAACCTCAATGTGAGATAAAAATTGTGACAATACATTTCCATCATCACCTTCTAATAATTCATTAATTGACTTGTTTTCGAGAACTTGTAAGAGAGATTCTTGTAAGTCTTTCTTAATCTCAAGCAAATTTTCACTATTTGCGATTTCAGAAATCGATTCCAAGAATAAGTAATCATGAATATATTCACCGATCAACCCTCCCAATAACAAACTATTTGAGATATCACTGAAATACCTTAAAAAGTTTCCAATAGCCAAAATCGAGGTATCAAATTCATGAGCCAGATCGTTATGTACAAGGAATGAATTCATACTCAAGGGATTGGAAATTGCTAACAGATTGGTTGGAACCACTTCAATTGCCGACTTAACTCGTTCTTCAAATAATTTTGTTGGAACTTGATGATTTAAAAAGGTAGCGATGAAGTTGAAGTCGGTTTTAAGACTGGAACCAATTACGTATGTTGCAAGAGATTGTTCGAAAATTATAGTAGCCTTGTCTCTACATTGGTTGAGGACTTCGCGGGCCATATCATCTTCTGCGTGGGCCCAAGCAACAGCTAAAAGTGTTTGGAAGGTTGAGTCTTCGAAAAATTGGGGATCTATCTGTTGTGCCCCAATTTTCTTGATGAACGTTAATGGATCGTTCTTTGTACTGGTGGAATTAAGGGTGTTCTGGAAGATCTGAGGATCATTCAAGCGATGGAAGATTATGTCTGTCTCTAATAGAGATAATGTGGAAGCCTTAGAGAGACCAATTATGTAGCCATATAAGTCTGGCACGTTCTTCTCGTCGATCGTTATGAACTTCTCGATGGCGAGAACAAACTTTGGTAAATAAGTTGTGTAACTGAGTTTAAGATAGAAATCTTCGATAGTTTCATAAACCTCCAAGTCTAACCCACGTTTTAAGACTTCGATCAAAAATGTTACTGGAGGATCAACGAAATCATCCTCAATAAAGGAAGGACAGGTCTCAAGAAAGCTAGAGATCTCAGGTTTCGGAGAAATTTGAACATAATACGTCATCAAATGGAATACAAGATATGGTTTGGAGATTGACAGATCCTCGAATTCAGATAGAACCGACTCAACCAAAATCTCTATGGATTTGGGTTCAAGTAATTGGAAATAAACATCAACAATATCAATAACTTTAGATTGAAATTGAAATCCAGATACAATTAACTCATCCTCTTTTTCAGCTATTGCTGAGTTGACTACGGATGAATTGAGATCTTGGTATAAATCAACATTAATGTTGTTTAAAAAGGCTCCAAACTCTTGTAGTGATTTCTTTGCGTCCTTTTTGGCATACACATCAAGAACAGTGTACAAGATTATATGGAATAAAGGAAGAACGTCTGCACCCAAAGATTTGTAGAAAAGGTCAGAAACCTTCAAAATACACGATAACGCTTCTTGTTTATACTTGAAATGAACCTCTTTGAACTGCTTAGTCAAGATCTTTATCAAGATCAATTTAGCATCATCAAAATCATTGAAATTCAAAAACTCATCATCCCCTTCAATATCGTTTGTGCTCAGAACAACAAAAAAATGCTTCAATAAGGTATAATAAACAGGATCCAGGTTACAACTGCCCAACTTGAGATATTCCACAAGTCTTGAATAACTTTTGTTGCCACCCAATTGCCAAAAAGTTTTCTTAATCTTTAAAGAGGCTCTATTTGAGATGTTGGAGAAGTTTGTAAGTACAATTAGAGTATCCCAAAGTTGCAAAATCACATTGGAATAGATGATGGGGGTCTTTGACTTCAACCTGACGAGTTTTATAAACTTTTTGGAAACCAATTTGAATAGACTTTTTGCATCATCGAGGTTAGCAATAAACTTATTTGGCTGGTTTGCTTCAGTCACAAATATACTTTTGACCAAGGCCAATAAAGACTTGAATAGATTCAAATTCAAGGTATCATCATTAATCGAGGACCCAAGATAGTCCCATAATCGCTCCTGCAAAAGAAGTCTTTCAATCTCAGACGTTTCATTCTCCAAGCTCATTAACTTGATCAACAGTTGAATGCTTCCATTCAAAATACGATCGTATTTTACAAAAGAATCCAGTTCTTTAATATACCTTTGATCCGACAAACTCTCGTGGGTTTCTGATGAAATACATGTTGTGCAATAGTTCACAATCTGATCATAAAAGATGAGCCAAAGTTTGTCGACTTTTGATTTGTCATTCTGAAAACTATCCATCAACGATTTCATGGTGGACGTGGAAACGGTTTTGTCGTTATCAAATAGTCCTTGCAACCAGATAGGTATGGAGCTCTTTAAATATTTACTGAAAGCTTTGCCGCCGACGATTTTTAAGAACTTACCTTGTACTTGGTGGGCAAGAGCTCGGACGGTTCTGGAGTTTTCAATGGCCAACTTTGGATACATTTGAATCCATGAAATGATGGTCAAGTCATCCTGGAATGATTCAGAGTGTTCTGGATTATCTAGCGCTAGTATTAATTCGTTTAATGATCTCTCTTTGGTGATGGAGTCTTTTTTCAATAACGATTTGAAAATTATAACTAGTGTCGGAGAATGAATAATGGACGGGTCCGGCAACCCTGTGAAGTAGTTCAAGGTCACGGGAAACCCTTCATACCCTAAATCGCCAGATGTAGTGGTGGTTGGCGAATACATGGCGTAGTGAATGGGTTGGAGTAGTGGAGGTTTGAAAAAGTTCAGTTTATACAATGGTCGTGCGAGGTAAAAGAGTGGCTGCCAAAATGAAATAATATGTGTAGAGAAAGAAAGAGGTGGCGATAGCAGAAGGATGGAGGTGCGATAGCCGAAGAATAGCAGTAGTTGTAGATAATCAACTTTGCAAGTAATAATGAGATGAATCTGATAGCATTGATGCAATCCTCAGGTATATCGCTAAAAACCGTCGAAGAAAAGAGAGGTATCATTGCCAAAGCATCCATAGGATCGGGAAAACAACATCATGCTGTATTCCTATCATAAAAAACATTAATGCCTGTCACAGATGTGTATTCGTGAGAGTTCCGTGAAAGTCCTCCAGAACCTCTAAGACTCTTATTACGCTTGATAGTTCAAAATAAGAAAGTGAAGCCACCGAAGCATAGAGTTTATACCCATGGCTCATTGGTAATGAGTTCTTTGACTTCAGGGCCTGGTTTACACTAATCCTGAGTTGCTATCGAGGCCATCGTTCTCCACTCTGAAACATGCCTGATCTCTACTCTCAAACATCTCTCCCTACACTCCACCTTTCTTACAGTTAACAACTACGCTTCATTGTTTATGACAAATAATGTCAAACCAGCCCACCAGTGTCTTTTCTAATGAAAATTCTGTTTATTCTTGAATTGCTATTATTCAGAATGTGTGGAATATTAATTATGTGAAAATGATGAATTAAAGCTCTTCAGCGAAGCTTTCAAAACAAGTAATCTCTTGTAATGTCTTAGCCTGGATTCCTCAAGACTACCTATTTATAACACTTCTATCATTGTGTTCTTTGATGTGTGGAAAAGAACTCATTTCCTTAAGCACCGATTCTATAATAAAACTCCCGAACAACATCAGAAACTTGAACCTTGTTGGGATGGAAATTCTTCAATTCCAAACGATCTTTACTGGTCGCTCTTGAAAGGGCAACATAAACCTGTCCCTTTTCAAAAGACTTACCCAAATCGATTCGTAGCCTGTCGATAGTTTGACCTTGAGCTTTATGAATCGATAAAGCCCATGATAACAACAATGGTAATTGTTTTCTGGAGATATTTGTGGATGATTCAGTGTTGGTGAGATTTCCTGCTTGATCAAGTGAGAATTGGTGGTCTTCCACTAAAATGCATCTATCTGTGTCATTGACCTTAAAGTTAACAATTGGAAGCATTTTCTCTCTTGTTTCCCTGGATGCATAACCACACAATTTCATAAATACAGTTTTGCGTCCTTGAGGAATACTATCAAACAATTTCGCATCATTATCATTCCAGGCTTCGCCAGTTCCTACTCTCTTTGAAAGCAATCTTAATTCGTTAGTAATGCTTGGTTCAGAAAAGTTCTGATCACCATAAAGTTCTTGAACTTTCGCCCAAAGACCGAGAGTCAAGAAACATAAAATCGTCCCTATCGAACCGTTAACAATGTCATCGTCAAGATTCACAATATACATGACTTGTGCACCATCTTTTAACACCAATTCTTCTTCACACATAAGAATATCTAAATATCTCTTTTGGTAATCTTTGGTAAACTCGTCTTGGGCCTTGAACCTGAACGGTTCGGCTTGAATCAAGTTTAATCTATTAGTGTTTGCGGTTTTCACTTCAAATCTAGTAGGGTATAGTTCTGTGGGTTCAATTCCATCCAGATATTCGACTTTTCTGGACAAAGCATAGAATTTCTGCGTGGTTTCATTGTCAAGTCTGCCGAAACGTAAAGCATTCAACATATCAATCAATTCATTGTCACCTTTCTGTCTGAATACAGTCGTGAGTAAAATAGTTTTATTAATTACTTCTCCCCATGCACTCATTTCAAAACAATACTTGGCTTTGAAGTCTTTGGAAACAGGTGGTAATTGGAAAAAGTCTCCTGTAAAGACTACCTGGATACCACCAAAAGGTTTATTGTTCTGTCTTACCACTTTTGCAATTCGATTAATCTTGTCGAATAAAACACCATCAATCATGGAGATTTCATCTATAACTAGGACTTTTAAAGTGGTCCATTTGTGTTTGAGAGCACCGTTTTTTATAATCTTTGCGGCCAAGGCACTTTCGTGAGCAGTTGCAATCCCAATACCCAAAAATTTGTGAACTGTTTGTCCTCCAATGTTACAAGCTGCCATTCCAGTCGACGCCGTCAAGCCTACTTTATTTCCATACCTCGTTCGTAAATGTTTGATTAGATGTCTCAACACCACAGATTTACCCGTACCGGCACTACCCGTATAAAACACATTCTTCTTTTGTTCCAAGACAGCATGCATTACTTCATTTTGTTCCTCAGACAAATCGTCTCCATATATTTGTATAGTTTGAGCGGTTGGAACTGGAGTAGTGACTCTGGGGACTTTTCTGGCCTTCCCTGAGATACTGTCAAGTATATCTGAATTAGATCTTTTGAGAGAGATGTTTTCTCTGACAAGTTTTCGATATCCCGTCACTTCAACGCCTTCGCTCTTCTCCTTGATTGTAGTTGATTGCACACTCATCGATTTCACCAACGATGGGTTTCGAAAGTTGTTGACCTCGATTGAGTCGTACGATGTGTCTGAACTCGATGGCTCGTCAAACCCGGTATCCGGATTCATTGCTTTAGAAAGAAACGAATTTGATCGGTTCAACATTACCTTCTCAGGAGTGGTAAATCCCGTCAGATTTTTGTTTTCTTGACTAGATCCCGTAGACGAAAAGAACGACGCGATCTTACGCTGGCCTGGTACAGCCGGTCTAACTTTCTGCAGTCTAGGTCTACTAACACTCATTGATGATAAGAGTTGTTAAAGTAAACAATAAAAATAACGCGTTATTTAGAGCGCGACATTTAATGTTAGAAGAGGAAGAGAAAGTGACAAGAAGGGGCAACTGTTAGCCACACCAAGAAATAGAATGATCCAGATATCCGAAGGGGGCAAGAGATAGACGATCATAATAGTTAGCTTTAATCCCATACAACTCTCCATATACTTACACAGATTACTTGAGCCTTATACTATATCACAATGCTTAGGATTCACATTTCATTTAAACGGTATTTTAGTGGTAACTCTGGGAATTGGGAGCTATTAGAAGGAGTTGAGGTCAGCAAAATGTTATCGAAAGACCCTCTACAGCTTACCTGAGATGATCGTTACTTAAATTAGTTTATCATAACCATTGTCAGTATGCGAATCAGTATGCTAATCGGTTCTCTATGGTTAGTCAGACACATCTTAAACACCAAAGCTTCTGCTTCAACATATCATATAAGTATAGATCAAGCCTTTACAACAGACTCCTGTATACACGTATTAGTGGGCACTCATTTATAAGATGGATCTAGTCCATGTTTTTAGTGGGTGCAAAAAGTTACAAGTTGGTTTCATCTAATGGATTATATACAATTTCTCTCGTTGGTTATATATATCACATGTGTACACTCTCTAATTGGTTATATAGCCCACATGGGAATATTATCTAGTTGTGTCTGTATGTCATATATGGAATCTCCCCTTGAATAAAAAGAATGCTGATTTCTTAGGCTCATCACAGAACCACCATAATTTCAGATTCTTCCACTACAGTATCACAAATTGCTTATTCTAAGTTGAACTCGCTTTATTTTGCACTCGTTTCCTTACTTCTATGATCATATAGCTCTAATCTTCTCTCAGACTTGTAGGGCTGTTGGTAATAGAATTTTGGCCAAGCTACTAACCACATCATGGAACAAATATCACCCACGTGACTCTCCGATAAAAATACCTGGATCAAACAAAATGGATCGGTTATCACAATTGGAAGCGAGTGTGTCAATTGGTGATTGTACGAGTGAAACCGCAAGTATTAATACTACTTGTTTAACCTTTGTATAGACATACTCTCCAGTAACCCATTTTATGAATATTATGAAAAATGGGCCAGGTTCAGAGGTCCATAGAAGTGGACCATCAGAGTCGCTCCAAGAACCCAAATCAACTAAACGCCCAAGTGTGTTTTCCAAGAGGATAAAGAAACTTTCCAAATCTACTTCAATATTGAACTTTGGACAAGTAGTCTATCCAAATAGTCCCACTCCAGCAACTTCATCGTCGTCGTTTGATCCTGGGTCAAACACTGAGTTCCAGGCGATTGGCTACGATTCTACAACAACAGATCCCAAAGAGCCAATTCATGTTATGTATTTACCAGAGAGGACGAGCAAATCTACGCTGTCTCCACGTCAATTATCGACGGGTTCTCGTGGCTCCCATGAAACAAAGATTAGCGAACATTCAGACCTAGAGAGTTTTGCCAACACGAATTCTAATTTTGCCAACCCTAACACCAATCTTGCCAATAATAACTCAATTTTTTTATCGTTGGATCCTAAATCTCAAAGTCAACCTGGATTGGCTGAGGTTGGACTCAATTTAGTGGGATATGGATTATCTCACGAAGACTTGCAACCACCCCCATCTATGACTGCATCAAATCTGCTACCCTCCATTGGGTACAACCTCAACCAACGAAATGGATCCACAAGCTCATTAGTTGGAGAAAATATACCCAAACCATCTAAACCAAATAGCAAATCGCAAACATTATACAATATAAATACCAGGCTAAAGACTGGTACAAGAAATATCTCACCCTCGCTGATATCATCCAAATCGTCCGGAAACCACGCAGTTCAATCATTTGCAGCTGTGGCAACGTATCGAAACCAAATGCCCATTCCTGAAATTGTAGATCAACTTTTTGAAAAGTTACTTTCCACTAGAGCTTTCTCTGGAATGGCAGTAAAGACATTAAAAGAACAACCCTATCAACGCAAATGGGAATTGTTATTACGTGAAAGTGAAACCAATTCCGGGTTCGATCTCAAAACTTTGACCAAACAAGCCACTGCTTTTATCAGTCAGAAAAATGACGTGTCACCAACTTCTACGGTAGATCCGAGACCACAACCTGAACGAAAACAAAGCACATCAGATATTCAAGCAGACTTCGAAGAATCTGACTCTCAACACTCAAAACAACATGCAGCCATGAAAGTAATATCCAGAATCGGTGGTGGTACTAAAAAATTCACCACTGAAGACAATTATTATAAACCCCATCGAAAGTCTTTTGAGTCTAATGGCTCCTCTGAAGACCATCAAGGTAGTCTTTTACCAAAGAAGAAATTAAAAGATGGTACTCCTGAATGGTTTGTAGCAAGAATCATGTCTAATAAATTAACCGTTCGGGAATTCAAGAAGTTGGAAAAGAGACTTTCGGATAATAGTCAAAAGTATGGTGTCTCGTGGGTCTCAAACTTCATCGAAGCGCAAGGTGAAACTGCATTGTCTGTAATACTTTCCAGAGTAAACAAGAAAAGTATCAAATCAAATGAAGAATTTGATAAAGAATACATTATTGTAAAATGTATCAAGCATATTTTGAACTCAGAGAACGTGGACGAAAAAGAGACTGACGACATATCGTCATTGACCTCTATGGCTCAAAAGAACAAATCTCACGTAATTAAGACGTTGATTTTCTCGGTTATATCTCCAAGATTGGCTACTAGAATTCTTGTGACTGAAGTGTTGGTATTTTTGTCATATTATAGTAATAATGAGTTCCTACCAAAAATCTTGGAAAGTATGGTTCTGTTGCAGGACTTGTTGGGAGACTATATTAGATTTCAGCCTTGGTTGAATTCTTTAGAACTATTTCTTGACCAATATTTCACGAGTGGTAGTGACCGCATTGGAGGAGAAACCAACTTGACGAACTATTCTCTAACAACATTGTTGTTGATTAATTCTATTATTGAAGGAACAACATCTATAAAAACCAGAATTTCGTTGAGAAGGGAATTCAACGATTCTAGATTATTGAAAGTTTTTGATAAACTTCGAGTGGTTAATAATGAAAGGATAAACGAGGAAATTGAAAAATATGAGGAGTTTGCTGAAGAAGACTATAGCGAATTCTTCAATCTAGGAACTAGTTTAAGAAGCTTACATAATGGCGATGTTCCGAGTCTTGATGATATATACAAAGACATCAAGAGTCAGTATTTAGAGACTGATATTACCGAAGAAGATTCAAATGAAACGATCATCAAGTCGATCTTCCAAAAGTTCTTGATGTTGAAGGATAGCGGACGGTCAGATTCAGAAACTAACAAGTTATTGGTCCTTATTGATTCAGTAATGCAACATGTTATAGCCGAATCAACAATGATTGCATCCGATTCTAACTCGGTTTTAAATAGTTCTATTCAGAGATTAATGGATAGACTTGTGACGGACGATACTGCCAGAAGAGCCATACTAGAATCAAGAGAGTTGACCAAGTCTTTGGCAAGGTTGGAAGAAGAAAAGAGTCAATTGGAAATTGAAGCCAGCTTTGGTTTCAATGATACACTTGCAAATTTGAAGAAGGAAGGCGAATTGAGTGCAATTAAAATCGCCTCTCAAGAGAAGCATATTGTATTATTACAAGCTCAAATCAAACAAATGGAAGAGGAGAAGAATAAAGTAGCCAAGTTGGTGGATATCACTCGTCTGGGTACTTTGAAAAACTCCCGTGCATTAAGGATGGCCAAGGGTAATTTGAAAAGCAGTGAAATTGTTCATGAGCTTGAATCTGTCTTTTCAGCAAGAAGCAGATCGTCAAGTAAACTTGAAGAGAACGATGTCATGGTTGTTTCTGATGGTCCTTCGATCATAGAGGTGGACGGTAGCCTGTCCCCTTCAAATGAGTTTTGTTTTGAAACTCAAACTCCTACGAAAAGTTCAACCTCCATCGCTCTTTTACCTACAGTGGTTGCTGACCCAAGTCAAGAATCTGGTGAAACTTCATCTCAGCGTTCAGGAACGTCTCAACTTTCATCTGTAAATGATATGCCATCTAGACTTGCATCATCTGGACCACCACCTCCACCTCCTAATTTCATGAACAGCTCTGGGAAGAAAGCAATACCTCCACCACCGCCACTTCCCGCTATGCTATCTACAGGTGGTCCAGCAACTCCAGCACCACCGCCACCTCCACTTCCCCGTATGTTATCTAACGTTGGTCCAGCACCTCCACCTCCACCTCCACCTCCACTTCCCCGTATGTTATCTAACGTTGGTCCAGCACCTCCACCTCCACCTCCACTTCCACGTATGTTATCTAATGGTGGTCCAGCACCTCCAGCACTAGCACCTCCTCCATTACCACCCAAAGACGGAAATTCTCCCACTGGGCCTCCACCACCACCACCACTACCTGCATTATTCAGTGAATCCAACTCTGTTGTGGGAACTCCCAAGAATCTATCACGAGTCAATTCTAATATTCCATCGGTTAGTGGAACTCCAACTCCTCTCGATTCCGATGCTGACCTAGAAGCTCCAATATCGTTGATTCAATCGGTAAGACCTAAAGCAAAATTAAAACAAATGCATTGGGAAAAGATTGACGATATAAACCAAACTTTCTGGACAGATATCGAACACGGAAAATTATCAGACAAGTTATTGGAGAAGGGAATTTTGGGAGAAGTCGAAAAGGTATTTGTTGCAAAGAGTTCCACAATCAAACTTAAGAAAGATGTCGGCGAAGCCAAGGAAATTTCACAAAAGAAGATCAGCAAAATATCATTCTTATCACGAGATCTAGCCCAGCTGTTTGGTATTAACTTACACATGTATGCAACCTTGTCAGTTGAAGAGTTTGTATCGAGAGTCTTACAATGTAACAGGGAGATTCTTGAAAATGTGAGTGTTTTGGAGTTTTTCAATAACGATTCACTTGTAGAAATGAATGATTTAATGATCAGAAATTTCACTCCATATTCAACAGATTTGAAACGACCAGATGTGCCACCAAAAAAGAACCCCGAAGAATTGGAAAGGCCAGATAGAATCTATCTCGAGCTATGTTTCAATTTGAGCCATTATTGGAAGTCACGGTCCCGGGCATTGTTATTGATACAATCATATCAGAAGGACTATTTGGATTTGTTGAAGAAGCTTCAGTTAATAGATGAAGCCACGAGCAATGTACGAAAATCGGAGAGTTTGAGAAATGTCTTGGGGATCATCAGATCCGTGGGGAATTTCATGAACGATTTTTCAAAGCAAGCCATGGGATTTAAGTTGGATACTTTACAAAGATTGAAGTTTATGAAGGATGATACAAACTCAATGAACTTTTTACATTACATTGAAAAAATCATCAGGAACACATTTCCCGAATTTGGGGCATTCGTTGACGAGTTAAGTTCGTTGACGGTTATTCAGAATATCCCCATAGATCAGTTGGACAGTGACTGTCAAGAGTTTGGAAGGATGATTACAATAGTATCAACTTCCATTTCTAAAGGAAACTTGAGTGATACTTCAATGATGCACCCTCAAGACAGGATTCTTAATAAAGTGTCAGGACCACTAGAAAATGCAAAGATCAAGAATTCTTTGTTACAGGCCCATCTTAAACGGACTCTTGATGAGTTTGAGTCGTTGATGGAATATTTTGGTGAGAATCCAAAGGACAGCTTAGCAAGAAACGGATTTTTGAACAAGTTTGTTAACTTCATAAACGAGTTCAAGAAAGCACATGTTGAAAATATTCAAAGAGAAGAAGACCAAAGAGCATACGATGCCAGAAAGAGAATGGTTGAAGATTCAAAATTGCAAATTGCAAAGAACAAAGAGACCAGGATGAATAAGGTCGAAGAGGACGAGGAAGAAGACGAAGTAGACGAAGACGAACCAGAATCTTCACCACTAGAATCGAAAACTGATATCAGTGATACCTCTCACACTATGATTGATAATTTGTTGGAAAGATTGAAATCGAGTGCTCCAAGCTCGTCATTGAGTAAAGACCGAAATCGCAATAGAAGAAGTAAAGCACTTTCGTTCTATTCTTCGATGTCATTGGATGATCTTGTTGAGCAAGCATCGACTGATGGCACTCGTAATAGCGTGGGACGTAACCCACTGTTGGAGTATGAGAGTGTCAACTTACTCAAAAGAAGAATGACTACCAGAAAGAAACAACCTGAAAGTCAACATAATTATAAGACAGATCAAATTATGCTTAGAGCCCAAGCAATGTTGAGCCAGCTTCGTAATGAGAATAACGACAGTATGGAGCTGTTGGCAGAAATAAGTAGTTAATAGAGAAGAGGGAGGAGAAATTGATCAGAATTATTAGAGCTGAGAGAAATTATTCAGAACTATTAGACTTAAGAGAGATTGTTCCGAATTTATAGACCTAAGAGATCGCTCAGAGTATAGATAAAGTCATAGATACGGTGCTGGATGAGGCAACATAAGCGAGAATTTAGATTGACTTGGAGCGTGGCACAGAATTACCAACTTCTATCAATCATAACTCTACAAATGAGTATGGCTGCAAATCTCCTGATTTTTCAGAGAGAATACCCGAAATATACCCAGAATATGAAATAATATTACATAAGGTCCTTTTAATCAAATATAGCAAGGAATAATAGCTATATCTATAGCCTAGCAATATTCTACGAGTATTTTCAAGCACCAGTTAAGTCAAGCCATAACGCCTGGCCCTAAGAGCGATTAAATATTCGTGGAGGATTATGTAATCACAAATACACGTTGAATATTGTGGGTAGTAACTAGTTAAAATTACTGGGAGTTGGTATATGATATATTGGGGCTACTTAGAGAAAGTCTAGAGGTTAAATAAGTTAGTAGAGGTGATTTTGGTCTATATTCCTGTACCCGAATCTACCGAGTTAGCTGCATATAATATAATATAATTTATACCCTTTACGTACCTGAAATATTGAAAACCTTTTAATAGTTCACTAATTTTAGGTACTGAGGATTTCGAAGTATTCAGTAAGTCACTAAATGTCACTAATATTCATTAAATACACACTAATTTAGAATACATGTTGTGCCCAGTATCCAAACTCTCACGATTATGTAATCCACACACTATGTTGAATAATGTGGGTGATACCTTGTTAAAATTACAGAGAGTTCGAATGCGACATAGCGAGTAAAATGTCAGCCTATTCCATATGTTAATTTATTTAGTAGACGTAATTTTGTTCATTATTCTTCTTGCTAAATCTACTGATGTAATTGTACTGCATATAGTCTACATATATGAAGAATAATTTTGCAGCTATTAATACTGAAAGAACTAATGCTTCGCTTTTCGCTCATAGTTCTCAGGTTCTATTAATTAGGGAGATTATAAATTACTGGTACTTAGTAACTTATTGAATAGGCCACAGTGCTATTCTTAGGCTTTCTCCTACTAAATCATGTCAAATACTGAGTACAGAGACGTATTCAAAACTCTGTAATAGTTCTGAAATATCATTAATTCTCACTAATACAATTAAATCTCACTAGAATTCACTATCACTATTTAGATCTCTTTAAATTCAATTTGTTACTCCTATAATTCATAAATTCAATATTCGAATCTCTTTCAATTCACAAATACTTCGCTTTGCTCAGTATGTACTCTCAGTATTTACTCTCAGTATTTACACAGATCATTCATCGCTTCTAAATCATGATCTCATGAGTCACATATCCAAATCCATCCATCTTCTCGCTATATATAGAAACTCCGTACACATTACTGATTTGACACAACTTTGTTCTGTGGTGATTTACGGAACCCCACCTGGAGGAATCTCCGCTCTATTTAAACACATAAATATTAAACTACTTCAGAACGCCTTCACTGATCTTGATGATCTTCTTATCCTAATAGTGGCCCTGTATATAACTTCCCCACATACCTAGTCGTCTTCCAGGCCTTCATTAACTGTTCGTTCTGGTACTAACAGTGCGCGGCTGCAAAATCTCAAAAGAAATTCTAATCCCGAGTCTAACGGTCTGGATATTGACTCTGGCTGGATCCAATCTTCAACCACCATATTATGACTCCGGTCTTTGACGTTATCGTCCTTATCCTACACTCTCTTTCTCACCTCTATACTGAGGTGTCTTAGTTTGTTTCCACACCCCTCTCACCACATCTCAAGCTCAGCCAATAGAAATCTCAGAAATGTGACTCATCGCTTTAAAAAATTTTCGCCATAGATTTTTGTCTCCCATAGTAAAATTTACTTACTGTACACAATCAGTTTGTTCCTGCACATAGACATTTCTTTTTTACAACCTAGCCTCTGCGTATATAACGTGATGAGCTGCCACTTTTTCTTAGTAAACGAACAGTAACTAAGATAACTTCGTATCCAGTTCTACTGATTCTCGCTAGCTCTATTGATTCTCGCTAGATCTACTGATCCTCTACTAGTTCTACTGATCCTGATCTATAATCGCTATGTTGTCTAGATCTGTCAGGTCATCGCGGTTAATATCCGCCCGGTATATCCATTCCTCCCGGATTAACTCCAACGCTGTGGTTGTTTCTGGAACCCTTCTTGCAAAATCAATTAGAAACCAAGTTGCTGACAAGGTTATTGAATATAATGCTCAACACTTCAATTCCTACAACAAATTCACGCCCTCGTTGACTATTATTCAAGTCGGTTCGAGACCTGATTCTTCCGCATACGTGAGATCCAAGTTGAAGGCAGCACAGTCGTCCAATATTTCCTCCCACCTTATCAAACTTGATGAAAATATCTCTCAAGAAGCTTTGATGGAAGAAATCGATCGTTTGAATAAAGATCCAAAGGTAAATGGGTTGTTGATCCAATTACCTTTACCAAAACATATCGATGAGACTTTAGTTACCAATTCCGTGGCCACCGAAAAGGATGTCGATGGTTTTGATCGTTATAACGTTGGTGAATTGACAAAGAGAGGCGGTAACCCTGTGTTTAAACCTTGTACTCCTAGTGGGATCATTGAGTTGATCAAGACTACTGGAGTGAAATTGAGAGGTAAAAATGCCGTGGTTATTGGAAGATCTGATATTGTCGGAACCCCTGTGGCCTCTATGTTGAGAAACGAAGATTGTACAGTTACCGTTTGTCATCGTTATACTAACGATTTGCCATCTATTGTCAAGGGTGCCGATATTGTGGTTGCAGCAGTCGGGATTCCCGAATATGTCAAAGCAGACTGGATCAAACAGGATGCAATTGTCATCGATGTTGGTATAAATTACAAGGAGGATGCCACTGCCAAAAACGGCAGAAAATTGGTTGGGGATGTGGATTATGCTCCAATCCTCAAGAAAGCCGGGTTTGTCACTCCCGTTCCAGGTGGTGTTGGTCCAATGACCGTCGCCATGTTATGCTCCAACGTTTATGATGCTGCTGTATTGCAAGCTCAAAGAGCACACGAGCATCGTTTCAAACCTTTACCAGTTGAATTGAAATCCCCTGTACCATCAGACATTGATATTTCAAGAGCACAAAAACCAAAGAAAATCACAAAAATCGCCAAAGAGTTGGGATTGTTGGAAAAAGAATTGGAACCTTATGGACATTTCAAGGCCAAGGTGGATCCAAAATCTGTAGTTGAACGTTTGGACGAACAAGCTGAGGGAAACTCTCATGCTAAGGGTAATTACATCTTGGTAGCTGGGATTACTCCAACACCTTTGGGTGAAGGTAAATCAACCACTACTATGGGGTTGACCCAAGCCTTGGGAGCACATTTAAACTACAATTCCATTGCCAACGTAAGACAACCATCAATGGGTCCTACATTCGGTGTCAAAGGTGGTGCTGCCGGAGGTGGGTATGCACAAGTCATTCCTATGGACGAATTCAACATGCATTTAACTGGTGATATCCATGCAATTTCAGCTGCTCAGAATTTATTGTGTGCTGCTGTTGACACCAGAGTTTTCCACGAAAGCACTTCTAAATCCATCAAGGGGTTCTACAACAGACTTGTACCAGTAAAGAAGGGTGTAAGATCGTTTACCCCATCGATGTTGACAAGATTGGCTAAGCTTGGTATTACCAAGACTAACCCAGACGATTTAAATGAAACAGAAATTGCCCAATTTGCAAAGTTAAATATCGATCCAGAATCGATCACTATCAAGAGAGTCGTCGACTGTAACGACAGATTTGTTCGTGAAATCACTATTGGACAAGGAAAGAACGAAGCAGGCAAACTTGCTCCACGTAAATCTGGTATGGATATTACCGTGGCTTGTGAATTGATGGCTATCTTGGCCTTATCAACTTCATTGAAGGATTTGAGACAAAGAGTAGGAAGAGTCGTTGTTGGTACTCAATTGGAAACCGGTGTTGCTATCACTGCTGAAGATGTTGGATGTGCTGGTGCTATTACTGCCTTGCTCAAAGATGCTATTAAACCAAACTTAATGCAAACTTTAGAAGGTACTCCAGTCTTCGTCCATGCTGGCCCATTCGCTAACATTTCTATTGGTGCATCTTCCGTTATTGCCGATAAATTGGCCTTGAAATTGACTTCTCCTTCCAATCCTATTAATGGCGGACAAAAAGGGTTTGTGGTCACTGAAGCTGGGTTTGATTTCACCATGGGTGGAGAACGTTTTTTCAACATCAAATGTAGAACTTCAGGATACAAGCCAGACACTGTTGTGTTGGTAGCTACATCCAGAGCCTTGAAATTGCATGGTGGAGCTACTGATGTGAAACCTGGCCAACCATTACCAGCCGAATATGTTAACGAAAACCTCGAGTTCTTGGAAAAGGGTTGTGCCAACATGGCCAAACAAATCGCCAACATCAAACAGTATAACGTTCCAGTTGTTGTTTGTATCAATCAATTTGAAACCGACACTGAAGCCGAAATCAAATTGATTCAAGAACAAGCACTCAAATTCGGTGCTGACTTTGCTGTTCCTTCAAACCACTGGGCTGAAGGTGGTGCTGGTGCAGTCAAATTAGCCGAAGCTGTGGTGGAGGCTGTCAAGGCCTCTGATCCTAATGGAAAACAAGAATTCCTCTACGACACCAACGACACTGTTGAAAATAAGCTTTTCACAATTGCTAGCAAGATGTACGGAGCCGCTGCTATTGAATTGTCTCCGTTAGCCAAGCAACAAATTGAAACCTATACCAGACAAGGATACGACAAATTGCCAATCTGTATTGCCAAAACTCAATACTCATTGTCCCACGACCCATCTTTGAAGGGTGTACCTACTGGCTTTACTGTTCCAATCAGAGAAGTCAGATGTTCTGCTGGTGCTGGATACTTGTATGCCTTAGCTGCCGAGATTATGACTATTCCAGGTTTGCCAACACATGCTGGTTTCATGAATGTTGAAGTCAACGATGATGGTGAAATTGAAGGGTTATTCTAAGTCAACATATAGAGGCTTATTGCATTATGGTGCCGATGGTGTACATTATCATTTATAGACTAATATATATTCAGTGAGAGAATGTGACTACTCGTATTTTCCATCCTTCTACTATCGGTAGGAATAATGTATCCAGTCTTCAATGTTTCTGAGGTAGGGTAAATTGCCATGGTTAACTGGGGCCAAACTGTAGTGGCAATTTCCACTGTCTTCGTAATTTCTACTCTCCTCGTATCTGTGATTTGTCACTATTCCATGCTTCAAGTATTCTCTAGTTATCTCCATTTTGTCTTCTGTGATTAATATACGTGTACCTGCATATAAACGGAAGCTTGGAGTCTCTGTAATGCTGCATGCGTGTAGCTAACAATATAAATAAATACAGAGGAATATCCAGTCGATAGGATTTTAAACATCAACAAATGTCAAGAATGTATGGGGATGGAAACTAATAGTTATGGAGACAATTGGGACAATTTAGGGAGACAATTGAGACAATTTAGGGAGACAATTGAGGAATTTGTGGAGAATAGACGGAGCTGCAAGAATATAGGCTGGACAGAATTATTAGCAGTATTTGGACTGAAAGGTATTGGGATCACTAGAGGTTGGAATATATCACCACAGATTAGTGGATATGTCACTACACCTACTGTGTTATAGAAATATGAGGGGTGTTCCCACAAATACTATTCATGAGAAGCTATAGTTCGCGAATGAGTGGTGTTTCAGCTTATATGTGACTAGATATGTAAAACAGTTCCCTAGTGCCATTGAATTTTTAAGACTGTTCGTTGGTTCCGTCTACAGTATAATTCCAGCAAACTTGTGATCGTGAGTTCCTTTCATGCTAAACTCTTTTCTTCATAAACTCTTATGATTTCGTAAATTCCCACTAGTCCTCACTAAGTTGTATTTCAGTGAAGTTCAGTGATATCTAGTGAGGCTCTGGTGAATCTCATGTGAGGCTATAGTAATTTTCTTTGCTAGGACGGATTTATACTGAGATGTATTAATTCATACTAGTATAAGAGTTCTTACTATTAAAACAATTCTTACTAGTATCATAGTTCCTACTATTTTAACAATTCTTACTACTATAACAATTCTTTCATTTACTAACCTCAGATCCAATTACATACCGTTAAAAATTCTTCAGGCTTATACTTGGTCGGTGATCACTACTCCACCGCCGACGTAGCTTTCTACTCCTGGATTCTGTTCAGTAGTTATTTGGATATTGATCTCAATGTCTGGCCAAGGCTTGCTAAATGGTTCGAGACGTTTGGTGCTCTTGAAGAAGTTAAGGAAGGCTCCCAAAAACTTCCAAGAAAACATTAGTGGTAAAGAGTGTATTAAATAGAGATTAGGAAATTTCATTTGTAGAAATGTCTGATCTCTAATAATGTCTTATCTTTAATAATTTCTTATCTTTCATAATGTCTGATCTCTGACAAAGGTGACGAGAGTCTAGAGGAATTATACTAGAGAATTTCTACTTGGCAAATCTACTAGACAATTTTTACTAGACAATTTATACTAGACAAATCATACTAGACCAACAATACTACACAAATCATATAGTGCTACTGAGATATTGCTGGTTGCTAATAAATTCTTGGATTCTGGAGTTTTATATATTTCGAAATCTGGGGTTCGGATTTATTCCATCGGAGTTATAACGTTCGGAGTTCGGAGTTTTCGAGACAGCTAGTTTGTGTCGGTATCATAAGTTTCTGAAGATAGTTCTTTATAATTTTCAGTCCCCTCACTCAAGAACTCTCATTGCCAAAATCAATCCCCTTACCAAACGTCTTCTCATCTCCAATCGTATCGTAAATCACTTTCGCCACGTCTGCTCTTGTGACTGTTCCGAGTTCATCGCCAGCACTGATTTGTCTAATCTTTCCTGTAGGCTCATCATCTGTCAACGAAGTAGGTCTCAAGATAGTGTAGTCCAAATCGTCCTTGAATTCGTTCACAAGAATTCTGTCCGCATAATGTTTGGCAATGTAGTAGTCTCTGAGACCAGACTTGGAGAAGGTTTCTCTCTTATCTGCGTGGATCGCACTGATCAACACGTACCTTCTGACGTTGGCCTTCACGGTTGCCTCAAAAGTCTTCACAGCACCGTCAAGATCCACCAGCAACAAAGCCTTTCCTCCCGAGCCAGCAGTGAACACCACGACATCGTGTCCACGTATGACGTCAGAAATCTCTTCAACCGAGGCATTATCAAAAGTGAACTCCTTGGTGGTGATATTACTGGAATTAGATGAAATTTTAAGTATCTGGTCGGCCTGGTCGGAGTTTCTAACGAGTGCAGTGGCTCTGTAGCTGGAAGTTGGCTGCGAAATCAACCGAACCAACTGCTGGCCGATTTTTCCGTGAGATCCGAAGATCACAATATTTTTATATACCGAAGACATAATAGTTTGGTTTGTTGGTTAGTTATTGTAATTTGGTGGATTTCGTGGAATTGTGGAGATCGTCCCTTTTTGTAGTGAAACTCAGATTGCTGCGACTTTGTGGAGTATGCACGATTATCATGAGATTGGTGGGAAAGTGCATCAATATCAAGGGCTCGAGCTCGAGCGAGAATTAGTATAAATAACTACAAGAACAAGAAAGAATAAACTAAGTTCAATATCAAACAGAACATCAGGAACAAACTGGAGTTAGTTCATCAAGATATTTCAAATCTTGAATATATAGTCTCATAATAATAGTTTCATATTTATATTATCCATATATTACAAACGAGTCAGCTTTCGCTACCAATGGTCTCAGAAAATCTCTTCTCTATTTAATATCTCCTATGGATAGTATCTGCCTCTAATCCTGTCTAATATACCGATATACTCATGGATATATGATGACGTTAGACTGAATAGACTTGAATTAAGGAGCGTAGCATTGACCAGTCCTTATTATGACCACCGTGATAGCATTCCCACAAGCACCTTCGCTTCGCTCAGTTACTTGTACAGTTAATTGTTACAACTATTAACCTGGCCAGACCTATTGGTTTGGTTGATATTGACTATAATACATATGAAAGAACCGTAAACTAAAAGTACAGATAAATATAGTACCCTCGATGATGGGTAATTAGTAAGGAGCCTTGTGGGTAGTACCACAATGAAAGTTACCCTGAAATTCCAATGAGAGAACCAATAAATCATTTCTCGGTTTCTAGACTACTCTTAGAGTTGTCAATGTTTGAGGCTGTAACGAATTCAAACCATTGATGGTTGGTATGATTCTCGTTACCACTATTCTACATGGAAGAATCATTGATGATTAATTCCTCAGATGAGTGGATCCTGCTGTTTGCATTGCTGATAATGTTGATCCGCTGTTTGATCCATGGTTGGTTTTGTTTGATAAATTTGTGTCCAATCTGTTAGAACCAGATCCTGATCCAGAACTTGATATCGAAGATTTTCTATTACTTGGTGATTGTGAGATTGGATTGGTCGATGTACGAGTGGGTAATTTTTGTTGTGGTTGTGATGGGATTTGTGAGTTTTGGTTATTTTGTGAAGATGGTTGTGACATCGATTGTGGTTTTTGTTTGTTGGCTAATTGTTGTTGTTGTAATGCTCTTAGTTTTGCTTGTTGGATGAATGCTTGTTGCCTTTGATGCACAGATTCTCTTAACAATCCATAAGATTTAGATAACAACATGGATCCAAACCGTATCGATTGGGTTTCATCACTAATACAGTTCAATCTTGATGGATCTAAACTGAATGGATCTTTAATACCCCTTTCACTTTCAGTTAAGTCGTCGTCGTATTTCCAATTAGAATCCAACCTGTTGATCCTATCGACTCTGGAGTCATAGACGTTTGGAATTGCAGAAATCCCAGAAGTTTTTATGGATTTCGCTTCCTCATCTTCCTCACTTTCATTCTCAAACGTCAAGAACTCGTCAATTTCATCATCAGGACGTTGAAATAATCCTCTTCTATCTATAAATGTACGATTATTTCTTCCTGACCGTTTACGTAACCTGAATATTGGTTCGGAAACTTTGGACTCGTCTTCAGATTCATTGGTTTGCTGTCGTTGTTGTTGATAACTATAACCGTTGTTGTATGCGCTGAAATTGTGTGTTTCAATGTTGGACAATAATTGAGTAATATAACTAACCGAGTTGTACTTGTTGTGGTTCATTTTATCTTGCAATAATGACGATAAGTGGGGAAATGCTTTGGATGGGATTAATTCACCATTTGAACCTCGGAATGTTTTCATTCCTGGCAATGATTTCTTGCCATCTTCTAACAATTTCTTCAAACTGTCGCTGAGATAATTTGTAATATTGATTTGATGAAAGTTGGCTGCCGCAATAGACGAATATGGAATATGATTCAATTCCTTGCCATCCTTATTGGTAGAAATATTGAAGTAAGGTTGGTAAGGATCGTCGGTAACATTCATAAAACCCTTGTCTTGTTCCTTTCTCTTGCGTAACTTCTCCAAAACGGCCCTCTTGATTGTTTCGTTCTTTTCTTTCAAAACTAACGATACAGTGACAAGATCCATATCTGGAATCTTCGATGGAGGCAATTTAACATATGGTTGAGTAGATGATGTGGTCGTACCTTCTGGTGGTATTTGTTGTTGTGGAGTATGGTTGTTTTTATCCTTATTAACAGCATTTGTGCCAATGGTTGCAGTACCTGGTAAAGCTGAGCCTTCGCGAGTATCTCTTCTTTTCTCGCCCCTTCTAAGTTTATTAGCTGCATCTCTCGAATCATCTTCGTCCTTAATTCTAATAACCTTTTTACGTTTGTGAGGGAAGAACAAATAATCATCACCCTTGACTCCAACGGCTCTCTTCAAACTCTTAGCTTCAGATCTCAATTTGAAGATTGCATGATCTGTTTCCCATGTTTCCAATTTTAACAATTCTCGCTGGCTTACGCTCATTATAAGATCCCGGGCTCTGTGTAACGATTTCTGAAGCAATCTTATCCTTTCTGCTCCAAGAGTATCTGCTCTTCTAGTTTTACGAGCTTGGCGGAATTCACGACGACGGAAACATACATAAGGATCGTTGTCGTTTTCTTTTTCATTAGCGTTTGGGTCTTCGAATTTCAACATGGGATGAATAGTACTTCCCTTACGCTCAATCTTTCTCGCTTTCCAATGTTCATAGATTGGTTCACCAAAAAGTTCATACAATTTTGGGATTGTTCTGATCTGTGTGGTCGAAGATTGATCTAAAGGATTCTTATCAAATACAGTTGCAAATACTTCATAATTTAATTCGTTCGCCAATTTTTCTTTCAAGGTTGTTGTTGTTAAATATTTCAAATTCGATCCAGATTGAACGTGAGGGCTGGTTTTATTAGAGCTCTTGAATTCAACGAGAATGTATGACGACAACTCCTGGTACGAAAGAATATTAGTCGGATCCATGGATAAAAAGGGTTGCCTTTCTTCTATGGTTTTTTCAAGTCTATCACAGACCATTTCAAACTCAGAGTCTGAGCATTTTCTCGTATTAATATCTCCAGGCTCTTGTTTGCCCTTTTTAACTTTGGGGTATGATTTGTTTAGCACATTGTTCAAAAACAGTTCGTCTTCTTCATCCATATTAAATTCCACTCCCACCGTATCTTCAACTGTTGCACTGAACTTTATATAAGACTCCGGTTCACGAAATACTTGATCATTATAAAACTTGTGGGCATCTGGCCAAAGTTTAGAAGCATCAGGCGTTGGAATATATACAGATTGACTGTGTTCTTTAGTCAGGTCCTTCTTATTGTCGGACTTTTTAGATCCCAATAAAGCTTTTTGTGCAGCATTTATCACTTGTTGGAGATGTACTTCATCCTCTTCATTTTTATCCACTCCTGTTTCTATAGCATGCACATCCCTTTGTTGCTGGCCATTTGCACTTAAATGATGTATTTGACTTGGTTCCAACTCATTACTATTATCTAGTGATGGTAAATCCTTTTGCTTGAAGATCGCTAATGGTTGCTTTACTGAAATCTTTCTCTGACGAAACCGAACACCTGAAGCATGTTGTTTTGCTTTTCCCGAATTCTTACTAGGAAGTACAGCCATAATGGTTGCTATGTCGAGATTGTGATAAACACGGGACTAGAAATGAAGTATCAAGTGTGGTATCCAAGTCTAGTTTCCCGGTATTGTTGATATTCGTCAACCTCTGTAGACTAGTCTTGATTGACGTGTCCTCGTGAGTCCGGAAAAGTGTCAACTATCAGTTAGTATGTAAATTTCCTACTACTGAGTGTACTTGAAGTCAACGACTCTAGTTAATACGTTGTATCAGCCTAGTTGTTTCTCCAACCCTTCGTCGACCGCTTCTTATCTATTGATGTTTGGATGTTGTTTGTCGCAAAGTTTTTTTGTCGAATTTTCTGATCGAAGATCACTACCGCAATAGATAACACGAGAAAAAAAATTCAGCACTGACCGGACAACAAAACAAATAACAAAGTTAAAAATTGACTCAGAACCGGGGTTTTTTAAAGAGAATCAATCAATATGGATAGCTTGTTATATTAGGAGAGTGTAGGAAACTCCTTAACTGTATCTTTAATGAGTCTAAAACCCGTTAATTTCAAGCTTGGTATGGACGTTTTAGGGGGTTTGCTAATACTGACCGACAAATTTTCTCTCGGTTGAATTTAGGGGGCAAACTTTTTTTGGTTGTGTAAGGCGACTTTGTGTAATGTTGTGATCACGTGAATTTTGGCACTTGACTCATACTGATAGTAGAGACCATTGAAGATTAGTAGAGGCTATTGAAGATTAGTAGATTGGTAGAGGCCATTACTGGCAAGCAAGAGACGAGTTCAATAAGTCTGCATGAAACTATGTTGATCATCGAGGAAATGTAGATACTACTACGACTTTTGAAGGGTAGTTGGTAGACTCTTAGACACTCATATAATGAATGAGTGATATTGAATGTCAGATTGTTAGTTATGACCATTATGCCAAAGAAGTGCAGTTGATTGTATGAGATCAGCATAGTTAATTCTAATTTTTTTTGTAAAATTCACTATTGCAGTAGATACTGTAACCTCCCGCCACCTGACGCTATTAAGATCCAAGAATTCTAGTATTGAAACACTGAGATATTTAGTAGTGAAACGTTGAGTTATTGAGTAGTGATGACCGAGTGTTCTAGTAGAGATACACTGAATGAACAAGTGATTGATATGTTCAGAAATCTAGCACGCCAACATGCTCAAAGAAAAGGGAAAGAATTTTGAAGTATCCTTTTAAGTAATATACTGACATTATTGGGGTCATTCCTGGTCCTAGTATTCTCTACAGAAGTTGTCTATAAGTAAAGCTTTAAAAACACGACAATATCCAATGTCTTTAGCTGACTTACAACCATTTCTGGGATCTATCAGAATCAGTCGAAATGTGACGAATTCATATTTTCTGTGATTCTTGTACAAAACCTGATACTTTGTGTGCTGGTTAATGTCCATGGGCATGAAACTAAATTTTATAGTAAGTTTTATGTGGTGGTGAATGGTCCTTAGGATGATCAGCAGATAACCAACCAAATCCACAATAACGTCCACCTCATACTTAAAAACTTACGAAACATACCACATTTCACAAGACACTATCATACTCACTCGATGTTTCTTCATACTTATATAACACACGTATTTCTCATTTCACTTCATGGTCGATAAGGTTCCACCAATTGTAATAGAAATATTCAATCTTAAGATTGAGACTGATGAGGCGATTTGTGATTATGTAATCATATTGGATATAATTAAGCGAACGGTTAGAAGCGGGAGGGATAAAGACAAGCGAAGGACAAGAGGAGGAGGGGAATGATTAGACTTTGACAGAATCGGCTAGGGTAGTTATAGTGAGTATGGCTGGTATGGCTAGTATTACAAATTCAGTGTGACAATTGTTAAATTTCACTACTCGAAAGTACAAATTATGGTAGGTAGCCTCTAGATCATAAATCGCTAGGGAAGTTAAGGAGGGGGGGATGAATGATTAGCGATGAATAATTTGTTATCACTAAATATATATAGCAAATGTGTATGAATTATGTCTTATATTAGACTTATCTTGGGGTTGTTAGTGGCCCTAAGCTACTTAAACTGAAGAAATTAACTCTAATTCAACTGGCTCAAAATATGTTTATATTTAAATTAGTGACTCACTATCTGTTAGATCCTTAGATTAATACATGAATTTGTCTCTTACCATATTTAAAGCAAATAGAGAATCTCTTGGTTGGCACTCAACTAAATTGTCCTTTTCCTTATCTTCCTTATCAGTCTCTTTTATATGAAGTATGCAATTTTTTCAGTATTATTCTTCTCGCAGTTTGAGTATCTATCCATATTTATTACTCATGACCCACCCCCTTCTAATGAACTTATATGTCCCTCCTAAACCCAAACTTTACCTATCATATCCCAAATGTTTCGACATTTTGCACCCAATATATATGACGTAAATAGATATTCGCCATTTCGCACGACTTGCCCCGACCTCCTATTTATTTCATGTTAAATATTGATCAACTCGGCCGCAGACCATAACCATCTGCTTATAGACGTATTCAAATATTCTAACTGTTTGACTTCACTAGTACAACCACATCGTTGCTAGTTAGCACTAACTTTGATTTTCTTTCCCTCCTTAAATTGTTCCATCTGTTCCGAGATCAATACAACTAGTCAGGTCACACTTGTTGGAGCTTGTCAGACCTTATCTATCAACTTATCCTTCTGATATATGATAGTATCTCTCCATGACTCTGACATACGTATCTGTTGATGATCTTCCATCGACGAACCCATTTTTGAACTCGGTATGTCCCGGATTTCCATATCTTGACGACAACGTACATTATCAACTAAACAAGGAGTTGTTGAACAAACAAGATATGTCTATACATTGGCCGATCACCAACCCGTCATCTACAACCATCGCCAAGTTGGAGCCAACATATTTGAATATCGCCCGTCCACCATTAAACGGCTCCAATAATGAATCTACCACGTATGTGTCGCTTCCTTATCATGTAACTGGGTTGTTTAAAGATATAGTCAAGCACAAGGATAAGAAACTTGAAGGAAATATGCATATTGGAGCAAATGTGAATCCATTAATCCATGATCCGTTCAAGAATATCGCCATAAACCCAGGCTGCTTATCTACAATCATAGATATCCATAGTTCGAACCCCCAACGAGATTCTCATACCCATCAAAGCGATATAAATAACAAGAATCCCTTCAACAAACTAACCTTAAATTTCAACAAACTCTTGAAGTTTACCACAGGAAATAACGCTACAGATCGTGCGGACCACGATTTCCAAAGTTTGCATCAGTATGTTGACAAAAAACTTCCCTTCGGACTGGTTCTTATCGATAAAGTGTTGGAATACGACCAAACCACATACTTGAACGAACTACAATCCCAACAGACTTCGAAGTTATTGATTTCTTCACATGTAAATATTTTAAACGTCTTCACTATAGATTCAAAAGGAGCTTATAAGAATACTAAAGAATTGAAGACGACCAAGCCCATAGTCCCATATTTTCACGAAGAGGATGAGAATGATGCCTCTAAGTCGACAGCTGCAACTACTGAATCGGCACCTTCCGTTGCATCATCCGCTTCTTCGACAACCTACAGAAAAGTGATTGAAAAACCACTTCTTCGTATCCAATTTCATCAAAATTGTATAATAACTTCTTTGAAATCGTTTGTGACGTTTTCCAAAGAACCAATTGTGGTTCTTGGTCTCGGATCTGGAGAAATTGTTATTATAAATTTGATGGAATTCACATATCAGGTATTTGATAATTTGGGACAATCTACTAGTCCATATCGCAACAATTCTGATTGTGCTTCGATAAAGTCGGGTAATAGCGGCGCTTGCACCAATACTCTCGCTACCAGCACGTCTGTATCGTCCCTTCAGATAATTACCCATCCGCTCTATGAATTTTTGATAGTCGCCGGGTTTTCAAATGGTGAGATTATGATTCTTGATCCGTATGCTGAGAAGGAGACTCCTGCCAACACTGTCAGCAGCTTTCTAAGTGATGAAAAGCTGAGAAAAGCGTCTGGTTCTCAAACACGGTACGTCAAGAAAGTCGTTGGAAGTGACTCGTGTATCACATTCTTCAAAAAGTTCGATTTAAGTCCATTTAAACGACTGATAGACCCAAAAACGTCTTCTGACGATCCTTTCTATCCACACTATTTGATCGGCCATTTCAAAGTCAGTCATAAACCAATTACTGCCATTACATCCACCATACCCCACCAAAGTCCATTCTCTGAACAAGAACGGACTTACCAACATCCTATGCTTCTCGCAATTGCTTGTGACGATGGATTTGTACGGATTATCGATTTCATCTTCACTGCTGGGTGTAATTTCGGCGACTCCGACCCTAAAACAAACCATTCCATACTTACAGATGCGATATCCAATTACTTTAACGACGGAATTACACATCTTGAGTTTTCTCCGGACTTGAAGTTTTTGAGTATTGTTGGAAGTGGTGATTTGATCGAGATGTATAAGATGTCGTACTACAACATCAACGGATTGTTGAGCAAAAACCAGGCCAACAATAGTCATCACCATTCACACACTAATGTAAGTACGTTAAGTAATGGACCCGGGAGAAGATCTAGAAGTGGTACCGTCAACAGTGTCAATTCAGATACCCCCCAACGTCCCAGCGCTGCCAGTTTGTTCCTTTCTCCCATGAACATCACTCCTTCAAACAGTGTTGATTTCAACAGAAATGAACAGTATCAAGCACGTATGGTCAACCATTATCCAAGAGAAGTATATCCTCCCATAGTTAAGGATATCACCATCGTTGGAAGATTCAAGGGTCATACCAATACGTGTCAGGGAATAAAGTTTGTGAAAGAACCGACTAAAGAACTCGAACCCACTGGAACCCTGGCCTATAAATTGATTAGTTATGGCTACGACGGTAAGGTTATAATCTGGGAATTTGATTATAGGGCCTTGCCTAAACTAAAGAAAGTGAAAACGGCTGAGAAGAAAAAGAAGAAGGATATTTCCAAACCAACAAAAGCTCCCAGCGCAACCGGCACTCCAACATTAAGTCAAAATCCCAATTCAAGCCAGCCACAACAAAATCCTCCTCAAAATCATCCCCAAAACCTTCCACATACAGCTACGCAAACTTCAGCACTACTAGGAATCCGGATACCTCAAAACACTGGACAGTTGGGAAATATTCCCATCAAATCGAACCTCAATTTCCATGCTAGATCAAGATCTCTTCATTCTGAGGAATTCACTACTTCTCTTATAGCGGTGAACTCGCCAACTTTCAACAACTTGAATGCCTCGTTGAACAATCAGTCTAGCGGGGGTAGTGCGATGAATATGACGACATTATTGACTGCAACAACATCTTCCACATCAAACATCTCCTCCTCTGTCCCGGAGACGCTGGCTAACGGTGAATTCTCCGTCGACCAGATCGAAATTGTGACGTCGCTCTACAAATCGCTCTTCGATTTGAGATTCAAGAGACACTACAAAACGTCTGGAACGAAGAAAAACTCGAAATTAGCTACGATTTTCCACCAAATCGTTGACGACAAGTTAGTTCCCTCGATAGATATTCCAATTTGTAGTTTGGACTTGTCGCCGTTCGTTCATGATGGGAAAATCGGAGGAGTCTACTTGGACGAGAATAATTTATGGATATTCGGTAAGAATGGTGATGTTTTTAGGCTATGAACAATGAGATATTGGCTGAAGATGAGTAGGTGTTGGAAGTGTTCTTGAATTCTAGTGAAACTTAGAGAAACTTAGAGAAAATCAGTGAAACTTAGAGAAAGCCAGTGAAACTCAGTGAAAATAACTAAAACTGAGTGAAAATAACTCACACTCAGTAAAACTCAGTGAATTCCCCTGAATCTCGGTGAAAATCACTAGAACTTCGAGAAAATCAGTGAAACTCGGTGAATTCTAGTGAATCTAACTAAAACTCAGTGAATTCTAGTGAATTTTACTAAAACTCACTAAAACTTTTATGACTTGTGATTCATTAATTTAGAGTTTGTTAGTTGTCGGTACCTTGAGGATACTTCACTTGTGGTGACTAGTACCTCATTTTCTCAGGATACATAAACTATCAATACAAATTGTAAAAAGAAATTGTCTTAAAATCAAATCCCGTAAATCGGTACAAATAGAGCCATAAAGGAAAAGGTTAACAAAATCAAGAACTAGGGGCCTCCAATGGATGGACGCGCCCACCAAAGAACAGTTTCTGACAAACGTAGGTATCAGAGCAACTAAAATCACTTTTGACTAAATGGATGAACAGGCACCCTCTAGAGTTGTAGAGTTTGCGAATCCTGATCAGTAAATGAGCGTAGTTCAAAACTGAGCTCGTTTATGTTATAATGGAGAATTTTGGACACCAAACTGATGTCTTTATGGATTTATAACAATTTTTGACTTCAATAGGATTTCTGAGGAATCTCTGAATTTCTGAGTAGTTTCTCGTGAGCCGTAATTCTTCAGGCTGGAAGAGCTGTTTCCAAACTGATACCCCAAACACATAATATCTACAATTATAACTCCATTGATTATATCATCAGCACCTCATCTTCATCTCCCTTCACTAATAATTATTATTGAACATCGAATTACCATCCAACCCAAATCCCAACTCTTCTTCTAACCTAAACAAGTTCGAATCCGGAGTGTTTCCTGACTCAGCAAAGGACTGGAATTCTTGCAGTTGTTGAAGAGACGAATCGTTATACATTGAATTTGAATTGGCATGGTTTAAGTATGCAAATTCGTCTAATTCTTGAGGTTTTGGAATGGACTGATAATACTGAATGTCATTATCGTTCATTTGTGAAGGGTTGGTGTTTACAGAGGCAGAAACCGGATTATGGTTGGAAAAGTTGACTTCAAATTGGTTGGTTGGTAGTGACTGGTTGAAGTTGGGTGACGTGGATGATGATGGGTTGGAGAGGGTCTTTGAATATTCGTGCTTGTCTGCGCCGTCCAAGTCTGAGATGTTCATTTGGTTTTTCATTTGGTTTTCCAAAATCTCCTGTTGTTTTATAATTTCTTCGTCTTCTTCGCGTTGGAGCTGTTTGATGTGTTGGTCGATTTGGATTTTTTGTTGCTCCTTGATGGGTTTTCTTACAAACTCTCTGAAATCCTTGACTTCGTCGATAATTAGGTTTTTCATCGATTCGAAATCGTCCACTTGTTCGAAAGATTTGAAGTCAAATTTTAATTTGCATTCAGGCTCGTCTTGGGGATCATGCCAGATCGATAAGTATGGATGGTTCAATGCTTCTTTGACGGTGATTCTTTCGTATGGATCAAGAGTCAACATTTTTTCCAATAAATCAAGGGCTAACGGATTAGCATCGGGGAACAAATCAATGTATGGGACTTTCTTCATGAATGGCAAGGATCTGACGTAGTTCTGTGCTCTTACGGACCCGATTTTCGTCAACGTGGCCTCTTTTGGCGTCCCAAGAATCAAGAGAATCTGATTCAACTGATCAACATAATCTTTTCCTCTAAATATAGGTTTTCCACCCAACAACTCGGCTAAAATACATCCTACAGACCATACATCGATAGCCTTTGTATAATTAGTGAAACTCAACATGATTTCAGGAGCCCTATACCATCTTGTAGCGACATACTCGGTCATAAAACCTGCGTTCTGGTCAGGATCTTCCGAAAACCCTCTGGCCAACCCAAAATCACATATTTTTAACTCACAATCGGCATTGACTAGCAAATTTCCTGGCTTCAAGTCTCTATGGAGGACATCAGCGGAATGGATGTATTTTAAACCACACAAAATCTGATAAATGAACGATTGGTAGTGGGAATCGGTCAATGGCTGTCCCGACCGGATAATCTGATGCATATCACACTCCATCAACTCCTCGTACAAGTAAATCTCATTGAACTCGCCTGTTAATGGGTTGGGAATAATGTCCAAATCGTAGAGACAGGTGATATTTTTGTGACCTCTGAAGAACTGGAGTAATTTCAACTCTCTGACGGATCTCTTGCAGAGGATCTTCTTACTGAAGATGTTTGTAATTTTTTTTATTGCAACAAAGCTTCCGCTGGACGTCTGGCCATCTGGTTCTCCGTCGTCATATTTGGCTGAACATACAATTCCGTAGGCTCCATGGCCCAATTCTTTGATGACTTTGAAGCGTTTGTCGATTATGAAGTCCTGGTTGAATACTTTATTGACAGTACGTCCATAGTATACTTCCGACGACATGGTGGAAAGAAAGTGTGATCTAATTTAAGTTGTGAGGTAATGAGGGATAACTATATGAATGTGTGAAAAGTTAGAATAGTGAGGTTGAGATGGATTTAGTGACAATATTTGAATAAAAGTGCGAATTTAGTGACAATGTTTGGATGCAAGTGTGAATTTAGTGGCAATGCTTGTGATCTAACGACAGTGATTTCTAATGATTTTCTAATTAGCGAGATTATGTAATAGGATTATCTAATGAAATCTGTGAATAAATCGTGTATATATATAATTCTAGTATTATACCAGTGAAATTATAATTATCAGTATTCTACTCCGAACTACTTATACAATAATTATGTTTGTTGTTGAAAGATATAAATAAGATTGGTTATGATAGCCAATATGAAATACGGAGCCTCAGCGAGTGGGAAGCGAATTGTCATTAGTCTGTAAGTGTAATGACTCTGCTTTATCACATTCTTCTAGAAGTCGCCGTTTGTTCCATTATATTTCGCTAGATATTCTTTACGTGTTCTCGTAGTAGTCCCTACCGTCCCTGTTGTTCCTGTTGTCCCTGTTGACCCTGTCGTTGGTCCTACTAACCACTGATGTGCCGCACTCTAAAAATAAACTTCAGGGCTGGCCCTACTGTGGGGTCACGAACTTTGCCAGACTTAAAACGACCGAGAGATTAGGAGATCAAAGAGACGATGAGAGAAACTGGATCAGTGAACGGCTTATCTGTAGGAATGACGGATTTCCAGGGATTATAATGCACCATCGCCTATCATGAAAAGCCGTTCTCTCCCGAGTCTCGCTTCCACAAGTTTTCTATGATTCAATAGTTGAGCCCCGTAATTATTCAAGACTTTTGTAACTTCGTGATCTGGTGGGTTCTAGATCTACATCAACACATTAAAGAATCAGCCGTAAATGCTAACAAATGAGTATATTGTGATTGTGTTAGTTCTCAACAATCCTTTCAAAAATCAGTTCACGCTAAGTCTATATAAAACTACATAGCTCTTAACTCACCGTTCATCGGTTGTAGTACCCATTCTCGGAATTTGTTGTGGCCGGGGCTCTGCAAATTCTACGTTGCAAGAAGGTTACAGTGCATAAGAATCCGAATGCAGCATTTGCGTTTGCAATAGCGCAAAATATTTTTTCGTTGTGGAAAATCTTTGAGAATCCGCTTAAATAACTGAGTTCTCCGACAATATAAATTACATGTGACGTAATATTAATAGGAGTCAGATTGTTAGTCAGAGTGTTGGGTGTCGTTGTCACACAAGAGTGGGAAGTAGGGTTTAACTAGAGTTGGAAACCAGATAGTAGTCACAAGTCGCCATTTATGAGGTTGTGACCAGAAAATCGACATTAATAGAAGGTGATTTGTAGAGTTAAGTCACTGGTCATTAGTGGAAGACAGTCGCTAGAGTTTATCACTAGTCACTAGTCACTAGTACAAAGTGATCACTAGACTTCAGTCACTAGTCAATAGTAGAAAATGATTACTAGACTTAAATCAGTAATCACTAGCAGAAAATAGTAGCTAGAGTAAGTCATGTACGTCACAAGTTAGCTTTACACTATTATTCTACCAACAATAGTCACAGACATAGACTGAGAGCAGTCTACTAACAGAACATTGATGTAATTAACACCGGCCAAAGATACATTTTTAACTCTCTTGCAGCTACTTAAGGTTCTGAAGATAAGCACCCAAATTTCTAAGCCCTCCCTCAATGTCGCTTGTGCTGTTGCCGAACCCGATACGTAAGAATCCTGGGTGTCCAAACACTTCTCCCGGAACAATCAACGTTGAGTATTTCGTAGCCAAGTCTTTACAGAGATCAAGAGTCTCGATACCAGGAACGTTCACCTTAAGGAAACATGTCGATCCACCTGAGGGCCGGATCCAGTCGAGCTGAGAATTCTTGTCGACAAAGTCCGATATCAATTCGAGGTTGGTTTTGCAAATATTGTAGTTTCTCTTCATAATGTTTGCAGCATTTTCCAAGGCTAGCGAGGCCACCAAGTCATCTAGCACCAGGATTGAAATGGTGTTGTAGTCACGCTTGTTTAGCAAGTCCTTCGCAAGCTCAGCATTCGGGGTCACGATCCATCCTAAACGAACTCCGGCAAGAGAAAATGCTTTAGAAGCCGAAGACGTGGAAATTGTTTTGTCATAACCATAATTGACTACGGAGTCTGGAACATCTTCGGTTGAAAGGTACAAAGGACGATAGACTTCATCACACATAAACCAAACATCTCTGGCCCGACAAAGGTCGACAATTTGCCTCATGATGGAATCACCCCACACAACCCCCGTTGGGTTGTTGGGATTGTTTATTACAACCATTTTGAGCCGTGCTTGATGTTTGTCCATCAATTCCTCCAAGAGGTCTAAGTTAGGAAGAAACTTGTCCTCAAAGCTCAATGGAAATGGAATTGTCTCGGTTCCAGAAAACACGCGTGGTACACTGGAAAGCTGTTGATACGAGGGATCCACAACAATAACAATGTCTTGAGGACCAACCATTGAGTAAAATGAAAGGAAGTTGCCTCCGATTGCTCCGTTGGTTACGACAGCCTGGAGACCTTCGTTCTTTGGTCCGTACAACTTCAAAATCCCCAGCTTTAGCCTTTTAGATCCCGTAATGTCACCGTAGGTTAATTTTGTAGATACTAAATCGGTGGCGATTGAATCACGCCTAGGGGAAGGATCGGCAAGTTCAATAAGCGACATGACGCTAAGAGAATCTACACACGTCTCACCCATATTGAACTTGATCCCTTGTTCATATTGATCCATGAATTGTTCCACGTAGAATGGTTCTTGTTGTACCATGATCTGTAAGAATTGATATGTGGTTTTTGAATTTTTAGGCCCGGAAAAATGACAAATTTATAGCTTCAATTTTAACACTAACAAATCTGAATCATAATATTAGCTACGCTTCAATTTCTTGGCTAATATCTGTATTAAATCTGATATATTTGGCATATATAAAGTTTAGTTCAAGGTGGCAGAATATATCCAATAGATTCAACAAGACCCTAAAAGCCTAAACAGATAAAATGCAGACATTTATGGATACTCAGACACTAAAGAGAATATACAGATATTATGAATATGCAGACATTTTGAATATCCGAACAGTTGTTGGTTACGTAGAATGTAAACATAAAACAGTATTTCATATTGCACCTTTCTTATCAGAAACTCGCAGTTGTTGCAAAAATATTGAAGAACACTGGATGATGATATGGTGTTCTTGGAATCTAACAAATGAGGCAAACCTTCACAATTAATGGTTCATTTGCATAACTTCAGAGACACGCGCGAGCTGTCTAGTTCGTAGCTCATTATTTAGCTTAGCGCAATAACTCAATAGCTTTGCCATGTTTCTAAGACTAAGTTGTGGTTCTCTCCAAATTATATAATACGTAATTTGAGGTTGACTGCTAGTAGAAAAGCCAATTATATAGGCGATGCCTCAAGATTTAATCAAATTGATTACTTGCGTAGACGAACAAGAATATTTGAAAGGCGCCTTTGCAACTGGTGCTCGGCTCTTTATAGGTTCAAATAGGGTATAATTTTTTTATTTTAATAAAACTAGTTGTTCTCAAGCGGGATATTTTCGTAATCGACTCTTGCAATTAATTCACACTGCTTTGAGGTCACTACGTTTACCGAAGGTTTGATTTTGTTGAGATATTTCTACGATTTTTAGTATCTGTGAAACGAAATAAATTAATAGAAGTGTTAATTTGAAAGACAGTAATATTAATTCTGTGGGCGACTAATAAAATATCGAAAGGTGATGATTCTATTTCAGCACCATGGAGCTTTGGATACTAGAGGTGCCATATTTACTTCCGAAACACAGTAATATTCTTATACTCATTCATCTAAACATTTTTCTTGAAGAGTACTCTAGAAGAGACCAGGTTCCATAACCGAAAATAGAATACTTCGGCGATTACCCAATACGTTCATAGACAAATAATTAGTTAATACATACATATATCCTTCTAGAACACTAGCTATTTCATTTCTATTTGTGGTTCTCATATCTTCTGTTATTATTATTATACCACAATTTTAGGTAAAAATATACGATGATATTTTCTTGTTTCTGAACTAAAATAAAACGAAATCTGTTGTTGGCCAACGATTGCTGGGGAAGAGAGATAACCATTATAAAGTTCCGTGTGATGGCCATCGTTTAGACAGTTAGGATACAAAAATAATTTTAAGAAGTGCCACATGTGCAAAATACGTCATAATCGTGGAGAAGCTCCAAACATAAGGAATATCCCCTGGTTTCTTCTCTTCTTAGCCGGGTTCTGTTGGTTCAGATATATGATTTAGACTCCTTTTTGAATCTTCCTTGCTACTTCATTCTCGTCTGTTCGTATTCACAAAGTATGTATTCTCTTGCCTCATTCCAACCAATTCCGCGAACTCTAAGCTAAGTGCACAACTGGATTGAGATAAAATATTCCGTCCTCACCTCACTTTTTGATAGCTCCGAGCGGACTAAGCGGAACCGCTCTGCAATTATTTTCCTATTTGAGGCTAAGCTATCCTAAACCAGAAGATAATTCTTCTCTTTTACAGTTCATGTACCATTTTCCACCCGTAAAACGGGTAAGCAAAATCCAACTTGCGCATTTTATTGGTTTCATAACCATAAAATGAAACCATGATTTGGTAGACAAGGTATTCAGGGCCTCGAACTATTCCATGCAAATACATACGCCAACACGGAAAGGTTTGAGTTGGCTGGAAAAAACATTCCTGGAGTAACTATATCCGATGCTCGTAAAAGTATCTGATTCTTTTATAACTAACTTAATTCCTTAAAAATAGTAAATCTTGGGTTTGATTCAAGTACACAATTTCATCAGTATATCAATTGACAATCAGTCGGTTACGATCTAGGATCGAAAGATACTCTTTCGCAGTCGGGCATCAAATAATAGAATATCAGACAAAATACTCAAAAACCGTAACTTTATCGCAACCTATAGCTACAACCCAAAGCACCCCGAAACTCCCAGAATCTCTCGGATATCAGACTCTCTTACTCAACCTTTGGTCGTCTTCGCTCTTTCTTTCTCTTGGTTTTCTTAATCGAGGTACTTGAGATAACATTGAATTAACTGCCTCGGTATCTCTTCATTATCACTCAGTTTCTGATCTCTCGAAGGTCTCTAGCACATTTCCAAATAATCCAATTCCTGCATATACTCGTTTTACCAGACAAGAAATATCCCCAGAGATTCATCAGCAACTAATTGTCACAAGGAAACCATACTACAATACATTGTATAGGTAACATGAACGAACCTACAAAGGACAGATTAGATGACTTGGCATCGTTATTTTTACCCGACATCCTACACTCTGTCCCAGGTGGAAATATCCAGTCCGACACGCCTGGGTCAATCTCATCAGTCAAACAAGAAGATTTTGATTACAACTATTTACAACCTGAAAGAACAAATACATCAACACCACCAAACTCTACCCACAGCTTCAACAACTTTATAAGCAACAATAACTTTATTAACATCGAACAAGATCAAATTCATCAACGTCGGCCTCAACAACAAATCCATCAGGTCTACCCACAATCCCAGAACCCCACAAGCAGTCAAAGCCACCTGAATCTCCAAGGACACCAATCTATCCCGAACAACCAGAGCTTTCAGCGCCACCAGAATATTCAAAACCACCAAACCCTCCAAGGACACCAATTGCAGGGCCACCAGACGCTCCAGAACCATCAAAATCTCAATTCCCTCCAGAATCTCCAACAAACAATTTCAGAACTGACCAATCTCCACAATTATTACGATCAGTCCTCAATTCCACATCAATACCAACATATGTCGCTTTACCAATTGAATAATGGCTATAACCAACTCTACGACGGCCAATCTCCACAAGCTTCATATCCCTACCAATCCATGCATACGTCCAACTCTGCGACCAACTTTTTGAATAACCCGTCGGTTTCTTTATCGAAACCCCCGACGGCCGATATGAATTGGTTTTCAAATAATACCAATCTCGACTCATTAATATCTGGCACAGCAACTCCTGTTGCGCCATATAGGAAGGACTGGACCCCGGAAATTCCCCAGGACACCGCCATCCCCAAGCCAAATAAAAAGCTGAAACCTAGAGTGAAGGATTTGAAAAACGACTTTACAATTGACTACAAGCCTGCTAAACTAAAACGTTTATTGGACTTCAAAAAGGTTTCGGAAACGTCATCCGATTATACGATCATTGATAAGAATAACAACGAAATCAAAATCAATTTTAATGGATTTTTAAACGGACGTTTCCTAACAAACGACACCGACAACAACAACTATATGTTCACCAAGAACGAATTACAAAACGATTTCAATAAGCCCACAAATACCAATAAAAAGTCAGATTCTAGAGATACAAACACACCAACATCCAACACAAAGAAAGATCCCAAGGTCATTTCATGCTATAGAAGAAACTATATACAGATATCGTTGAACATCAGCATAGATGGATTCAAAACAAACAACAAACTCTTAAGACTCCAAAGCAACGAGTATGGTTACACCATCACCAGGGTCATCAAGTACTTTAAAATAGAAATAACTGCGAGCACAAATATTTCCAACAATCTGAAAGTTCCGATTTTCATTAAGAATATGAATAAAAACAAAACAAAAATGAAGGAAGAGGACAAAAACTCGTTGGATTACAAAGACGACGTCATCAAGCCATCGTTTATAAATACTAACGAACATATTATCATCTTGAACGATGAGTTTGAAATTGAAAATGGACAAATCGACAAGTTTTTCATTATCAAGAAGTTACAGTTCAAAAACGCCACACCTAATAATGGAAATTTGACCTTTCAAAACTACTACCATTTGACAATCAAACTCACTGCTATAGTTGCTGATTTGTATTATGATGATTATGTCGACGATGAGTTGAATAATGGATTAAACGGTAATGGAAATTCAGACAACAACGAGATTGTTTTGTATGAAATTGCCAGTGAACCGATTATTGTAAGAGGACGTAATCCAAATTTTTACACTGACCGGAAAGATATCTTGATAAAGGGCAGATCTGCAACATCCAAGAAAAGTTTCAAAAATGCCGGGGACGAGGAAGATGATGAAAAGAACAAACTCAATGACAACTTTGTCATTGGGGATGACGATGTGGGTGATGAAGATGATGAAGATGAAGAAAATTCTGGTGCTAATTCGGGAAACAAAAACGACGACGATGATATATCTCACGATTCTTCTTCTACGGACGAAGAGTACCAAACTCAAGGTCATCGGCTCCATATGAGTCAAGAGATGAAGCAAGGTCTTGAAAATCATTCCCAAGATCCCGAACAAGCTCCAAACAATCAAAAGCAACTTCAACATCTTCAAAATAGCCAACTGAAAGATGTCCCTCCACTAGCATACTCTTCGAACCTGTCGAACTTGGATTTGAAAGATGTAGATAGGTACAAGTATTTCCCCATATCAAATGTCTACTACTTACCACCCATCAATGTTGTTTACTTTCCTCACAGAGCTCATCAACAACAAGATTCTTTGAAAGACAAACCCGAACCACAATTTGAACCTCTCTTGGAAAAAAGAAAGAGTTCCAATGTATATTTCAAGTAAAGATTCTCTAGAATCTCTAATAAATAAATATTGGATTTGAGTGTATAATCGTAGTTAGATCTAGCTGACTCAAAAATCCACGAATCATATTTAAAGTTCGTAGAACTTCCGTGCTTCGCTATAAGCTAATTTAGCCCAACCGTCCCAGATAATTAGCCCATAATAAAAATAACCCGTTATGAGCCCCTATAACTCCAGTGCGTCTCCGACGTACTAGCCGTTTGCTGCACTGGTAAGTACTAATAGCCTCGAGTACCTTTTTAAACCCACCAAACCCCGTTACGAACCCCATCACAAAACCCGTTTCAACTCCCATTAGATATTTTTAGAAATCCCGTTAATAAACTCACTTATATTGCGTGATTTCTTTTCACAACTTTCTCCTAAAGAATTCATAAATCTTGATCTGAAAAATATCTTTTATAAAATTTAAAACATTAGCAAAGATAATTCAAGACTGTAGAGGGGGACGAATTATATCTTCACGTCACTACTTCAAGAGCTAAGCAAGTCTTTTAAAGAATTTCTCCGATTAGCGTCACTGATTCTTAAGTTTGTTCTAATCTAGACTACTGAGAATTCGGAATTATCCCCAAGATAATTGTGGTGGCAAAGCAAAGAGATACAAGCAATATTAATGACTGTCTGTTTGACTTACTATCATACTATCAGACTGACTGGCCGGTAGCCATCCCGAAGAATTTATCCTACTAAGGTATATTGAGTATTTATGGGCTATTTCCGAAAGATCAATGGTAATCAAAATCGCCAGTGTTCAAGCGGAATTGTTGTGAAATGTTTCCTTGATCTAGTGTAGCCAGCGCTGTCAATCTGGGGCACTCGGGAGTAAACTGTAGAGGTACCTTTAGTATTCTGTTCTGTCTATTTAGCAAAGGATTTCAACTGGTGGGGTGTCCACCTATCTAGTCTTCCATTCAATATGCTGCATATCATGAACCACCATTCTGTAACTAACTCGCTTAGTCCCCGTCTATGAGGTCTAGAGATATTGCAACATTTTGTGACACCTTCTTCAGTAAAATAACTGAATATGTAGACGTCGGCAAGTCAACTCCATCCAAGAAGCAATTGGTGTTGCCTTCATCCCCTTTGTTGAAGTCGAATTCTACGTGGCCACTCAGGACATCCTCCAACAGATAGTCTTAGCAGAGTTAGCCAAGTGCAGTATTATAGTTATTGCCTATTCACCACTTTGTCGTGGCTCCTTGTCCAATTCTGTGGTTGGAAATGGAGACATGCTCTTCTCATCAACTAAGCCTGATGCTATTAGAGTTCGATTCGAACGCCATAACTTAAGAACAATTTATGAGCCACAAAGTTATATGAATTTGCCCATGATATCAAAAAATGTTCTCTTAATTCTTTGGCGTTATCGCGGATCTTATCAAGGAAGATTTAGTACAAATTGACAAGAGCTTTAGGAATATTCTATCAAGAGTCACAGATATACCATAACCCAGCACTTAATTTTTTTTTGCATAAACCTGAAAAGAACTTATTCTAAGCTACCGCTAAGTTTGATATCATTATTAACTCTATGACGTATTTAAAACTTAATTCACCAATACGAAGATTAGAAATATCAGATCGCCTGATACCGGTGCTTTAATCCTGCTATTTAAGCTTTTCCTATGCAAAAACGAGATGTAATTTTCATATTCTTCAAGATTGTTGCAAAATCTTACGAAAAATTAACAAATGTACCGAGGCTTATTAAATAATCTTTGCAACGACCTAGAAGTTAACAACGTGAAGAGCGAAGTTATAAAATTCTTTATACTCATACATCACTTGATATATCTCAGATATAATGATTTCTTGCCAAAAAATGGCTTCAGAATATTTAAATTATTTTTTGCAGCATAAAATAAAATAGCCAAAAATATTATTTGAATGTATAAAATGACATAACCATAACATGCAAAATAGTGTGAGGTAGAATAGGGCATAGCTTCAAAATAGATTATGACAAGTAAACTATAGATGTGCAATATGACTATAAGATGTAAACTTGAGTTCTGAAAAACACACTTAAATAATAGTACATTTTTAAGTATAATTTTACTACATTGCTAATCTTAATGATCATGTGTTACTAATAAAGAGAGCTGATTATTCCTTTACTATCACCGATGCTGCTCCCATACCAGTGGCAATACACATACTGGTCAACCCGATTTCACCTTTCTTCAACACTCTCAAGATGGTGGCATATTGTCTTGCACCAGTGCAACCAAATGGATGTCCCAAAGCAATGGCTCCACCATTGACATTCAATTTTTCAGGAGGAATCTGTGCTTCCACAGCACAGTAGACACACTGCGAAGCGAAGGCTTCGTTGACCTCGAACTTGGCGACATCGTCAATGGTCAATCCCAACTTCTTTAAAACATGAGGAATTGCTACGGCTGGACCAATTCCCATAATTTCGGCTGGCACTCCCGAGGTGATGCATGTAACAAACTTCGCTTCAATCTTGTAGCCCTTGGCTTCAGCCAATGACCTTTTCATAAGCAAGACGGCAGCGGCACCGTCTGAGATTTGTGAGGCACTACCAGCATGTGTAGAACCATCCTTTGTAAAGACAGGTTTCAATTTAGCTAAGGATTCGGCAGTGACTCCCTTTCTTGGACCTTCATCGGTATCAACAATAATCTTTTCATATACAATATTGTCATCATCATCTTCTTCGGCCAAAATGGATTCGATAGGCAAAATTTCATCCTTAAAAGCACCAGTGGCAACGGCCCTTGAAGCATTTTGGTAAGATTTGGCTGCAAATTTGTCCTGGCTTTCACGTGACACCTTAAACTGAGTCGCGACATTCTCACTAGTTATTCCCATAGGAATCAAACACTTCTGGAACTCGGCATTGTTCTCGTAATGTTTGTCGATCCTAGGCACAGCATCTGGTCCGTAGTTAGCAGACATGGACTCAACACCAGTCGCTAAACCACAATCGATTTCTCCACATTTGATCTTGTTGGCGATGTTGGAAATCGCCATCAAACCCGATCCACACCAACGGTTGATAGCGAAAAATGCCGACGACAGGGGAATACCTGCGGCCAAACAGGCCCCACGATTTTCAGAGGCTCCAGAGGCTCTGTTCAAAACATTACCACAGGCAACATCTTCAATCAAGGTAGGATCAACACCGGTTTTCTCAATAAACGCTTCCAAAAACTTCTTTAATATATAGTCCGAGCCCACATCCTTGAAGCCACCCTTACCACCTTTAGTCAAGGCAGTTCTATAGGCAGCGACGATAACTACGTCGTCTGGGTTTTTTTGGGAAATTGATTCTCTGGTCATTGTGTGGTGATAGAAATTATTAAAGTTTGGGGAACCTGTCTTATATATAGTATTTTCACAAGATGCATAGTTAATAGCAGCCGTGGTGAGCTCGGATGAGGGAGACAATTTCCATTTTGGGATGGCCTGTGATAGTAATTAGTGAGAAGCGAAATGAGATGCGAAATATCTCCCCAAAATTTACCGAGTTAATGGTGAACGTGAACGGTTTAGTGACTCTCTTTTGGCGGTACTGATGTCTACAACCATGCTGTCTTGGTGATATTCTGTTCAGGCTTCCTGGGAGAATTTAGAATGGACTATATGAAGGATAGTTATATGAAGGAAGTGTCTATCATCGGCTCTTCTTTGACCTGTATATACTAGCGGGCATTGATTGCATCCCTTGGAAGTGAAACGCGGGGTTGAGATTGGTGGTACACGACTTATGATTAGTGATCCGAGACAAGACCATGAGAAGACAGTAGTGAAGATTATAAGATATTAGTGGCTCTAATGAGATACCAGTAGCACTCATGGACTACTACTCACCCAAGGGCGGCTACTTATACAGAGTTTTCTACTTTTCATTCACGTCAGCATATATTGCCGCTATAAATCATAAATAATCCAGTTATTCCTTGACAAGAACTGATGCAGCTCCCATACCTGTACCAATACACATACTGGTCAATCCGATTTCACCCTTCTTCAACAATCTTAAGATGGTGGCGTACTGTCTGGCACCAGTGGCACCCAATGGATGTCCCAAGGCAATGGCACCACCCTTGATGTTCAACTTTTTAGCTGGGATGTTGCATGCTTCGGCAGAGTATAAACATTGTGCGGCAAAGGCTTCGTTGACTTCAAATACATCAACGTCAGAAACAGTCAAACCAGTTTTCTTTAAAACAGAAGGAATGGCAACTGCTGGTCCGACACCCATGATTTCTGGAGGAACACCCACAGAAACACAGAGGACAAACTTACCCTCGATTTTGTAGCCCTTGGCTTCGGCCAAGGATCTTCTCATAAGCAAAACGGCAGAAGCACCGTCGGAAACTTGCGAGGCATTACCGGCATGTGTAACACCATTTTTATTGAATGCAGGCTTCAATTTAGCTAAGGATTCGGCAGTGACTCCTTTTCTTGGACCTTCGTCAGTGTCAACAACGATCTTCTTGTAGGTAACCTTTTCATCATCGTCTTCTTCGGCTAAGAGAGATTCAATTGGCAAGATTTCGTCCTTGAAAGCACCGCTCGAAACGGCACGTTCGGCTTTTTGGTAAGAATCGGCAGCAAAGGCATCTTGCTTAGTTCTTGGAATAGAATACTTGGATGCAACGTTTTCGTTTGTGATTCCCATAGGAATCAAACATTTGGCCATCTCTGGGTTATCTTGTAAGTGATGGTCGACTTTTGGTATGGATTGTGGGCCGTAGTTTGAAGACATGGATTCAACACCTGCAGCCAAACCACAGTCAATTTCACCACACTTAATTTTGTTGGCAATGTCGGAAATGGCCATCAAACCAGAAGAACATTGTCTATTGATTGCAAGGAAAGCAGCTGAGTTTGGAATTCCTGCAGCCAAACAAGCACCTCTATGTTCCGAGGCACCAGCGGCTCTGTTCAAGACGTTACCACAGGCAACATCTTCAATCAACTTAGGGTCAACGCCCGTTTTTGCAAGGAATGCTTCTAAGAACTTGGCTAAAATGTAGTCCGATCCAACGTCCTTGAAACCACCCTTGCCACCCTTGGTCAAGGCAGTTCTGTAGGCAGCGACGATTACTACATCGTCTGGATTTTTTTGGAGAATCGACTGCTTGGAGGATGGAGATAATTGTCCACTTAATTGATTTAATCTTTCCATTTTGTAATAACCGGTGATGGTGAGAAGTTTAAGAAATTCAGGCGATCCCAGTATTTATATATTTTTGAGAAAATCACAAGCGGTGTTTCCCCATACTTTACATTTTTTTTCGGTCTCCACACGAGCCGAGGAGATGTGGGCCGAGGTGCCACTAGTTTAGAACGTCAGCTCCGTAGTCTATAGATGATACTGGACAACTACTAGGCGACGGCTTCGGAATATAATTCTGCAGGATAAATTATAGGAAATCTACTTTGGGGATATCTACTGGGGACAGTTCTATAACTAATCGATGATCGACTTGAGGAACTTGTGGGGATTGTAGGAACTTCTGTAGATACTAGGAAATTCGGAACACCCAGGCTGACCATATCACATAATAACTGCCTGATGAGTAATATCTGGTCTAGTGGCGATTCTTATCGTAATGATCCGGTCATTAAATATCGAGCCTAGTGAGTTGTTATAAGTCTGAATAAGTCTGTTGTCACATAGTTAGGATTTTTGGTATCTATAAAGATTCAGCACCAAGCAGAATTTTAGTCTTCTAAACTCCCTTTACCAGTAACCCATGGCTTTCTAAGATATGGTCTTGGAGGAGATGATTTTTTGTAAATGATTACGTCATCTTCACTCCATGTTGAATAATATGGGCAACAGCTCTTAATTTTACTGACTAAATTAACATCTATAATATATTGGGGGCGATTTCAGGTTAGTTTTAGATGTTAACCTAGTTAGTAGAGGCAATTTTGGTCAATATTCCACTAGCTGAATCAAATGGTATATATTTAGTATACTGCATATAATATATATAGATAAAACACTCTTGAACTCATATTTGGAATCTATCCAAAGAAAAAACTACTTAATATTTGGCTGAAACACGATAAAAGTACTTCCCTTGATCATTCACGTTGTGAGTTGCTTGAGTTTCATAAACTTTATGGAGTGGGGTTTTCGAATAGAGTATGAAGAATTGTAGAGTACATATTGTTTAGGGTCTGGGGATTTTCAACTTTCCTGAATACCAAGTCTTGCTTAATTTTTTTAAACAATTTACATTTAGCCAGATTTACTATTATTAATTAAACAATAGATGCCAGATTTATCTTTTAAATCTTTTAAAAATTTTCAATATTTTTAATCTATTTTCTCTTAAAGAAGGATAATAATTAGAGGTTTATTTTATTTAAATAATCTCTATCATTTTTAATTATATATTTGGATGTTGGACTGTTTGTCCTCTAAGGAGTTCCTTGAGATGGGTTAATTATGACGTTAGTCAGTAATGATTTTATCATCTATGGGATTTAGTTCTTTTTTATTGCCGTGTACGAAAGGATATCAAGATGTTTTCCAATGGTTTTATGATATTTATGATATTTACGGTCATCTCTAGAGTATAACAATTGAGATTATTAGTATAGAACATGGAGTACGTCATATGGAACATTAGTTAATTGCTTTTCCTTCTAAATTACTTCTAAATTCATTTTGCGCTTACTTAAGCATACATATGACACTTGTAATCGAAGATTACGCTTACATAAGCAAGTTTATTTTTATGCACTTATTTAATTTACGCTTATATAAGCGCGAATTATTGCAAAATATAACGATTCATTTCATATAAAAGGACTGAAGAATTCCCATAAAATGTCCAACGTGTTTCCTTATAACATTCAAACTACAAACAATGAAGGTTGAATATTTCGATGAATGGCAGGCTGTCAGTTATGTACAAATCATTTGGTTCGCGGTGCTTGCATTCGCTAATATTGTACTCCTCTTCACCTTCTATTCTAGTTTCCTGAATAAAAAACAATTGTGGATGTTCTCAGGTTACTTTGGAGTCTTCACCATAGCCAAGATTGCTGGGGGAGTACTTGGGATCATCTTCTTACATAAACCAGAGTTCGACCAAGGTCTCTATATTGCAGTATATGTATGTGATTCCGTCTCGCTTGGGATGTTATTGAAGAGCAGTTTCCCATTTATCCAACGTATGTTGAAAAAAGAAGCTAACCCTGACCAAGAGATGTATAATGGGGAGCCCATCAAAGGTTATGGTCCTTTTGATGTCGAGACGAAGCCTGTGAAGCCCACGCTCATCCAAAAGTATTTCCTGGGTCCATTCCAATTCCTCACTTTATTGGTGCTTGTTTCAGTGATATTATCGATTGTTGGAAGTAGTCTGATGTCTTCTTCTAATGGGAGTGTTACTCCACTAAAAGTGTCCTCGCTATTGTTTCTCGCTTCCACGCTCGTCCTTGGAGGAATTGTGATATACGTCAACTTTAACAACCCAAATTACGTGTTTCCAGCCAGACTTCTTATGTGTTGTGCCTTTCTTTTGGTTGTAAGATGTCTCTATTCGATTTTGTCCTCCTTTAACCATTTGAGTTTTACCAATCCATCGAAATTCTCGTTGATGTTTGGAGACTATAAGTATTTCACATTCCTTGCGTTGTTGATGGAAAGTTTGGTTGGGATCGCATTGATATTGACGTACCAGTGGTTTTTAAGAAAGGGCAGATTTAACTAGTATTCTGATAGAGACGATAAAGCTCTTCAAGAAGCTTTGCTATAGAATACATATAAATACATTCAAATACATATGAATATATCTAAATACATACTAAACTAATAATTATTGTACATTTTGTATGACTATGAAATTTAATCTAAGAGAATTTAATGGGGTAAGAACGGCATTGTCTTCAAATTCCAAGCCATTGGGTAATCATGACTTGTCACGACTCTATTATATACATCAGCCGCCACAACTTCAGACCTTGAACCATTCAAAATGAATCGATGGTTCAGTCACTTTAGATGGAGTAAAGTCCAAGGCGTAAGTAGTTTACCAAAAATAGTTCCAGGATAAGCATTAATTCAAATTAATTAAGATATTGATGAGTTCTAACGGGTTCTCGTACCTATTCTTGTCATTGATTCAAATTAATAAAGATATTAATGAATTCTAACGGGTTCTCTTACCTCTTCTTGTCATCTCTGGCAATTTAAATGGAACCTTCAAACTTGCAATCTTATAATTACTTGCGATATTCTTTGGAATTCCAAATGCTTCGGCTTGTGCAACTGTGGCACTCTTGATGTTTGCACCCAAAGCTTTGAACAAACCAACTAATCTTGTTGGTTTCATGTTCAACTCATTGGCCAATGGAGGTAACTCTACCATAAAGTTATTGATATGAAGAATGATTGCCAACAAGTAACATAGCAACTTATCTTCGTGATGAGGATCGATTAAAAATGATCTGTCCTTCGATTTACCAAACTGACCGGCTCTTGAAATGGCGAATCTTTCCAAAATCCCATCAACAAGAATTTCCGAAGGCTTGTTTTGTAATCTGGTCATCAACGTAGTTTTGTCTTTAACTCTTCTGTTATCGTATACGCCAAACAATAACGAGGCATAACTCAAGAGCTGTAATTTCTCAGTGTTTTCACTGGCTACAATTTGGGGTAAATGCTTAGCAACAAAGGTAGATTTGCTGTATGGTAAAAGTTCCAATCTTGCAGTTTCGTCAGTCTCGCTAAAGATTGATCCAACACGTAAGAAGTTCCATTCCTTTTCAGGTATTATGTTATAAGTAGGATAGATATCTTCGACGTTTCTAGCATCAACATCAGCCACAGGGGTAGGTCTGTCGTTTATGACGTTAGTGGCCATATTTTCTCTTGTAGGCAAGTCTTGAGTAGATTCTTGAACATGATCAACAATATCCATTTCGATATCTTGCAATTTCTCAGAGTCAATTCTATTCTTTTCCAAGTTGGTGATGGCGGCTTTGGCTTTCTTGGTACCAAATGCTTCACCTAATGCATTACGCTGAGAGACGTTACGTACACCCGCTTGTTTGACCTTTGGTCCGTCGTAGACTCTCTTTGATTTAGCTGTGACTTTGGCACTGACAAATGGTGATTTGAACAAATCAACGGATTTTTGGATAGGATCGTAGAGAGCAAGAATGTAATCGTTTTCTTCGTCTTCAAGAGTTTCCCCGTTGTAATCTAAGGTATCGTTCTCTCCATGAAGTGTGAATTTATCAGATTTCTTGTGTTTATAGAGATCAAATTCGGTCTTGCTGGGTACGGACAAACCGTTGAAGAATGACCCGATAATCGATACTGGTTCTTCAGTAAGCGAGGCTACCTTAATCTCAGTTGTTTTGGATTTCTTAGACATGCTGAAGTGTTTGGGTGTTGTTGGCTCTGTAGTAGTCTCAGTTTAAGTCTCATCGCATTTTAAAAAAGTTTTTAGAAACTCACGTGACTGGATTAGCGGGATGGCTCTAGTACAATATGGAGTGAATTTGAATGAGAATATTAGTGAGTTTGTTGGTATAAGAGTAGAAAAGATTAGCTAATGTCCATAGAAATCACAGGAATAGTAGCAATTGATCTAGTTGTTTAATGAATTCTTGGGATTGATTTACTAGATTTTAGTGAGGTCGCAAATACTATCACTATATCCTCCAAATTTAGTGATATTTTCACCATGATATTGAGACTATTTGCGAGTGAAGGTTTTGAGATATCACTAAAAAAAATAATTTAGAGAGATTTAGAGAGATTCTCACGAATTCTCACAAATTCTCACTATCTAATTAAACATCTCGTTACTAAAAGTGACTGTTTGATATCATTATGTCATACATTGACAATATCAGTCAGTCATATTATGAAGTCCTCGGTGTGACACCAAAATCAGAAACCGCCGAAATCAAGGCCGCTTATAGAGAGAAGTTATTATCAAATCATCCCGATAAAATCGGTTCCACAGCTTCAGAACATGCCATAACTTTGATTAAAGAAGCTTACCAGACTCTTAACGATATAAATAAGCGAGAAGATTATGACGAGTCGCTACAAAAGTCTATACAACGACAAGGATTCAATATCAGCGGCGATGGTCTAGATACTTACAGTTTGAATGACTTTGAGGTAGACGAAGACTTGCTGGTATGGCTGAAGAACTGTCCTAGATGTCAGGCTCCGGCCAGTATCAGTTTAAGTGAGGACGATCTTGAAAATAATGGTACTGATGATGGAATGGGCGGGTACGATATAATAGTACAATGTTTGAGTTGTAGTTTATGGATAAAGGTGAAATATTATGAGGAAGAGTAGTGAGAGGATAATCCTTGAGAGATTAATAGACAGAATAATGACCGAAGAGTCCTAATAGAAATTAGTAGACACAATAATGACAGGACTCGACTCTACAACACAAACCACCATTAGAATAATGACAGGAACTCAAATACTCTGGATCTCTATGAGAATCGTCTCTAATACTGCGATATCACACTTTTCTAGGAGAAATAGACCCACTTGGTTGACCGTTAATTTGATAATTTGACGATTTGTTAACCCATGACTCAGTGATTCAAATCAGACTACCTTGTTGATTCTGATATTAGACTCCTCAATTAGTATTAAACTCAAAAATTTAAACAAACGAGCTTAGTTTTACTTACAAGGACAGACTAAATTTGTAAATATTGTATAAAATATATATAGAAACGAAAGCCTGCGAGAACTCAGAGTTCGGAGAGAAGAATAAAAACTCTTGAAAGTCCTGAAAGAATGAGACGTCGGAGACTTCTGAGTATGAAGATTTAGACAATTCTCAAGTTCTAATGTTCTTAGAGTTCTCTCTTATATCTTTAAAAGAATGAATTCTAGATAACTTGATATACTTCATAAACTAGAAACTTCTCCCATTCTCCCATTCTCCCATTCTCCCATTCTCCCATTCTCCCATTCTCCTATTCTCCCATTCTCTCTATCTCTTCATTTGTATCATAATTTTGACGGTAAGATATACACTTATAATACGAATATATCACTACATATAAAATTAATGGCCTGCCCTTTATCATTTATTATTTTTCACCTTGCTTTCTAACTCCTTTGTCCACTCATCCAACTCTTTGGTGATGATCTCAATCTTGGACACTTTGGTGTCGATATCATTCAACATGGATGAATAACTCTGAAACTCTTCGTCTAAAGGTTAGTATGGTGAATTGACGAGGTGACAACTATAATGTGATTTGATAAAAGAAGGATAGAACTGAAATTGGTCATTGTTAGTTTTGGCAATTGTCACAATCAGGTAAGTTCTCTGTTGTCGTAATGGATTTATATTTCACTCTCAGTACCATAAAATGAGTTACCGACTGACACTTTATATTCTGACACTATCCTGAGACTATCATATCCAGCCTCGGGTTTCATTCCTTATCCCGTTTTTAGTCCTGTTCTTATCCCGTTTCTTGTCTTGACTCTTCTCCGTTTCTTATACTTACGTAACTGTTCTAATCTCTCTGCATCCTTTTCCAACACATTCAAATTCTGTTCCAACTTGATATAATTCAAAGATTGGTTGGTATTGAGGTTTTCTAGCAAGTTCAAATCTATGGTGGAAATGTCTGTGTCTGTTTCTATGACATTGGAAAGCGAGGTTAGACCATGGCTGATGAGTTTTGCCGTATCCTTCAGCGCCATTGTCCGAGTTTTGAATAATTAACCAGTCATATATAAAATTCAACTAGTCCTTAGTCTAGTTAAATTGGTGAATCTCTTATTTATGACTAGCTGTTGAAGATATACGGAGTCCTTTGTTGTTTTTAAGTTCTTTCTAGTGTTGTTCTGGGGTAGATGAAGAATACTGCACATAAATTAAGAGAGTTTAGAGGTTAGAGTTGGACATGCCGTCATATATGGCAAATATACGTACAAGGTTGGTGGATGCTAAGCTCTCTCTAAAGGGAATCTAATCAATCGTAAGTTTGAGCTAAGAATTCTAGAAGTATATAAAGGGAATATATAGCGCTCATTACGTGAGAGCTGGCCTAACTCTTTCATCAACTTTCCATAGTTGGAATAAAAGGTTTAACTCTATCGATCTCTCTAGAAATCACTCAGGGCTACTAAACTCAACAATCCGGCTACTAATTTATCACTACTCAAGTTATTTAGTTCATTTATTATATATACAAGAGAAACAAGACTACTAATCTTGTTCAAGTACTATTGTTACTCTAGAGTCTCAAAAGTAGGGGAATCAATGTAGAGTGAAATATGTGAATTGCGGAAATGCTGAAGTTTATCATCAGAAATTGTTGCGGACAATCGTCTCATATCTAGAATAGAGGTATTCTCTAATGAAAATTCTATCAAATCTCTAATTCTTGCTCCAATTCCCAAGTAATGATCTCTTCTCCTAATTCTTCTCCTAATTGTTCACCTAATTTCTTCCATTGTACAATTTATACATATCCTCTTTTCCTGTTTGGATATTTGTCCACTTTTTAGTTGGTTTGGTATTCATTACCTCCACGTAATCCACCTTTTCTGGTTTGTCGATCAAATGGGTCATACTGACTCTGATTTTCGATTCCTTGGTGATGATTTCGAAAAGTCCGGGCAATTTGTCGGCGGCTTTTCTCAAGGCTTCTCTCGCTACTCTTTCGTGAATGTTTCCTCTGATTTCAAAAAGTACTTTACCAGTAGGTACTCTAACTGCCCAATGGTCGAAAGCACCCTTACCCTTACCCATTCTGGTCTGGTTACCTTTCACACATACGGGCGTGTTACAGGTGAATCTGGTGATCAAGTCGGCTCTCGCAGGACGAAGCTCTCTCTTTAAAACCTTGTCGGCAGCTTGAAGTTGGTTTGCTGCAAAACGGATTCCTTTGGATTTTAAACGTAAACCATATTCACCGAATTCTAACGAGTTTCCCTTTATCGACCCGCCGGTTCTGACGGAAACACGGCCTTTGAATGCTTTTCTCATTTGCTTGTATCTTGGAGCATACTCGTGCTTATATCTGAGGGCTTGAATAAGAGGAGAAGTGACTGGAGATCCACGGAGAGACATGATCCCGCCGAACCCACTACTGATCCCTGACATAAGTCTACTTAATCCCAACATATTAGATGATTAGTGTTGAAGTAGTGTTGAGAGTTAGTGGTGAAGTTTTCTCGATTTTTTCAGTGAGTTCAAGTTACACAAAAATGTGGCTCTATAAAAGAGAGATCGGAACTATGAGAGATCAGAACAAGAGGGACAATTAGAACTTGTAGATCTAAAACTAATACAGAAATAAAAAGTAACGTTGTGAACTTATAGAGTCATAGTTGGGTCGAAAAATTTGTTTCTTCACTAAAAATTCGTGCCATTAGTAGCTCCAGTAATATTCTGTCATAATATAAGACAGTTTCCGTTGTATTATGAAATTTTGCTCAGTATCAAGATATCAAAATATCTAGTTACGTCAACTCTCTGGTTGGTTATAGCGTAGCTTTTCTCTAAATTTTCTAGCGTCTACATCGTTATCACATCGTCTAAAGTTATTGAATTTCTTCTATTTACAGGTAGGTATTTGTTGAGCGAGTAGACAAACTGACACGCTGTGGTTAGAGTATCAATGAAGTATCAATGAAGTATTAAGTTGAAGATGTGGGGTTAATGGCATACAATACTGGCTTGGGCAATATTGTTGAGGTCGAAGTAAGATTTGATGAGTCGTAATAAGTCTTCCAGGTCCTTTGGCTGGCTTTTACTCGCTTTGCTCGCTTTGCTGATCACGGTCCACTCATAAGGTCCTGCTGATGGATAATTGATGATGTTAGACTGAATAAACTTGAATGAGCGTAGGCACGCATTGACTAATCCTTAATGACCAGTCCTGATTATTGACCTCAATAACATCCCAAGCAACTTCGCTTCGCTCAGTTGCTTGTCAGTTACTTGTCAATTATCTAATCTCAATTGAAAAGTACTTGATCAAGTCTCCCTCCACACGGCCATGGATTTTATTAATCTCTTCCCTAGTCAAACTTCTATCCATGGATTGGTAATTAATCCTATAGCACTGACTCTTTCTTCCTGTTTTTGGATGGATAAACTCATCAATATTTACAACGCTTTCGGCCAAGTCTCCGGCATGAGTACGTACGAATTCCATGACATCATTGGCATGGAGCAATGAGTCCCCTGGTAACCAGAATGAAATGTCTCTTGTAATGCCCGGGTACTTTGAGTATGGAACAAATGTCGCGATCTTGCCCTGTTGGAACTGTTGGCTAAACCTTTCATCCAATGTCCAGAATAATCTGATATCAGGAATTCCAAATAACAACATGGCGATTCTGTCGATCCCGATCCCAAATGCCCACCCAATCTTATCGTGTCCGAGACCTGAGTTTAAAAGGACTTGTTGTTGGACCAAACCACATCCGCAACACTCTAACCATTCTCCCTTCCACCAAACTTCAATCTCCCAAGAAGGTGACGTCCAAGGGAAGTATGCTTCGACCCATCTGACTTTGAGCGGTTCGTTCAAATAAGGTTCGGTGCTTCCAGCCAATTTCGCTGACTCCCTGGCACTTTCAAATACCTGGTTCACCAAGTACTCAATGGTCTTCTTGAGATGGACACTGAGTAAAACTGCCTGTCTCTCAGTCATACAATCTTGCTTGACATTATTGATATTAATGGGCTTTTCTCTGAATGGATCCTCAACGATGATATTGGTTTTAGGGATCAACTCGATATCCGCAAGTATCTTTTCCTCCACGTTGACGTCATCTTTCGACCACAATCTAGCACCCTCCATTTGGTGGAACGCCGGATAATGCGTCCTATCAATCTCGTCCTTTCGATACACATCGGCAGTAATTATATACCCTGGAGTCGTACACTCTTGGAAACACTGGTTTTCATGGGCTGAAGTATGGGTACGTAACAAGTTCTCCTTGTTCAAGTAGTATGTGTCAGATTTGGATCTTCCTGGATGATCTTCAGGAAATCCCAACACATCAAAGTTCTGATATTTCGTAACTCCCGGCTTGAAATCGTTATAGAACGTATAGCCCATGTTCTGGAAGTTTCTCTCGATTAATTCACGCAAGATTCCAATGGGATGGTTGGGGTTTTGGTGAAGTTGTCTCTTGGTGAGTTCAAGAATGAACGGTGGGATATTGGTCCACTCGTCGGTCTTGTAAGTTTTCCCATCCAAGGGAATTTCGTCGGGGTATTTTTGAAGCTGTGAGGCGCTTCTGATGAAACTGGATTTAGAAAGTCCTCCTCTAAGGAGTACCCTGGTTGGGGATAGTACTTTCAACATACTGGCGTTGATTAAGTTGGTCCATTTCTAGAAATTTGGACTGAAAAAGTATCCTGTATATTATCCTGTACATAGTTGAGATCACCTAGCCGGAGGAGCCTGAGTTACGGACTAGTTTAGAGGATACAAATCTCGTGAAGGTGTGGTTCGGCCATTCTATAGCTACATAATTCTATTGATTTCTTTAAACTTCGTTATTTAGAGTCTTTGTGAGGTATTGTGATTGAGAATTATTCTATCATTTTGTCTCTCTTCCTAGTTCTACCATGTATCCTCCTTATACCTTCCGTTGTCTTCCATTTCTAACACATACCCCTCGGCTTTGTCCTTTGCAACCTTTCCTGCTTTGATCAAAATCTCTGCCAACGTAATTCTAACCTGTTTGGGCATTTTTCCACTTGATCCACATACAAACACTATAGCATTCTGGTTAAACATCAACTCGGCTATCAACTCATACTCAGCAAAAAGCTTATCCTGAACATACTTCGTCTTTGATCCAGGGTCTCTGGAGAAACATGGAAACATGTTGAGCTTGTTTTGCTTGACCAATGAATCCCATTGCTCCTCAAAGAGATAATCTTTGGTCTTGAAACGACATCCATAGAACAAGTATAATTCTTGAGCCTTGTTTCTGGTGATATCTTCGATTAATGATTTCATTGGGGCTATGCCAGTTCCTGGCGATATTAAAATAAGTGGAGGGTTGGGAATGCCGGGAAGTGTGAAGTTCATATGGCTTTTTTGGAGCGAGATAATGATGTCGTCATTTGGTGAAAGCAGCTTCAACCATTTCGAACAAAGACCTCTTCTAATTCTGCGGATCATCGTCTTGTACTCCACAAGCCCAACCACTAATTCTAGCAGGTTACTATTTGGGCCGGATGCTATCAGGAACAATCTTGGTTTGATTTTTGGAAACAAATCAAAAACGTATTCCAACGGGATCTTTAAATTATCCTGGAATTCCAACAACGTCTCTAAGATCAGCCTTCTGGGTCTGTTAGCGTAATTGTACAATTCTTCTGGGTCTTCGTAACTACTAAATTCCTTTAGTTTTTCCTGTTCTCTATCACCATCGGGAGTGGATGCGTCGGTAAAGTGCCATAGCGTCATAAAGAACCATTTGCTTGGAATGGCGACCAAGTCTATATGATGTGTAAGAAGCGATCTAAGAGTTAGGCATGAATTGTCGATGATTCCTCCCGATATTGTGGGCAAATTTCCTTCAATAATCAACGGTTTGTCTGCAAATGGAATCCAGTGAGGTTGCAGCTGGATCAATAAATCCACGCTTTTGTCGTCATTGCAAGGATATAATGCTGCCGTATCTCCAGGGATGTATTCTAGATTCTCTGACTCTATAATGACATGTCTTACATCCTGGAAATGATCCTCAGCCGTGATTCTTTTATTCAATTTGAGAGTTCCGCGAAACAACGACTTCTCGGAGTTCAATCTTGTGAGAGAGATGGACGATTCTTTGCCATATGTATCTATGTCAGCACCATCTTTGTCCAAAACTACAGGGTTTATTGGTGGAAATAACGTATTTTCCTCAACCTGGACAAGATCTGGAAAATGTGCTTGTAACAGAACGATCAACTGATCTTCCCATTCCTTATAGAAACCATCCAATCCTTCTGGTGACATTTCGTTACCTTCACATCTTGGAGAAAGTTCCATACACCCCAACTGTGATAATCTGGTATGTATTTTCTTGATAGCATAGTTGAATCTAGAGTAGGACGAGTCTCCCAAGCCAAACGATGTGAGGTGTATGTGGTTGAGTAAGTCGTGAGGTAACTTCTTCTTGAGAAGAAATTTCATGAATTTCTTGGAGTTCCTGGGTAAGTCTCCCTGTCCGGTAGTTGAGCAGATGACTATCAAGAAACTTGTGTCTGTTACCAACTTCTTCAATGGATACTCATCGAGGGCGGCCAACGTTGGTTTTAGCTGAAGGTATTGGAGTCTTTTGAAGAGGAAACGAGCATAGTCCTCGGCATTTCCTGTTTCTGACCCATAAAGGATCGTAACGGATTCCGGTTTGGATGAGTAGTTGTGCATTCTAACGACTACTGAAAGTGAAATATCGAATCGACCGATTTCACTTCTACTATCGTACGGGAAATTACGGGTTAGTAACCTGCAAACTATAGCCTAACTCGCACTGCAGTTTATCGGCCAAGGAATTCAAAATTTTCAGAGTAAACAATCAAAACCAAACACTATCATCATACACCATGCCACCAAAAAGAGTCTCCACGCCCAGTTCTCCAGCCTCGAAGAAACAGCGTGTTGCACATTCTACTCAAGAACTTGATCTGTTCTTTTCGTCAACCGTCAATTTGGTGCTTGACTTGCAGGACGACGCAACCCAAGAAAAACTAGCAATACCATTTATCAAACTTCCCTCCAAGAAATTATATCCAGACTACTATCAAATCATAGAGGATCCTATCTCCATCTCAGACATCCAGAAGAAATTTCATAAATCGAAACACTCCACCACGACTGAATTCGTTCAAGATTTTCAACTACTCCTCGATAACGCTGCGAAATACAATAATCCTGAATCATGGATTGTGTCCAGCGCTCAGAAAATATGTGACTTTGTAAAGGGCCAAGTGGCTCAGTTTGAATCTGGACCAAAGAGTTTGAAATTAAAGCTTAAAAATGTAGATGAAGATTCAGAGATTACCTATGAAAAGTTACCAGAAGAATGCTCTGAAGCACTTCATGATATCATGAACCATCAATTTCCTGAAGGGGTGCTTGCAGCTCCTTTTATAGATGATGTTGATACTGTTACATATCCCGACTATCTCAATTATGTCGCCAAACCAACATCATTTTCCAACGTCTTGAACCAAATCGAAAAGAAGAAGTTATTCTCCCCCAAATTATCCATATCTGAAAACTTGCAAACATTCTATGATGCCACCGTATTAATATTTTCAAATGCTCAACAATACAATGATCCCTCGTCAGACATTCACCAAGATTCCATAAAATTGCATGAATATTTCGATCAGCTCTACGGCAAGCTAGTCAGTGGAAAGAAACTCACTCTCAAGCTCAAACCAAAGGTCAAACTCAGTATAAAGTTGAAGCACGACGATAAGAAGAAAAAGAAGGAAGTTAAAGAAGTCAAGCAAGAATTGGAAGAAGTGGTAGAACCAGAAGACGAAGAAGTTGAACCCGAAGCCGAACTCGAGAAGGAACCTAAAGTAATCATTGTTGAAAAATCAAACCTCAACACCCTTGGGAAATCGCAACCATCCATACCTGTGAAGGATTGTATAATTCAAGAGACCGCGCTTTCATCTTCTCTCACCGTTGTGAGCAACATTACTCAACACACTCAACAAAGAGCTCATCAACACATCAATTTACCACTTCCTAAGAATCAAGAAGTCAAACGGTCTCTTTTCCCTACTCAACTTGCAGCTCCTCTCACGACTTTTTTCGAATACAAAATCCCTTCAAACGGGTATGTTGGACAATCATATACAGTAGCACTTCCTACAGATGTGCTGCCTTTCGCCACTTTTAAAGTGTCCCTCCACAAATTATTATATGAAATAAAAAAGGATGATTTGATTAATGGCCATGGATACTTGAACCTGACGTCAGACGAAGATTTCCAATGTAAATTGTTTGTTAATGACGAGGAAGTATCCAACGGTGGAGACTGTTTTGCTGAAAAGAACACTGAAAAGAAGGACTTGTTGAGCTTACAGTTTGACTTGAAATTGAGTGGAGGTTTGAATGTGGTGGACTTTGAATGCAAAGTAGCCCCAGGTTTGAGCAGAAAGATCAAACACACAGAGGCTGAAGTCAGTGAGGAGATTGCCGGCAGACATACTAGACATCAATTGCAACAGATGAAAATGACCTGGGATGTGGAGAGGATCAGTTTCTATGTTGTGTGCAATACTGTGTGAAATTAAGTACAAGATGACCCTGTAATACATGTAAGAACTGTCCAGAATAAGATGAGCTTTCTGTTAGGTCCATCTAGAACAAATCAAGCCTGTCACATATCTTACCACCATTCATATCCACTTTCATATAAAAGATGCTATAAGCTTAGAATCCAATACTTACATTTCTGACATCTCTGAGGTGCCAGATCCAATTTCTCATGCGTTGAGAGCTGTACTATATAAATTGATATGTAACATACTATTTACCAATACAAAACTTTGAAAACACTACTCCAAGAATCTCCTCTACACCTATAGCATGGCCGCTGATCTTTCCGATCCCTTCGACGGATTGCTTCAAGCTTTCAGTTGCCAAAACGACGTCGTCTTGAGCTTTCCAGAGTCGAAATTGTTCGAGTCCATGTAAAACATCGTTTTCGATTAGGTCCTGAACTCTGGAAGAGACGATTATTGGGTCTGTTGAATCAGAGAGCGAGATTGACTTGAAGTTTTCGACCAAAGTGTTAGTTAAATCTGCCATTCCATATCCAGTTATACATGATACCACGTGAAAGTTTTCAACCGGGATATCCAACTGTTGAGAATATTTTGTAGCCACTTCAACAGCCGTGTAGCTTTTGCTGGCTGTACTTGAATGTGTGACTTGTTCTGTTAGAAGATCTTGCTTGTTCAACACAACAATAATCTCTTTGCCCTCTTTTTGCAAGAACGATATATGTCCAAAGAGTTCGTCGTATCCCTGTGTGGAATTCACTGGAAGTACTGCAATAACTAAATCTCCAGTTAGTGACTTATCCTTTGCTCTTCGTATTCCTTCTCTCTCTATGGAGTCTGCCATATCGGTTCCTCTGATCCCTGCAGTGTCACCAACCACAACTTTGTAACCACTGATATCCAATGGAACATCTATAACATCCCTTGTTGTGCCGGCAATATCACTTACAATCGCAGCATCTTTGTTGGCCAAATAGTTTAATAACGACGATTTTCCAGCGTTTGGAGGGCCTAGAAGAATCAACTTGACTCCCTTCACCAAGATTTCTGACCGTCTCACCTTGATTAAATACTGCTCGATTTGTTGTTGCAATTTATTGATATTCCCATCAACTTTGTCGAATAACTCTGCCACTTCTTCGACATCGTGTTCTTCACCAAAATCTATAACCGTGGTCAACAATGCTACATTATTAATGATCTCGTCTCTCCAAGTTTGGAAAAGGTTTTTAGTGTTTCCTGTAAGTGAAGATAACGCAGCGATCCGTTGAGTCTCTGTTTCGGCGTCTATCATCTCGCGGATCCCTTCGATTTCTGTCAAATCGAACCGTCCATTGATGAATGCTCTTCGTGAGAACTCTCCATTTTCAGCGTATCTAATCTGAATATCGCTTGAAGGATCGTGAAGTTCCTTTATAGCCTTTAGTACCGATTGTATGATGGCTGTACCTCCATGCAAGTGTAATTCAAGCAAATCCTCGCCAGTATATGATTTTGGAGACTTGAAGTAAATCACAAGTGCCTCGTCAAGGAGGATATTTGAACGTGGATCATAAAGTCTTCGAACGCTAGCGACCCTAGGCGTGGGAACTTGAGATCTTGAGAGTTTTTGTAGAATATATGACGACTGGGACCCCGAGACCCGTACCACCCCAATGGCAGACCGTGAGAGTTTGGTCGATAATGCAAATATTGTAGGACGAAATGAGTTGGTGGTATTTTGGGAAGAGACAGAGGAGAAATGGGATTTTTGAAGATATGATGCTGGTGTGTTTTGTAATCCGAAGGGTGGTGGTGTTATATATATATTTCCATCCTGTCTCGTCACTAAGTTTCGTATTGTTCTATATATCGATAAGGATGGTCGTATCATATTAGTAAAAGATTCTGTGAAATATTTAGAGGGAGATTCCTCTGGTAACAATTGATACTAATGGTTACAGTTAGATTCTGGCGATAGGGTATTTTGGTGATCTTATTGAAGTGCTCTTGTCTGGTATTCTATTCTGGTTTTCTGGTTCTCATCGCACAGAAAAATTGGAGGGGATCAGACCAACTCTAACTTACTATACAGAACTAATGATATCAAGAAACGTTCGATATATTCGACCCTTGGGCCGATCACTAAGACAATTTCAAACCAGTCCTATCAATCGTCATGAAAATCCGTTAGGATTACCAAGAATTGGACGTGCTCCATCAAGTCCATCAAACGCTACCCCGGAAGTAAAAGGTGAAAGATCTAATAATATACCCAAGCAGAATCCTCCACAGGTTCCTCGGATGTCCAAAGGACTCCCTATCCGGCAAAAAATCCCAGGAGTATCGAAAATACTTCTTGTATCTTCTGCTAAAGGTGGTGTGGGCAAATCCACCGTTTCAGCCAACCTTGCTTTGGCTTTGAAATCCTTGGGTAATAAGGTTGGTTTATTAGATGCCGATGTATTTGGACCCTCAGTACCTCGGTTGTTCAATTTATCAGGCGAACCACGTATATCTTCTACAGGAAAACTTCTTCCACTCTCCAATTATGGTGTCGAAACAATGTCTATAGGATATATGATATCACCGGAAAATGCGGTAGTTTGGAGAGGTTTGATGGTGATGAAGGCTCTACAGCAACTACTTTTTGAAGTGCAATGGTCAAATTTGGACTACTTGGTTATTGATATGCCTCCTGGAACTGGTGACACTCAGTTGACTATCGCACAACAATTGAAGATAGATGGTGCCATTATTGTAAGTACTCCCCAGGACATAGCTTTGATAGATGCAGTCAAGGGAATTACTATGTTTAACAAAGTGAATATTCCGATCTTAGGCTTGGTCCAGAACATGAGTTATTATATTTGTCCAAACTGCAATCATGAAGCTCACATATTCGGGTCTGAAGGTGCCAGAAGAGAAGCAAAAAATCATAATTTGGAATTGTTGACATCGATCCCATTGAATGAGGAGATATGTGTCCAATCGGATTCAGGTAAACCGATTGTGGTGGTAAAACCAGATGATAAAGTTGCTGCTCTGTATTTTGAGTTGGCAAAGAAAGTTGTGGCTAGTATTAGTAAAAACTAAAGACAAGAGAACATGAAAATTTAAAATCCACAATGAAACATCATAAGAATCCACTGTAAATATTATAACGAATTCGATCCTACTGGATTTCAATTAATAGCTCTCAGTAAATATAAAGTCGATTCTTATATGTGCTCAACCCCAAGTTGGCAATTCTTGTGGGACAAACACAACTCGATTAATTATACAATTCAAGAATTAATTACATAATTCAGGGACCAATTAGAAGCCGTAAGAGTTTTATAATTGTCTTCACTTTAATCTCGAGATAATTATTTTCTAATATTCTGATCGGCTGCAAATTTGTATTTGTATTTGTGGTTGTGCGAAATTTGTAAATCTCTTAATTGTTGCAAAAAGTGACACTTGACACAAATACATAGATGATAAACAGAAAATCAGTTTTGTTTCTAGTTTTAGTTATCACATCGGTGGTGACAAAAGAAGTGGGCTCTGATGGTCGTTGGGTAAACCGAACGGCGAAGATAGGAAGTGAGAGAAAGGTATCAAGAACCAGGAAATTCTCTGAAAGAGATCCAAGTTCAAGTGATGAATATTTCACTATTTTGCCCACTCAAAACGTACAACTAGGTGCGATGGTGCCATACCTCCCAGTACCAAGCGTGGTATCTTTTGATGAGTTGCAGAAAGAACAATCAAGTAAAAACTCTGAAAATACTGAAATGTCTACAACCACAAAGAGAAATGTAAAATTGAGCAAAACGGCTTCAAAATCAAATGATGAACACCCACAATTGAGTAAAACTATTACTAGATCACAGTTGAGCATTTCTGCTGATTCAATGGTCACCGCCAGTTCGCAATTGATTGAATTGACTGAAACTAGACCCATTGATCAGATAGTTACTACCCCTGATCCAGGCACAAAAACAGTATTTCACGAAAAGACCTACTATATCTCAGAAATAAGAGAAGTAACTGTTACTTCTACTGTACAAGAACTATTCACCCTGACAATATATAAAGATGAACCGACACTGATATCTCTTGATTTGATGGATAAAATTGAACAATTGATCAACCGGATCGCCAAAGTAAAGCTTGAATCTCAAGAGAGACCACAGGCAAGTGAAGAGAAGAAAAATATAGATCACGAAGGAGTCGAAGAATTAAGGAAATTAGAAGTGATTCAAAAGAGTCTGCAAATTAGTAATGACCTGAAGTTGGTTAATGAACCGCCAGATGATGGAACTGAAGATATCTCAATAGGCGAAACTAAAGATATCTCAATGGGCGAAACTGTCAATATCTCTTTCCCATTTTCCAAAACCCTCGAGACTGAAGACACTTATACTTTCGAACCCACAGCCATGGTCTCTTTTATTCCGGAATCTGAGGAAACTATTGAATTGCCGTTTCCTTCTCCATTTGATCACACCCCGAAGTCACTTTCAAGAAAATCTGTCAAGGACATCTTGAACCAGCTGCCTTCAAGAAAAGCAATGATCGAGCCTCAATTTCAGGACCATAATAGAAACCCAGATATAAATCATATCCCCCAATTACTGTATAATAAACCCAAACTGCATTGGTTGAATAATAACACACCGGGTCATGAAACTCAGTTGGAAGATATTGAAAAGAGTTTAGGACCAATAATACAGGAAGATGACACGTATGAGGTGTCTAGAATGAATGGCCCACTTAACGATAAAAACATTTCTAGAGATGAAATAGAGGCTCTTATATCTAGTGACGAAGCAACTCTGTTACCTGGAGATAATTCAACTATAGCATTCAGTTATTTCGAGAATGAAATCATCATTAATGGAAATACTACAATTATCACCAGCGAGACAACATTTGAAACCCCCCTGCCCACAAATCTTTCCAATTCTACTACTTATTTCCCCTCGAGCCCGTTTATCATTGACGAAACTCCGTCTAACGTCAACGCAATGTTTAACGTTGGCTATCAAGAAATGGCTGCGAAAACTCACCACAAACATCACCGGAAGAAAACCCAAACAAAACTTGATTTCGAGGACATTTATAATTTGGAGAGCTTTGCATGGACTCAAGCACCCTGTTTGTCTTCGTATTTTGCAGGTATAGTTTTGATTGTATTTCTCATCAGTTAACTATATCAGAATATAAATGATCGTGAAAGAACATACATTATAGTTAGAAATATTAATAAACATCCGAGTTTTGAATTGAGTATGGATATGAATTCAGATCAATATATATATAATTATAAATCACATCAAAATATAATTCAAAGCGTATCAATTAACAATAAAACTTTATTTATTACTATATGGAAAACAGATCTCATTTTAAAATAATGCAATACTATTAGTATCTAAACCAGAATAAAATGTCGTCCATGACTCTCTAGGTAGCCGAGTCCAACTAAAGAAGCCATTATTATAGTCCTAACAATCAGAATAATTGAATAATTGAATGATATTAAAAAGAGAATATTCTTATAATTGAAGTAATCAGAGTATTCCCATATTTTAAAGGTTACTGTAGCTTATTATAGTTTATTGATTAATCTCCGATATGGCAGTATGTATTTTAGATATATTATCAGCTACAGTGACAGGTATAACAGGTATTTTAATGCTATCATTAGCTCATAGATTTGTATCACCAGCTATATATATTCTTTAATCTCTTGATTAGATAGATATATTTATATCAATTCAATATTTCATTACATCTAAAATAAGTATGTAATACGATTTATATTTCTTGATAACTATATCTTTTTAAATCTATATATTTTCATATCCTACCTGAGTATTTCAAGCGATTACGTGGGTTTGTTCGTCTACTATTAATGTATTTCGTGTTTATTACGAATAATTAGATTTCGCTAAACTGTGTAGATTCTCAACTATCGCGCTCGAGCCGTTTCTTAAGAATTGCATGTGATATTTGTCCTCACAGTCTATATCGTGAGAACAAGCATTTTCTGTACTAAGTATATTAGATGTTCACGTTGTGATAAAAACAAATATCAGTCATTAGTCTAAGCATTAGTCTAAACCTTCACTTTTTAGTACGGTTTTATTACCATCCCAGCCATATTTGCAAAAACGTGTACCCACCAATTTTCGTCTTCTCCAATGTATACAAAAAAAGTTTATCGTGGCAAAGCAGATCAACTGAGTTTTCTTCTAGTAGGGGTTTTGTATGCAATTGTAACAACATAATTATACAATGACATCTGTACCTAGCACACCAAGGACTCCACGGAGTATTCAAAAAATCACTCAAAAAACTCCAAAATCAGCAGTCAAGAGAACCATTCTTGACTTAGGAAATGAAAGCTACATGGAGGAATTCGATGAGACCTATGAATATAATGAGAGCACAAGCATAAGTGATGAAGAGGTGGAAAGTGAAGTGGAGAGTGAGGATGAAGAGGAAATCATTGACGAGGGTGAACTCAAAGAACTTATCGCTGACGAAGCCACGGAGAATGACGTTGTTAACAAGCACAACAACAGTACTGAGGTCGCCGAATCTGCCGATATTAAGTCTTCTGACGATGCTGTCGTTGAGGATAATACCAAAATTAGTAAAGACGAGTTCCATGTCGCTAAAGTCAACGAAGCCGTCGCTGCCATCACTTCCGTATACCAAAAATCAGAATTGCGTAAATTTATTTTCAAGCACGAAGTTCCTAGAAAACTTTTGCATTCATCTATTGGTACCTTAACTTTATGGTTATACACCCGTGGAGTTCACCAAACACAGTTAATTGTTCCTCTTGTCACTCTCTTTATTATAATTTTTACCAACGATTACGTTCGTTTCAAAAACCCCGAATTGAACAAAAAGATCGTCAAAGCATTTTGGTTCTTGATTAGAGAGAAAGAGGTGGACTCTTATAACGGAGTTTTGTGGTTTTTAATTGGTTTGATCATTGTCTTTTCTGTTTTGCCAAAAGATATTAGTTTGATGTGTGTTTTGTTGTTGAGTTGGGCAGACACTGCTGCTTCTACTATTGGTAGACAATTTGGCAAGTATACTCCAAAGATCTCTCCCAGAAAGTCCGTAGCCGGATCGACTGCTAGTTTCTTAACTGGTGTATTCAGTTGTTATTTGATCTATGGATACTTCATCCCTGTCTTCAGTCACCTTAATACTGCAGAAGACATTTTATGGACTCCTGAATCAAGTAAACTTGGTTTGCATACATACGCAATCTTGAGTGGTGTTATTGCCAGTGTTTCTGAGTTCATTGACTTGTTTGAAATTGATGATAACTTCACCATCCCAGTTTTGAGTGGATTCTTCCTTTATGGACTTGTGAAGGCCACCCAAATCGTCTAGATAACTTAGATTTATTTCAACACTCGTTGAGATAGATAAAGATCTTCTGAAAGATGTTGTCCGCTCATTTCATTTATGATTCAACTTCCTTCCTTCATTCATATCCAAACCAGATTGACTATTCATCATACCCCAAGCTGTACAGTGACCGTACCCATATACATTCCTCATCCTGATGTACCATATTATTCGGTTCAACCCTTGCCATTTTTAGAGTTCCTGTTTTATATCTTGACCGAATATTCCCTAATTGTCCACAACACCACATCTCGCTTTGAGGTATACTTTGATTCTCTTTGTTTATCGGTTATTGATTCAGTATTTGTTAGTTAATGTATTCTTTTTAATTATCCTCTCTCGTATTATAACATGATATTTGCAAAGGGTCTAGTCGTTGACAGTCTGAAGACAAGCCGTGATTTAGTCTATTCTTATAGACTATCTGTAATCCTAATAATGTTCCTAAGTTGTTTAGTCATCTTTCTGATAGTTTGCTCTCATTATTGTCTGTATTTAATTTGTCGTGGTAGCGATTTGATAAAGGGCTGGACCACCACGTCGCCAACCTGGGCCAGATTTACAATTATCTCCTATAATTTAAGTAGAAAACATCAACCACCTCCGTCTAAGTGGATCTTTTTCTCCTTTCAGAATTGTGTTCGATATTTCATCAAAATTTCATCAGGATTTCATCATTTTGGGTTCCATAATTATTTCCTGATATGGTCATAAGGAAAATGTCGTGCGACATAAAATCCCAGATCTTGAATTTCACAGCCAATTAGCCGTCGTCAACTCGTCGAAAAGCCTGGGCATAGGGTAGGATCAGACTAGGCTCACAACAGAGGTAAGATTTAAAGCTGCTCCGGATAAGGAGAAGTGATTGACATTGTGCAGAACAAGTTTCACGGTCAAAGTCTCCACAGAATTATCCAAGACCCTTCTTCGAATTTTCTAACTACAACTTTTTAGATTTTCTATACATTTCACGTCTTCTAAGTACTACCAGATCATCGAATTGGTATGCTTTCTTCGGTTTCAACTTCTACTTCAGTCTCAGCTAGTACTGAAGCGAAAAGAACGAGATCCTCTGCACCAATATCATCCATCTCCATTGCCACAAGCTCACCCACATCTCAAAAGTCTTTCTTCAAAAGACATGAAGTTCCTCGGAAGGTATTCCACTCTCTAACGGGGTTTTTCACCGTCTGGTTGTTGGTAAACGACTATAATCCAAAACAGCTCGTCGTACCGTTGATCGCTATGACGATTCTCTGCCTAGGACAAGAATTTCTTCGACTCACGTCTCCTAAATTCAATGAGTTTTGTATTCGACATTATGGGTTTATGATGCGGACTTCGGAGTTTCACCAAATAAATGGGATCTTCTACTTTTTGATCGGCTTGCTTTTCAATTCATATTTCTTGCCCAAAGATTTGGTGGTGTTGGCCAATTTCTTCTTGAGTTGGGGTGATACCATGGCCTCGATGGCTGGAAGAGAGTTCGGCAAATATACTCCTAAAATTGGTAGTCACAAGTCACTAGCAGGTTGTATAGCCAACTTTTTCACTGGGATGGCGTGCTGTTACTTGCTCTATGGATATTTGATTCCTACATACCAAGGATATGGCAATATCGCTAGTGATATATGGTATAATCCAAAAGAATCAAGATTGAGTCTCGTGGGTTTTGCAGTGATTGGAGGTTTGATTTCTAGTGTTAGTGAAATTATAGAGGGAGTTGATGACAATCTTACTATACCAGTGATTAGTGGGGTAGTCATGTATGGGGTGGTGAATATATTCAAAACAGGAGCATAGTCACTGTTCTGAAAGACACAAAAATACATTAGAGAGACGACTGCAATACTAACAGAAGCGGCGACAATGTCTACGTCTAGTCTGGGTCTAACAAGTTTAGCCTAAGATTACAATTTAGTAGAGAAATTCAAGCATCAAGTTTCGTATATATTGATTTAATTAGTTCTGCCAGCAGTTCTTGAGGAAATCGTGTAAAAGCTTATTTTGAAGTATAGTTTGTTCAAATAATCATTCAACTCTCTAATAGAATATATATGACATATTAATTACCAAGATAGGACATTTCAAAGTTAGCTGAGACGAGTTTTTAAGATTTCATACGTCTGAATGGAACAGATTCAGCCACCGTGTCCACAATAGATTTGTGTTACCTGAAGATACTCGTAGTGCAATCCATACTTTCATGGTATAGATTACAGGCAATATATCATCTATTTTCTAAATTAGACTGGTTAAAGTTTTCGATGGAATATTCTATACCAACAAATACAATAACCATATATCTATTTGTCTTGGGAGACTTCTCGAAACGGACTATAAACTTTCCTCAAACCCAATGAAGATCCTCTTACAAGATATGGCATCTCTTAGAAACAATGAGTACTATACAATAGTATTTCAATTCTCAATGTTGGTCCATTCCAACACTCGCTTTCTCCTATTCCTCACTTCGTTTGGAAAGAAATTCCTTCCAAGTAGCTTCAGCCTTTAACCCATCATATCTCGTCAATTTCAACCAGCCCTCTTGCAAGCCCCTTTTGTAAAAATCTACTTCTTTCCCCTTGCGTACTCCGTCATAGCTCGATTTCTTCAACAAATAATATAAAGTTGTTTCTTTATCCCATTCTTCATCTTCCGCTACTGACGGCAAAAATGTGCCTGAAAAATGTCCTCTGTGTTCAATTTCCACTCTCAAGCCATTCAAGCCCACTGACCAATCGTCCCATTCATTAATTTCTATGAAATTGTCCAATAACGTCACGCCCACCTTCAACGAAGATAATTCAGATTTGGAGATGGGTGAAAATCGTGAATCTTGCAATGCTGACGTTAGAGAGAACTGAGATATTCCGGACTTGATAGGGAGCTTTTGAAATGTTCCAATACATCCACGCAAGTCACCATTCTTGGTCCATGTCACGAAAAGTGGAGCTGAAGACGGGAGCGAAGACGATGATTCTCCAGATAACGAGAAAAACTCACTAAGTGTCACGCTAGGTATTTCAGGATAATGGTGCGTATATAGAGCTTCAAAGGCGTAGTAACATAATGCTTTAGACATATTTGTTTAGAAGGAGTTGGCCACCCCTGATTTTGAATTTTGCCTGCGAATTACACTCCTGATAAAGCGCTTGAATCGCAATTTTTAGTTCAAGTTTATACTACAGAAAATTGAGGTTTTCTATATAAAATACGGTTTTTGCAATTAATATTTATGCTAATTAATGAACGATATTCAAAATTTAATGTATACTTTTTAATTAATTAAGTAGAAGGAAATATATTGGGCACACTAATTCCAATGTTTAGGACTGGATAGAAGCTGGGAAGTCTTCATTTCCACACAAGATAGTCTTTTTTCTAACCCTCCAATCGATAACTATATAGAGACCAATCGTGGCATATACCACAGATACATAATTCATGGAACCTCTTGTTACTGGTATAACATAAGGAAACGAAAGAAATATCAAACAAAACAAGGTCCACACTATAGTCATGATATTACATATCCAGCCTAATTTTCCACACCAAAAAGGCCCTTTCTTAACATTCTCTCTGCCATGCACTAATAAACATACTGTTGGAATAGAGTAAGATATTAATAGTAAAGTAATGCACGCGGTAATGATAGCATTGAATGCAGTACTAGAACCAAGAAAGATACAGCCAATAACTCCTATCCAAAAGTTAGTTACCAAGTGGGCATTTATTGGAAGCCTTGATTTGTTGTTAATGACCAGCCAAAATTTAGAACCTGGTAAACCGTTATCACGAGAAAACGACCAACAGATCCTTGCTTGCCATGTGTTAGCAACGACGTTACAGAGGAATCCAGTTGTTATGCATAGGCATTGAAGAACAATCGCTGCTGGCTTACTTTTGGTTGACTGGTGAAAAATCTCTAATATGGGCAATAATGCTTCAACTACTTCTTCTTGGTAACGAATACAGAAAAACATCGATACAGAATATGAAAATGCAGTGATAAAGCCTAGGACAACAGTTCCCAAGATTGCCCGTGGTATGAGTATTCTGGATCGTGAAATTCCCAATTCATCAACCATATGTGTTGCCGAATCTAAGCCGACAAAACACCACATTGGATTAACTAAACCCACAATAAAACCCATTCCTGGGTTTTTCCACCCAGTTGTATTAGTAAAATCTTTAAAAACAAAGTCGGCTTGCTGAAAGTCACCACTTGAGCACGCCAAGCATGTTACTAAAGTGACGACGAATGCGACCATTGATACGTATAAGGCCGATGACGACAATAAGGGCAAAAATCTATACCATATGTTGAATATTGATACCAATAAATTGAGAAGTTCGTAAGTTAAAAAGATATGCCAACGTTTCAAGTTGAAAGATGGATGGCATAAATCGTATATAGCCATTATGCTTGTTGCAAGGCCAGATGTAATTGATGCATTGGTAAACAAAGCTCCTGCATAACTTAAGCACCCACAGCTGTACGATAAAAAACGTCTGTATCTGGCAGGAGCCAAATTTAAGGTCCAGTAATATTGCCCACCTGAATTCGGGAAACAAGAAACCAATTCAGATAAAGTGATTGCAACCGCGAGGTTGAAAACAAAACCAATCACAAGCCCATATACAATCAATACAGGCCCACCGGAAGAAATACCGGTGGCTAAAGAAGACGAAATTCCAAGCCAAGAGTTGGTTAACCCAAAACTAATACCAAATAGTGACCACCACGAAAAGTTGGTAGATAACTTCAACTGGGAGTGATTCTCATTTTCACTTTCAACTTCATTTGATTTCTCCAGAGCAATGCTCTTTGATGATTCCATCATTGAATACCGAGAACGAGTAGTCTGTTTGTTTAACTATTTACAAAATCATTCTTTTCGCAAGCATTTATCAACTATTTATACGACTAACATCATTCGAGGTTGACGTAATGACTATGAGTCAATGACTACGAGTCAAAATGTTGCACAATTTTTTATTCGTCGCGGTGCGCTATTTACCTAGTTGCAAATTATTCTATACCCAAAATTTCAAACTTTGGGACCAAAGGTAACAAACTGTCTATCAGAGTAAGAGACATATCGATTTCTGGAACTTGACAGATAATAGGAATATCTTTTGCAAATTGGACGATAGCAGCGGCATTATCAGGATTTGGTTTACCATCTAATACAATACCTACGATTCTGATGTTTCTACTTCTCAAATGTTCAATACTCAAAAGCGTGTGGTTAATAGTACCCAACCCACTTCTTGCCACTAAAATAACAGGAAAACCCAACTTTTGAATCAAGTCTGTGGTAATCTTTGTTTCGGTGATAGGAACAAATAAGCCGCCTGCACCCTCCACGACTATTGGTCTATCGCTGTCCTTAAATCTGTGAGGAATATCAAATTCGTCAATCGAAATTGTCGTATTCTCCAAAATGGCTGCCCTCCATGGTGATAAAGGCTCTTGCAATTCGATACGCGGTGGCTCGAAATGATCATCCGGTAAACCGGAGAGGTCTTTCACTGTTTCTGTATCAAGTGGACAAGAGTTTAAACCGGTTTGAATGGGCTTCCAGTAATTTGAATTCCAAGCTTTCGCTAACAATGCAGAGACAAACGTTTTCCCAACATCTGTGTCAGTTCCTGTAATAAAAACACCTTTCATTTTTTATATGATATGTATTATAATTTGTCAGATGGGCGTACTTCTATGTCTAAATATATACACAAAAATAGTGCGGACATTTTTGATGACTCTGAGTCAACTTCCCATGGTGTCATACGAATCATTCCGAATAATCTCGATTCAAAAACTATTTAGGAAGTATCATTGTCCACTTTTGCTTTAATTTATTAGAAATATAAAAATGATTATAGAAACCTCAAGTATGGAAGATATAGACACGGAATTTGATAGCAAGCATATCTGGCATCCTTATACGTCAATGGTAGATCCATTACCATGCTACCCTATTGTGTCAGCCAGTGGTGTACGTATCAAGACTTCAGGCAATAAGGAATTAATTGATGGTATGTCTTCGTGGTGGTGTACAATTCATGGCTATAATCATCCCGTCTTAAATCAAGCTTTAATTGATCAAGCTTCCCGAATGTCGCATGTTATGTTCGGAGGAATAACCCATGCTCCTGCTGTTAATCTTTGTAAGAAGCTTGTCAAAATGACACACCCAAAATTAGAGTGCACATTCTTAGCAGATTCAGGCTCTGTTGCTGTTGAGGTCGCTTTGAAGATGGCGATACAATACTGTCATTCAAAAGGTCAACTCTCAAAGAAAAAGTTCTTGACCATAAAGAATGGCTACCATGGAGATACATTTGGCGCAATGTCAGTATGTGATCCCGTTAGTTCCATGCATTCTTTGTATACAGATTACGTTCCAGCAAACTTATTTGCTGAAGCGCCTCAAGTACAGTTTAACGATATTTGGGATGAAAGCGACATAGAAAGCTTTAAATCACTAATTCTGCAAAATCACCATTCTATTGCTGCTGTGATATTAGAACCAATTCTTCAAGGGGCCGGGGGTATGAGAATGTATCACCCTCAATATCTTAAGCGGGTAAGAGAGTTATGTGATACGTATGGTGTTCTTTTAATTCTTGACGAAATTGCTACTGGATTTGGTAGAACCGGGAAATTATTTGCATATGAGCATGCAAACATTTGTCCGGATATTATTTGTTTAGGAAAGGCGATAACAGGAGGATATATGACTTTATCGGCTGTTCTTACCACAAGGGAAGTTGCAGATACAATTAGTTTAGGAGAAGCTAAATGCTTTATGCATGGCCCTACCTTTATGGGCAATCCCTTAGCTTGCCATGTTGCGTATAAAAATTTAGAAATTTTGGAACAAGGTGATTGGAAAATTCAAGTCAACAATATTGAAAGACAGTTAGTGTCTGAGCTTCTACCTCTAAAAGATGAGGGCTATGAACAAGTTAAGGACGTAAGAGTTCTAGGCAGCATTGGTGTGGTAGAACTCAATTTTGCTGTTGATATGGCTGCTGCTCAGAAACAATTCGTTGAATTGGGTGTATGGATTAGGCCCTTCGGAAAGTTAATTTACATTATGCCACCATATATTATCTCTGAGGCAGACTTGGCAACGCTTATTAGAGCAGTAATTTTGGTGGTTAAAAATACGTGTACTCAAAACTAGTTATTTAAAATAAACGAAGATCTGATACAATATAGCTAAGTTGTTTGTATAAAATAGCGAAGTTTGTAGGAATAATTTATTTGCAACTTTTTAGATTTGTCGGACTTAACTTGCAGCACCTGTCAATCTCGGAGTTGTGGAGTCAATCTGTTCTAATACTAGATTACGTAATCACGGTTTATTTGCATAAGTAACCTCCATGAACAGCGCTGTCATGTTGTCCAAAAAATGAAATACTAGTAGCAATTTAAATATGGGTAATTCCATTAATATGATTAACTTTAATAAAATGGAAGAAATTTATAACCCAAAGAATTTACTTACAGAAACAAATACAATCTCTATATATTTCTTTTCGGTATCGGTTAATTGATCAATTGGAAATTGTGGAATAAGTTTTCCTAATCCATATTCTAATGGATAAGTGTGGATTCAGTACCTCCCAAGACCTACACATAGTACCTCATTAAATCTATAACTTTATTCCTCCGTATTTCTGTAAGCTAAATCCTCAAGATCTCTCAATATGAATCATGTCTCTATATTCTATATAATGCGATTCGACTCAACGGTAGATCTTTATGGTGGCATGTGGCTCAAAATTCCCTTTGTTATTCAAAAGGGAACTCTATGATCACAGGAGTTCAGCGACTCATAATGTACAATGATATTAACATTCTGTGGTTGCAACTTGTTGATGGGAACGTTCAACGACCCTCAAAGATAGCAATAAAAAGCAAAAAGGCCTAGCTGAAATGCTTCTAGATTTAGAAATGTATCTGCCTTCAGTATAGCTGAATAATTACTCCCTATAATTGTATACTTAACCTCAATCAACCCTATATTCTTCAGCCAAACTCTGTAATTTTCTTATTCGCCTTTTAGTCCTCAAATTAGTATTTCCATACTTGGTATTTCCTTTGAAAGACAGTTATCTCTATGGCATCCACTTAATCTCAAGACTCTCAACTTCTCCAACTTTTCCAATTTCAATAATTTTGCAACCAATTCTTGGGCATTGCATTTATTGTAATCGATTTTGCAAAACGAAATATTAAGCTCATCAAGATTCTTGGGAAATATTTCACCGTTGAGTTGTTCAAAAAATGAACTTATATAGTTCCCTGTAAGATTTATTTTCAATAGTTTTGCAGGAAACTTTGATAACTGAGTGAGACAATTTCTTGACAAGTCGATGTCCTCAAGCTCAGTAAACAATTTACAGTTAAGGTTCAATTCCAACAAATTGTTGCCAGATAGGTTAAGATGAGCGAGAGAATACGGGAAGCTGTTCTCTTCCTCTCTAGTAACCCTTCTATCGCTCAAGTCTATCGACATCAAATTGTTATTTGCAAGATTTAAAACTTTCAAGTTTGTAAGGTCGGTCCATTTGAGACTGCTCAAACTTAATAAATAATTATTCGATAAGTTCAATTCCACAAGTGTTGAAGGAAATTTTATTTGTGACAAATCATTCAAAGTGTTGTACGATAAGTTTAAGGTTGCTAAGTTGTCACATAAAAAGCAGCTTGAATTGAGTTTAAGGTGGTTGATGATTGCTGATGAATCAAAGAGATGGAGTTGAAGATACTTGACCTGGATTCTAAAGTTATAAGATGAAGTATGAAACTCATGTGAATTCGAAGTTTCATTTAAAACTACCAAATTATCAAATCCATCGATTGGAATTTGAGTAAGAGAATCCTGATTGTTTTGAAGATTTGCTGCTGATGAATCCTGTAAATCTTGTGGATCAGCTAATTCTATTAAATCCTCTAATTCCTCGTCTTCGATTAAACGAACTTGTGTGCCCATAACTAGAACTCTCTTGACCTTTAACTTATTGATTTCGCAGCCACTTCTGATCAACGCCTCGAAAACCTCGTTGACCAAATTGACTTCCTCTTCGCCTGCAAAAACTAACTCCAAATTGATCTCTTTGCTGTAGAGATTTAACCACTTAGAATATACGCAAAACTTGCGTACAAAATCGACGCCATCACTGGCCACAACAAATGAGATATCCTTTGGATGAATGACTATTTGGTTTTTGATCAAGTACTGCAATTCATGAATCTGGAAATTTCCTACCGCCGTGAAACTAGACATTACGAGGTGTCGATAATAGTTCTTGAGAGCTAAGTGTCTGATGACTCTGTATGCCGAGTCATACGGCTGTGCAAACTCACCACATTTCAGAGTAGGGGTACACTCTATAAACTCATCAAGTTGGAATAAGCGTTTTAGTTCACTTGGGTCAAGGAACGTGAATGTTAGATCGAGAAGCTCGAGCGGTAAAAGGAAGATCATTAGTTAGTGAAAAGATTTGGGTGCTTGGTGACGTTTTATACTAAGTCATAACCGCTATAGTCAAAATGCGCAAGCATTACAGGCGCTTAAAAGGTTTCTTGGATCGCGGTATACTAGAAGCCCTACAAAACCCCTGTGAAAATATTATTAGGCAAATAAGCTTGCTGATTTCAGGTCTAACCCTCTACGAAATTGCTGTCACGAACTGTGAAATTGTTCTATGTCACACATTACGTAAATGTTCCTAGCTCAAAATGTCGTTTCTTATCTAAATTTGTCGCGTCGTACTTGATCGTAACGATGAATGGATTACGTCAACGCTTCTATACTATTATGATGGAAAGGCATATCTGAGAACAGAGACTGGAAAATAACTGACATACTGCAAGAGCCATCTCTTGAGATATTTAGAAATTTTAGAGAAATTTAGAATCTTAAGAGATCCTTCTATCCCAATATTATTTGTTCTAGAATTGTATAAAATGATGAAGTGCCCCAATCTTAGGTTGCACTAGTAAGATTATTATATCAAATAGTTCTACTAAATCAAGTCACATAAGTTTCTTATCTATCCCAAATCTTTATTCTTTGCTCTTGTCTATTTGATCATATAATTGAGAGATTATCCGATAAAATTATGTTTTCCCACTAAGTTCCAAATATATCTTGGATTCTATCACTAATTATTTTCGTATCTCTCGTAATTCTGAGGATTTCTCACTAATTATTTTCAAATCTCTCGAAATTGTGAGGATTCCGCACTAATTATTTCGTATCTCCTGTAATTTTGAAGATTCCTCACTAATCTTTTTTTTCTCATTATGTTTATCTATCGCACTGGTTGCTGGTTAATTGTTCACACACACACGCCCCAATAAATTAAAGACGTTATTTCACAACTTATCACGCTTCTTCTATCACCTCTACTGCTACTACTACCAACTGTTATAATGGGTGCTTGCTTATCTTGTTTAGGTTTAGGTGACTCTACCGACGATGAGCTCAATGAAACTTCCTCTCTCCTTCGAAACCAACAAATGTTCTCTGACGACTACCTCCAAGAAGCAGAACTTTTAAAGCAGCAACAGCGCCAATCCGAACTAAACATAATAGTGAACGACTTATCGGATCATTTAATAGATGTGACGACGTTTTTGAACGAACCCTCTACAAATCAGTTATCTTATCTGATAACCAGTATTCCAGAAGTGCCAACTGAAGGTCTCACCGACGGAGTCAAAAGTTATCCTTATCAGTATACAAATGATGAAAAGGTGAACGTCATGAACGAGATAGATCAGTTGGATGATAGTATAAGGAAAGAATGTGAAATATTATCTGAAGAGGGAGTTTACTTGAAACTTTAATAGATCAGTGAGCCTAGAAGATCATTACGAGATTACTGCGGGAGATACAGTAAGAGATATAAAAAAGAGAAATTATGATAATGTCTACAGCGAGAGGTTTTTGTAGCCTTATTTACACATCTCTTGTGAGAGATATGTCCTAATTCTATTCAGAAACTGTGGTACTATTTTTTAAAGGAATATCTCTAATTAAATACTCATCAGATATTCCATGATATAGAAAGAAAATAGTGCTCAATAAGATGGCGTATTTATGATGTGAGCAACTCCGTGAAATTATTTCTTCGGTCAAGTGATAAGTGAGTAGTGATCACTTAGTTTTACTTCACTTTGTCGCATCATCTTCTGAGATTGATCACTTAGACCTCTAGGAACTCTGGGAACTATCACCAGGTTAAACCTCCAACGAAAGTTCAATATTGTGACCTTTCCTACTCTTCCTCTTGCTTTGAATCATTCAAATCTATAAATTATGTACCATATTGACAATTTTTGTCACCTCTATTATCTAGAAATTAATACAACGTCTAGAGATTATATTTGTATCCTACTTAAGTCCGAATATCTCACTTGGAAGAATTGCGACCGAGATTTGTCTATATAATGGCTGGATCAAAGAAATGTATGAACGAGATATTATCGGAGATATCATTAGAAAAAGAAATCATTTATGATATTGGATGTAATAATTGGCTGCAAAATTCTATCAATTTCCTCTTGTTGTATAGAAATACGCTACTCTACTACTCAATATATTTAGCCTCTACCACTAGACTTAGCGAGAGTTTAGCGACACTATCCAATGAGAGTTTCAATTGTCTTCTGAGGCCATTATATTGAACAGGGTCAAAATAAAGGAAAATTGTATAGTGTAGCTGATATCAAATTATATATTTCATCACTAAATGTAACTATCTGTCTGTCTAGCTGTCTAGCTGTCTAGCTGTCACCTTTTCCCTATCTCCTTAGCGCTGTCTATGTCTCCTCTATCTCGGTCTTCGGATATCCTGTATATAATATTCGCATTTGCGGTAGATAAATAAATTTTGCAGCAATTCGTTTGTAAACTTCTTCACCAAATGTATTTCATTTTCATATTGTTGTATGCTACTGTGCTGTTTGGTCTGAGTCTCAAGGGAGAGAACTCTCTGAATAGCTTAGATCTCAAGACTTTTGATGGTAGTCTTACAGAAAACAATGATTTTAGTAACTCGTTCGGTGAAGTTGGTACATTTAGCGATCTTAATAAAGTTGATACAATTGCTGATCTTAAAGATATTGATGACTCACTTAACGATTCCGTTGATACAGTTAATGATTTCACCGACTCGCCTTTAAAATCTCACAAATTCTCTCCATTCTTCACGTACCAAATTTTTGAACCCAACTATGAAAACTATCCATTCAAGAATTCTTCCAACTCTTCTTCAAACTCAACTTTGGATTCGTTGGTCAGACCAACCAAATACAAAAAGAAGAAACAGAAGAAGAAGAAGAAGGGTTTCCATCTTGACGCTGGGATTTTTTTCGAGGTGGGAAAGTCGAGTTACAACGCAAGCCATACAGGAAATTATGTAAAGAAAATTGCAGCCAAAACGGACACAAAGCTCATTGATTCTGAGACGGCCAATTCTACCACCTCGCTTGTTCCTGAATCTTATTCCAACTTGACTTTTTCAAACTTTGCTAACTTATCTTTCTCTAACAATGAAATCCTTGCCATGTCTGACAAAGAGAGAAAGAATAAAGGTTTGCATGCTAGTGCTGGTTTATATTTCAATGTGGATTTGGAAAAAAACCAGGTAGAAGAAGACGACGAAGACTGTAAGAAATTTTGGTTCTGGCCATACATGGTAGATAATAACTTGACCAATGCCAACGTTACAATGTCTGCTTTGGATCATAGGTATGAAATTCCAAATAAGTTTCTCTTGTCCAAGACCAAACAAGAAAATCTATTTACCTCCGAGAATCTTGAAGAGGCTCTGGAGGATAAGGCTTTGGAGGATGATATTCCACAGGAAAAGGTTCAAAAAGTACCTCAAGAATTCGAAATGGTTAAAGAAGAAATGGTTAAAGGTCCAAAAGCTGATTCTGTTTTCAATTTCAAATCTATTGGTATGAAATCTTTGACATCTATAAGTGATTTCAACAATAAATCCACCGAACCAGCTCTCGATCTTCCTAAGAGTCCAGACAACTTTGATAAGATAATTTCCAAAGTTAACGAATCTACTCTCAATAATGGTTTGAAGTTTAGACAGTCACACTCTTTTGACTCTTCGGCAAGCATTGTTTGTCCGACTTTTTATGTTATTCTCTTCGCGGTTGGGTGTATACTTTAATCCTCTCTTATATTAGCAGCTGTACAATTTGTAGGAGAATAGGTCAGAACGGTGGTGTTGCTGGGGCTATTAGTCAATGGAGGTAGACAATACATTGATCAACTCTGGTGTGGGATTTCACTCATTTCATTATCTCTAGAGCTTCTTCTACACGAATAAATTTCAAGAAATATAGTACAATACTGCCGATTCCAATTAGATATGAATGGTGAGGACTCGATATTTAAGTGTTCAGCATGGTAGTGACGAATTAATAAGTTACAGGATGATTCAATATAGTTGGAGAAACGCTAACTAGCTCTGAGTGTGTCATAAACATCTAAAGTTCATCAGTTTCTTTAGCCAGATCTCTCTTGAAACAATCTCAAAATCACTCTTGTAATGCTCTTAATCTTTGTCTCATTTCATCCAAAGCCTCTTCGTCCTCGATCACATTTTCAACTTCTGGTTCTTCTTGTTCAAATCTTTCAGCAGGAACTTCGGCTTCGATCTTCTCAAACTTATCTTTGGTCAAGCTTTCAATGATCTTGTCAACTTCTTGTTGTGATTCACTTTCCAACTCTTCATCTTCTTCGAAATCTAAATCGACCATATCTTCCATCATCTCGTTGATTATTCCTGCCTTCATTAACTCCTTGGATAACTCTTGCATGGTACCCAGAACTACACCGATATGCATCAAGGAATTGACATCCCTCATGACAGTTGTCAGTGAGTGCAACGACTGTGTGAGTTTGTTCATTTGCCATTGTTCGTTCACCGACATTCCAATGGAATCCAATCTTGTTTTTGAAGTATGCAATTTCGTATGTTGACGGTTGATGTTGATGATTTCTTTAGCGTAGAGCTTTGCAGTTTTGAGATCTTTTTCTTTGGCAGATTTCTTAATTAACGTTTCAGTCTTCTTTTTGAGCGTTTGTAGTTGGTTCATGGATTTGTCGAGCTCTCGTTTGTTTTTACGAAGCACTTGGTTGATTTTCCGCATCTATATGTTAGTATTCCATAATAAGAGGGGAGTAAATCAAAATAGCTTAAAATTTGAGTAATTTAAGGATTTGAGGTGAAGAATATCCACTATCCCACAAGTAGATACTTTTTAGATAGGATAGTTTTAGACAACATAGTTTTTAGACAACATACTCTTCAGACAAGATAGTTCTCAGAAAATCATTCTACTGGTCGAGTTATTGAACCTCTCTATAGATTTTCGGTAGTTGTAATACACGAATGACGGATATCTCATGATATTCTATGTCTTGATTTTCTCTATCCAAGGCTCCGTCCCAAAATTCAGAGGATGCTCTTAGCAGACCAGTCTCAGAAGCCATGCCACGTATTGTCACTGTCGACTACGTGGTCTTTGTCGTCCTCTTCATAGTTTCTCCATCTGTTGTCGAGGTTCTGTCCATCTATGACCATGTTATTCTCCTATCTATTCTGCTTGCCACGACCGGAGAATCATCAATATCGCCAAACAAATAATCCCTCCCAGTCAATTAACCCATATACTTACTTGTTCCTTTGGATCTGGCCCCCATATTGCCTTTTTTACGTAGTCCATGGTGTGATGTTATTGGGTTCTTATCAGATATTTGGTGGATTTTAGTGCGCTTTTTGGCAGCGAAGACACTACACTATTACTGGTATCTAGCTCATGGAGAATGTATCGTGAAGAGGACCTTTAATTGGATCGATGTTTCATCTATTCAACAAGCTTATCGAGCCTGCGCTAAGTAATTTAGTGAAACGGAAGGCTTAACTGAGAATTGTTGCAATACTCTACAGAAGTGTTGGAATATTGAAGTGTTGTAGTACTCACCAAGAGATTATATTATATTACGTAAACACATCATTCTTGTAGGGTAAGCCCGAGGCCCCGTAGTTCTATAGTCATATAGATATCTAGTTATATAGTTATCTAGTTCTATAGTGACATACACAATCACAATACAATTCTTTGTTTATCCAAAGAAATGTGGACTTGGATAGAGTATCTACAGACTGGAGAAAAAGTAGTTGACAGAATATATAGAGAACTTTAGAATTGCTTGTGGTTGAAACTTCTGACCTCGCCTGCTCCAATTAGCTACACTAATCACATATTTCCTCCAATTCACTAAATTATTCGCTATGTATTATTAGTCCTTGCGGTGGTGATCTTTCCCTTTTTGTACCTGCACCTGACTCCCCAGCCTCAAGATCTGTAGTGACTTTTTATTAGTTACTCCTAGTTACACTTTCAACTACAACTACTAAACGACACATCACAATTACGATGGCACGCAACAGATCAACCGCGGAGCAGACCGAGCCTCCTTCTGATTTCCAGAAACTTATCCTTGTAGTGATGGGAATAATTTTGCCACCATTACCGGTATTTCTACTCCTGGGAAACACCATCTTTACCATGGAGTTTTTGGTGTCAGTATTGTTAACGTTATTGGGCCATTTGCCTGGGGTATTGTTTGCAGTTTATTTCATTCTAGTGAAGTTCCCACAAACCTCCAGAAACGAAGGATATATTAGAATCAATGATGATGAAAATCAACTAGGGGTCGATTCTGAACACACTGAGACGGGCCATGATTCAGGAATTGATGCAGAAAATCAAGAGCCAACTCAACCAAGACAACATTTTGGTATTGACGATGCTGAGCACGGAAAGATTGGCCACCCTGATGCAAAGGATTCCGGAGATGTAAAGGACTCCGGAGATGCCCAGGCTCCTCCAGATTATGAGGATATTGTAGGATCTTCGAATATTGCTCCTTTAACAGATACGAAGGACAATAAGGTTCAAGAGTAGAGATTCTAGACTACGACAAGGATATTTGGGTACTATTACTCCCACGGGGCCAATATTTCAATACTACCTGTCAAGTCGCTACATTTATCTATTCCCGGCTTATGGCTAAGGAATTAACTGTGTAAGTATCGTGATTTGTTTCTACGTATCAAATTTTTATGATATTTAGATTTTATAGGTAATTAAGATTGAAATAGTGGAATGTAGGTTGGTATGATTGAGTATGAAGTACACTCAAGGCAGCACTGGCGTGTGTTTGTTATGTGTTCTGATTTGACAGGTCATAACTAGTGTAATTGTAGATCAACAGATACCTAAGGCCATAAGTTGTGGTAGGAATTTCGATTAACTTGATCACAATCTCTATGATCATACTCCAATGTTCTTTATCGCCTTGATCAACTATTTTTTATCGCCTTGATCAATTACTAGGAACGTTCAATAACTACCATTGCTTTAGCCACGAATCCCTCCAAATGAAATATACTCTTTTGACCCAAACTCAATCTCTCATCAAACACCGAAGCCAAATCAGTCAAGTCTCTGATAACCTTATCGTTCTTGAATAAGTCAAGCAAATCAAACAACAAAGTCTTGAGAATAATTCTTGGTGGGATACAATGAGAGAGCAATTCGTAGAAGATGACTCTGATCTTGGCTAACGTAGCTACATTTCTATTAGTTGAAATTGTTTGAGCCAAGTTTCTAATGATAACTTCCCAGTCCAAGTTTAAGATAGCAAGGTTGTTATTGGTGACCTGAATAGTTTCATTTTGCATGGCAAGGGTCTCGAAGCTTAGTAACGCCTTTCTGAGGTTTCTGTTTGAGTTTATAGACACTTTTTCCAAGAAAGTAGAGATTTCCTGATCATTATTTGAACTGAATTTCACACCCTCCTTCTTGGCTACCTTCAAAAGGATCTCGGTGATTTCTTCAACGCTTGGACTTGGGATTCTTACCAAGAGAGTTCTCGATTTGATGGGAGGAGTAATGTTCGAAATCGAATTGCAAACCAAGATCAATCTGATGTTGGAGGAATATTTTTCCATAGTTCTTCTCAAAGCAGCCTGTGCATCTCTACTCAAAGAATCGGCTTCGTTTATGATAACGATTTTGAAACGATGTTTTTTAGTACTGGACGAGCTGAAGTCCACCTGTTCTGTGGATCCAACATCCTTCAACAAGTCTTGGATTACCACTCTATCGTTGTTACCCATGTCTGAAGGTGTGATTTCAAGATGATATGGAGAACTCAAGATATTGAACTCCAATTTTCTATTACTTGAAGTCACAAACGTTTTGACGTCGATTTTCAACTTTTCCACCGATGCTCCAAAGATCTCATTAAGAGTACAATATATTCTGGTTTTTTTACCTGCTCCTGAAGGTCCATAGATAAGTAAGTGGGGGAAGTCTCCTGATTTTGAGAGCGCAGTAAGGTTTTGAGTTATGGACGAGTGGTAGGATAATTGCGAGAGCGATTTGGGGCGATATTTATCGACCCAGAGTGACATTATGTGGAGTATTTGATAGGTTAAAAGGGTTGATAGATAACGATTTTGTGATAAGTCTGATTATTCCTGAGAAGTAATGAGTAATGACTTTTAGTGAGGTTCGATAGAGAGGTCTGATTAATCTTAATGTGATTTATAACTTGTGAAGACCTAGAATTTCTGGCTAGTTGAGTTTTTTTTAAATTTATTAGGTGACAATGCTCTCTGTGATTAATTGTTACACCCTTTAGCTTAGATTGATGTGTGAGATCTTGATTTTCTACACAATTTGAGCAACTGACTGATAACTATAGAGAAGCTGGAGGATTTGGCAGCTCTTCAACAATTTTCAGACGCGTAGGAAGATGGTTTTATATGCAGGTCGTGGGGCAGTTATATGGAGATTTATAGTTTACTACTGTGGAGGTTGGATCAGCTAAGTCTGACTTAGAGACTCTCTGATGGTTAGCTTCACTACAGATTCGAAGATGTACGGAGAAGCAAATAACACATAGTTTCCTCAACTACACTCGATTGATCCATATTTGAGATCATTTCATACAGAAAATGTAATTTGAATATGATTAAATTATGGGACACATAAATTAGATAAATAGGTGAAATTTGGTAAAGACCATAACTAGAATAGCTGCAGATCAATTTTTCATGAAAATCTATATATAGTGGAGCAGCCATTCGAGTTAAAATGTGCAAAATGTGTTGGAAAATGATATTAGAATACTTTAGTGGGTGAGATCATTATTGCACTAGTGAGTAAGATGTTGAGTTGTTGAGATATTGCGATACTGAGGTTATTGAGACATCGAGATACTGAGGTACTGAGGTACTGAGATATTAAGGTGATATTGAGTTACTGAGATATTAAGGTGATATTGAGTTACTGAGATATTAAGGTGATATTGAGTTACTGAGATATTAAGGTTATTGCAGGCATCTGCAAAATCCCCTCAAACCTTTGGTTTTGTTCTGATGAAATGTGATGGGCATTCGTATCCTCCAGGATTCTTTTCCAAATATTGTTGATGGTAATTTTCGGCATCGTGCCAAATCTTTATTGGTTCAATCACTGTGACTATCTCGTGATTTGGGTACCAACCCTTGTTGTTCTCTTTCTTCAGCGTCCAAGCAATTTCATTATCTTGATCGTTGTGAGTCAAGATAACAGAACGATATTGAGTTCCCCTATCAGGTCCTTGAGAATTGACGGTTGTAGGATCATGCATTCTGAAAAAGATATCCAAAATCTCCTTCAATGATAATTGTGAAGGCTCAAACGAGATTTGGACAGCCTCTACAAAATTCGTATTTCCCAGACAAACGCTTTCGTAGTTGACGTTTCCAATGGTTGGAATCCCGTTAGCATAGCCAACCTTGATGTCTACCAAACCTTTCCCACCAAATTGCTTCTTGAATACTCTTTCGACTCCCCAGAAACATCCAGCACCTAGGGTGATGAGACTTGATGAGGGTGTTATTTTGAGAGCTGACGATACGGTAGCACTTGTCATCATTACTTGTACGGCTTCGAATTGAATAAGACTAAACTTGTTAACCTTTCGAATTGTGGCAACTACGAGTCATCTTTATCTCTTACGAGTCTAAATTGGTCGATACACGAAAAACGTTGATTTCTAATCATCGCGCAAGGTCACGAGGACGTTACATAATTTTGGATGCAAAAGTACTACGGTCAAGGTACTTATTTGAAGTCGATATTTGAGACACGATGTGATATATGGTGAGCAAGCTAAAGTGGGTAGTCAGCTTTTGTAAGGGATTCCGATTGGAGTGTCAGCTTTAATTTCTGTGAATAGTCAAATTAAGCTCGAAGTGCATATTTTACTGACCACAATAGATGGCGTCCTATTGTCTACACTTTCTCCATCCCTGAGCACACAACCTCTAGGCGATTTTTTACTAGTGTATTCACGATGCTCTGATCGAAATTCATAACGTTTAGGAGCGATGTTGGAAATCGGTTTGGTAATTACTTTCATTCATTCTATGATGAATTTTTCCAATCTTCTAATATTCCGGTGTTCACTTAGACTACTATTATAATTTAAGTCAGATTGAAAAGAGTATCGTCTGTTTACTCAAGATTCACTTCAACGTTTGTAGAAACCCTAGGGTCTGTTCAATTAATTAATTACAAGCTTTCCGTAGACTTTGATTTTAATAATTTTATAATTGCCATATAATCTCTACCACTTGTTTTATCATCTCGAGGAGTATTCCTTGCGTATCTTAATTTGGTATAGCGTCTAATTCTACTTTAATGTTCTAGTCTTGACTTGTCACGTCTATTGTTTTCGAAGCTGGGGTTTCTTCTTTTAGAATTGAATCTGGTTTTCCTGAAACCTGAAGAGAAGTTCTTGAAAATTGGATATCTTGGACAACTGCTTAGAACTCTGATAATCTTACTTTCTTTTAAATCCAAAAATACTCTTTCTCTTCTCTCCTGAGCTGACACTCCCTGTACTTCCTTTCCTCTCAGAATTTGGTTCTACTTTACTCTCCCTTCTCTTTAATCCACCAACCCATGTTTTCTTTTCCTTGTCCTTTGAATTACTGTTTGTTCTAGAAAGAGACTCGTCCTTTCCTCCATCTAATTTGAAATTCTTTTTAAACAAACCACTCATTTTGGTAGTAAGCTCAGCTCCACCTATATCTTTGCTTCCGGTGAATGACGAAATAGATTCGGTATCTGATTTAGCCTCGCTAACTTCTTCGAGGTCGGGTACTGAAAACTTCTTTAATGAAGAATCACTAGTGCTATTCTCGAATACCGAATACTCATTTCCATTGTATACATTATTGATATTATAGCCCAAGTTGTCAAAATCTTCATCCACTGGAATTTCAGATTTGGTATAGAACAAAATGTAAGCACTTGCCAACCCTGGACCATTACCAAAAAATCTCATTACATAAGAATCGTCCACCAATTCAACAGTTTCGTCATCAAACAATAGCCATAAGCCAGCTTTTACCTTACACAACGAAACGTAATGACCATGCATTGGTCCTCCGCCAATATGTATAACAAGAGAATACAATTCATAAAGGCAGAAATCCTTTTCGTCATCAGTTGTATTAAATAATCTCAAGTTGAATGGATAACTAATTGAATCAAATAGCTTAACCATTTTGCCAACAGTCTCGTCGTATTTAAACCGCTTGAAGTTTATAACCAAGATTTCAGGCAATTTCTTCAATTTGATTGTCTTGACTGCTTCCTGCAAAGAAGAACACGTATTGCAATGAAACTTGTTCTGGTTTGTTAAAATTTCCAGCTTGGAGAAGTTGTTCAATGAGAAACTTAACGAGTAAGCACTTTCGCCAGGTGGGATATCCACCGACAAATCAAGGAAAAACTCGTGCTTTGAAGTGACCGTTTCACAAGACAAGCATTTCGTTTCATTAGTAATCATTCCCTGGAATAACTCATTGCACCAATTGTTTTCGACGCCGATTTCTTTATTCAAACATTCAATGATTTCGTTTATCAAATAGTTGAAGAACTCGTGAGCATCATGATGCATATTGTTTTGTCTGAAAAGATAGTTCTTCTCTTTAAGTTTGTGTATAAAGTATAGTGGAGACACAACTCCAATTGTAGATTGGTTTTCAGCCATTGATTCAAATATATCTTTCAAGGCATAGAGCAAAGCAGAATCGTCAGACTGTTCGCTTGGTAATTGTAAGGATGTGTCTAGATTTATGATCGGCCCATTTATCAAGGCAGACCTCTTTCTTTGATCTGTAGATGGATTCAAGTTAAAAGGATTTATAGGGTTTACCAAGAATGCTTCTGGTTTTGGTATACCAACAATGATAGTACTTGATGAAGAGCTGATACTACCTTCTTGCTGGATCTGTTGAGGTTGGTCATTTAATAACATTGACGAACTTTGTGAATAGTCGTATCTTATTGAGTTTTGCAACTGTGTACTTGGTCTAGTTATCAAAACTTCCAAGCCCAGAAACTCTGGGGATTTATTGATCTTCAACCTCTGATCAATAGATAATGAATCACAGTTTTTTGCTTCGACTACATAATTCAAGTGTTTTTTGGAACTAATTGGTAACTCTTCTACAATCAAGTTATTTGATTGCACACTGTTGAATTTCAATCCAAATATTGACCCTTTCCTCTTCTTATCGTCCGCGATATTATTATTATTACCATTTGCTTTTGGTTGTTCTTTGATTTTTTTGGCTACTAGCTGTTCGTATTTAGAAGTAAAATTATGACTCTTGACCCCGTTTTGTGAAAGCTTTCTATCGTGTATTGTAAGTTTATGTTTCAAGAGGTTGCTTCGAAATTTGTCAGAATAGTACAAACATTGTAGTATGGAATTGCAATAGCAGGTATTGCCAAAGTTTTCCATACCAAAGATCTTGCTTGATCCATCTCCGTATACTAATTCATTGGGTTGCGTTGTTGAATCCATCTTGTGTGGAGAAGATTACGTTATTGTGCTGATTCTTCAATTTGAGAATTCCACATATCAAGTACTGCATACAGGTTTGGGCAAATATAACCAAAGATTAAGATAAGAGTTCAATGTATCTGCTAGGCAATTTTTAGAAAGGATATTTGGGACCAAACTGACTCGTAAATTCACTCTAATTAGTGTAAGGTTATAATCTATATAGAAATCCCTTCGAAGGTTAGTGTGGAGTAAAACTCTAAATAATAAATCTCTTCTAATTAAGAGATTTTTATGGGGTTTAACGGGACTAGAAGTAACACGCTTACTCTTTCGTCACCCAGCGCTTTTTTTATGACGAAATATAAATACCAAGCTCCGAATTTGATTTGCTTATATCACCTGTATGCAACTTGTCCCTAATTTTCTTAGATTTTTCTGGATTCGTTTTGTTGGTTATGCAATCGTATCCTGTATTGTTCCTTAATAAACTCCATACCTTCAAGTTAGTGGGGAATTAAATACAAAACTATGTATAGGTATGTGGGTAGCTTTTCAGCTGGTCATTAAAGTTCGGTCTGGATAGTTCGGCGCTCGGCTTTGTAAATACCTGCAAGCTCTATCTATACGCATACCCAGAAATGCAGATTTTAACATCAGTAGGTCCATTTGTAATCTGACACACTACTCCGCAAAGACATCGGACAATCTCTTGGGTTTGGGGGCCACCGTCGTAAACTCATCAACCAATTGAAAAAAAATCCTTAAATTATCCGTAATCACAGGGCTGTGAACAAGCGACAAGAAATCAAAAGAAATTTATTGTGACACAAAACAAAGGATGTGGATGATCAAATGGCCCAGCCAAGAAAGAGCAAGGTGATGACGGTACAGATGGCTTATTGTGTGGGGTATACTCTTACAATGGTACAAGCATAAGTAAGAAATTTGAACAAGTTTGAAGGTATTGTTCGAGAGAGAAAACCCAACGTAATTTCCGACAATGTACAATTGCATCATAAATTGGTTTTCGGATAAATTTATTGTTCATATGCGGCTCATAACGTCACAATTTTTCCGGTAAGAGCATTGTCGGTATTCCCACATGAGCAATCTAATAGCAAGCAACGGAGACTCCAAACTTTTTGTTCATCCGAAATTTTTCTTGTTTCTTTTTTCAGAATATAAAGAAAAGGAAGATCTCGGTTCTTTCTATTTCCTAGTATTCATATTTTTATCAATAATGTCTGAATATAATCGATCTGAACTTTTAGAGCCTCTGGCATCTACTGAAGCTTCAGGGCAAAACCAAAGTGCTGAGCAACAAAGTTCCAGAACAGCTCAAGGCTCCTTGTTGGATAAGGAAAACATCGAAAACCATGAAGCTCCAAAAGACCCAAATGATATACCAACTACCAAGGAAATCGTAGACAACTTACCTACATTACCTGAAAAATCATTCAAAGATTACATGTCGATATCTTTCTTTTGTTTGTTGGTAGCATTTGGTGGTTTTGTTTTCGGTTTTGACACTGGTACCATTTCGGGGTTCGTGAACATGTCTGATTATTTACGAAGATTTGGTCAATTAAGTGGTGAAGGTGTCTACTACTTATCCAATGTTAGAACTGGTCTCATTGTAGGTATTTTCAACATTGGTTGTGCTATCGGTTGTATCTTTTTGAGTAAAATGGCCGATATGTTTGGCCGTCGTATCGGTATCATGTGTGCCATGTTAATTTATGTGGTTGGAATTATTGTTCAAATTTCTGCTCAAACTGCATGGTATCAAATTGTTATCGGACGTGCTATCGCCGGTTTAGCTGTCGGGTGTCTTTCAGTTTTATCCCCTATGTTTATTGGTGAATCCTCTCCAAAACAGTTGAGAGGTACCTTGGTATGTTGTTTCCAATTAAACATCACCTTTGGTATTTTCTTGGGTTACTGTACAACTTACGGTACCAAGGTCTATACCGATTCTAGACAATGGAGAATTCCTTTAGGATTATGTTTCCTTTGGGCAATTCTCATGGTATCTGGTATGGTTGCCATGCCAGAATCTCCAAGATACTTGATTGAGAAACAAAAAATTGAGGAAGCTAAAGTTTCCATCGGAAGATCAAACAAGGTCTCGAGTGAAGATCCCGCTGTGTACACTGAAATTCAATTAATCCAAGCAGGTATTGATAGAGAAAGATTAGCTGGAAGTGCAACCTGGAAGGAGTTGATCACCGGTAAGCCAAAGATCTTTAGCAGAGTATTTGTCGGGTTAATGTTACAATCATTACAACAATTGACTGGTAACAATTATTTCTTCTACTATGGTACTACCATTTTCCAGGCCGTTGGTTTGAACGATTCCTTTCAAACTTCAATCATCTTGGGTATCGTTAACTTTGCATCCACTTTCGTCGGTATTTGGGCTATTGAGAGATTCGGTAGAAGACTTTGTTTGTTAACTGGTTCCGTTGGAATGTCCATCTGTTTCATCATTTACTCAGTATTGGGTTCTGTCAACTTGTACATCGATGGTACATCAGGCCCAACTCACATTCCAACAGGTAATGCTTTAATTTTCATCACCTGTCTTTTCATCTTCTTCTTCGCATCGACCTGGGCCGGTGGGGTTTACAGTATTATCTCTGAAATCTACCCTCTTCGTATTAGAAGTAAGGCTATGGGAATTGCTTCTGCTGGAAATTGGTTTTTCGGGTTTTTGATTTCTTTCTTCACCCCATTCATTACAAACAAAATTCACTTCTATTATGGATTTGTTTTTACTGGTTGTTTAATCTTCTCCTTTTTCTTCGTCTACTTTTTCGTTTACGAAACCAAGGGTTTAGGTTTGGAAGAAGTCGATGAATTGTATTGTGCCAACGTTAAACCATGGAAGTCCAGTGGTTGGGTTCCTCCAAGTCAGGATGATATGGTGCACTCGACCGGTTTTGCTGCCGAATCCAAACCAAAGGAAGAATTTGTTTGATAAGTCATAGAGAATGTACATTAGATTTTTCAATTAGTAGTCGTGTCCGAAATTAAGCACATTAATTCTGTCACAACGTAAGTTGCATCTTAGGGCCAACCAAGCATATTAATTTAACTTTAATGTTTAATGCTAGTAAGTAGGATATCTCTATTCTTAAATATACTGTGAATTTATGCGATTTTAGTGAACTCAGGTTTTTCCGAAAAATAAAAAAAACATGCAATATAATATGGCTTTACACACTTCGAAGTCGAACCATATATGTATGCGCTAAGTGTGACACTTAAATGGTTGCTTAAAGACTATCTAATAGCATTCAGTGATACTCTTCTAAGACACTAGAATTCCACATGGAGAAAATACAACTGTTCCTCTAGAGCTCTACAAAGACCTTGAAAATTCGACCGGAATACTTGTGAGAAATATCCAGGTAGTATTCTGAGAATGGGTTGTAACTAGTGGAGATTGTCGGTTGCTATGGCATCCTTTGTAACTACAATAAATTGTAATATTTTGTTATAAATTCACAGAATTCACAAAAAGTTGCAAAAACAAGGGATCCACGAAACTGCAACTACCAAACAGTCAAAATTCATATCGTAGTAATAGAGCATTTACAGTAAACCTAACTTCGTAAAAGTTCAGCACGACGATGGAATTTACCCCATAAGACTGTTTCCCTTGTGTGAACAATTTCACCCTGTCGTGTTCACTTTCGTAATTAAAGTAAATTGGTAACCATCCTACTTTAAAAAGTTTCGCAGCCGTTCAGTTTGAGACAAACTTAAAAGACTGAATCTTTGTTAAGGAATGAAGAGTCATTCATGGTAGTTTTATAGAAGCCAATTTCATCAGCTTCTCCTGATTAAATTTACACACACTCCAGAGTTGGAAGTTTAGTTGTTCAATATCACGAGGAACCGATGATTTCCAATAACCAAAGAAACGCTCCTAGACCTGTTAAAAAAATTAGTCTCGAACCAGGTTCATTTAAGGGGAGACTACACCTAACGTTCGGATTTCATCCTCTTTTCTCTTTTCTTTTCCATTATCTATTGTCTTGACTAAGATTTGACTAAGTTCTACAAGACCTTGTTGGTTGGCTATATGCAGGGATTTGTGGGGATTAAAAATTTGAACCTTCACACTCAGTTAGTAAACCACCTTACCACTGACTCATGAGTCAACCAAACTCCTGCGATTTCTGTAGAAGAAGGAAGTTGAAATGTTCACGAGATCAACCACGATGTTCCCAATGTATTAAATTAAACAAAGAGTGTAACTACACACCCAGACAAAAACGTCTAAACATCACCAAAATTCATGTGAACCAACTTGAAGAAAGGATCTTACTACTTGAGAAGTTAGTCGGAAGGTTCGTCAAAACAAAAGGCGAACGAGAAAGACTACTCGAGGAGATGAAAATTGAAAGTGAAAATGATATTTTTGAAGATGTTGACATAAACTCAAGTATTCCTACGGATGACACTAAGGAGAATAAAAATTTGAAAGCCGACGATTATTTGATATTCGATGATTTCTATAATGTAGACAAATTGGACTGGTATGAAAAGGATCCAACATCCAATGATGATAAAATTGAATTTAGTAAGATCGGAGGAATTAAAGACGGCGAAAGTGGTGGCAATTCTGGATCTAATACCGCAAATACAGGGAATAGCGCTATGAATACGGATCTTGCTTTTGCCAGCTCTGGAAATGGATACTCAGGATACTCCGGTGCTGGATACCCTCAAAATTCTGATTATGATTTGACTTCGGGACTTCATGAACCTAATGCCTTCGCTGGATCTAACACCCTTTCAAATCAAGACGCAAACACATTTCCAGAAAACACATCCAACACAACCAGTGGATCTAAATTCCCAGGATCTTTCGAATCTAATGGATTAATCGATGGGATGGGAGCTTTATCTTTGGGAGATCAAAATAATCGCAATGCATTTTATGGAATATCATCGAGTCATGGGTTGCTTCGATTTCTTAATAGGTCTGATGTTAATAACTCGTCCCATCTAACATCAAACTATTACTCAAATTTGAAATCACTATACAATACAGATAACGTAAAGTTGTTGAATAGTGAAAACTCAGATATTATTCTTGACGATCCAACCTTCAAAGATGAATTCATAAACTCCTATTTTGAAATATACCACAGTTGTTATCCATTCTTGAGTCGACAGGCATTTCTAAACGATTACGAAGCAAGCAAAACAAAGGTTACTGAATCGAAAACGATCAAGGAGATATCATTTCAAGTCTTGTTGAATACAGTGTTGGCTATTGGAGCATTGTGCAAACTTGGAGAATCATCAATCATTGATTTGTTATATTACAAACGAGTCAAAAATGTGCTTAAACAGATAAATATTATGGAATGTGGATCTTTTCAACTATTGGAAGCTTTCACCTTGTTGGGGAATTATACTCAGAAACGTAACAAACCGAATACAGGTTGGAATTATCATGGGTTGAGTTTAAGAATAGCTACAACATTTGGTTTACACAAAGACATAAACCTATTGGATAAGGTAAACAATCCGAATGTCGAAGTTCTTGAGGTTTTGGAAAGAAGAAGAAGATTATGGTGGGGGCTCTTCTTTTTTGATGTGGGACATTGTGTGACATTTGGAAGACCCTTGCATTTACCAATCTTGGAATGTATTGATATTCGATATCCCTTAAATATCGAGGAAGGCGAGTTGGCAAATATGAAAGACTCCATTACTTCTATCTCCTCGATTATAAAACCGTATCCAACGGTATATTCTGGATTAATATCAGAAGCGAAATTATCTAAAGTTTCATTTAAAATTTACAGCTCATTAACCAAAGTTTCTGGCCTGAAACAAGAAACATCGATATCAAAAATGTTGAATGCTTTAGAACTCAATAATTTAATTATTGATTTCAAGAAAAACGTTCCAGATTTTTTCCAAGAAGATGACATGTTTGTAAATTCGGTGTTGTTGGAAAAATGTCCTCCGACATGGTTTAGTACTTCAGACAATCAACAATTCATTCCAAAATGGTTCAACTTGAACAGAAGAAGAATTATCTGGAGATACAAAAACTTGCAAATCTTGATGTTTAGAAGTTACATATGGGAGTCTGGCTTGATATCCGAAGAAAACGATGATAAACCTGATTTTGTAAGAGATATTTTGAATCGGTGTTTAAATATTTGTTATGATGCTGCAAAGGATACAATTTCAACCGTTTCGATATTTGTGAGGTCTTGTGGAATGGATACTTTGACTTCATGGTATTCAACATATTTCTTGTTCCAAGCCGTATTGATTCCAATCTTGTTATTGTTTAAAAACTCAGGACAAGAAGATCAAGGGGGAGCAAACCATGGTTCTAAACTTTCAAATTCTGAAAATTCTTGGTTAAAAGATATCGAATCCGCAAAATCGGACTTAACTATTTTGAAAAATTACAACTCCCTAGCCGGTTATTTAAGTGACACCATAGACATTCTTACAAAACCAATATTTGACAAAAAGAAACAGACCCAGGGAAGTGAAGACACTTCAAGTACAGAAACCTCAAATCTAGAGAATGTTTTATCAAGTGACCTGGCCTTCAAACTGGCAAAAGATTACACTCAAAACGTTTCCAACCCTTCTTCCAATTACACAAACCTTACAACACCCATAAATGAACAATGGTCAGATAATATCATCATTGAAAACTCAAATTTTGAGTTCAAAGATTTACCTCCGGAAATGATTGATGTATTTTCGAACGTTGGTATAGACTTCAATAATAATCCCCATAGCCAATCGGGTACAAACTGTTCTGAACTTAATAGATCTGTTCAGATGTTGAATGGAAAATCAAATAAAACTGCAATTGAAAAGAAGAATCATGAAGACATGATAGATAATATTTTGGGAAATGATTTGTTTGCAAGTAATACAAATGGTGTTAATCTTGACCTTTTTATGGAGCAAGATTTGAACAATGATGGAAGATATGGATACAATCAATAGTTATGTATATTAATGGATATTTATAGACGAAGAAGGTGTACTAGCTTGTGATTGTATGATTTGTAAGTAATATAGTAAGATAATCAAAGAATTGGTTCTGACTTTTTTCTTGAAAAAGGTTCTGGCTCCAGTAAATGTTTCAGGCAGAAGTTGAATTTATATTGTAGTGACACGGTGAAATTTCGTAGAACTATTGGGTGGAGAAACTTTTGCTCGAGATTTAGTAGAGGCTTTTGCTGAAGTATTCATTTTACCAAGGCTCACTTAATTTTTACTGGCTCTTGATTTATTTGTTAATTTACGCCTATTTACATATAAGTGAAAGGTCCATATTACCTAGAGATTGGGAGTAGTTCGAATTCTTTTTGCTAGCCATAGTTTCAACCCTCCTTCGATTCGCACTTAATTTGACTCTTTATATTACTTGCACTCCATAATTTTGACATATTATTACTTATAGAGCTACTCCCACAATTTTAATAGAGCCTTGATTGAGATTCAAAAGGTGATGGAAGCTATTAATCACCAATAAACAAAGGTAACCTTGGGAATCGTTGATAAGTGGAGTGTTCGGAATTATTGCAAGGTCTTGAGAACTAAGTAAATTGTGGATTCCCATTAGTTGTCTAGGAATCGCAGACTCCTCTTGTGATAAGACAAAGTAAGATCAAGACCTTGTATCTGTAAAGTTTGTCGATTATTTCAAACATTACTGGGTTGGCATTCAATGGCTGGATGGGACAGGTATGTATCCTTAGCAGGTGCTTACTATCTCCTGCAGATTAGGGTACTTATGGAATTGTTACACTTGTAGTGTGTTCGTCAAGACATTATGTTCTCCCGGTGTATTGTTCCAATAAGACTTCATATTCTCCCGACAGATTGGGGTAAGTGCATCAACCCAGGTCCTGGAATCAGATTGGTTTCGGTTTAAGGTTTAAGACAAAATGGTTGCGAAATGCTGAATCAAAATCTACCGAAGACAAACTTCAATTAGGCGAAGTTATGAGAGAGAGGTAGTCAACCTCGCTTGACAATGACGTATGACCCTACCATGCCCCTGGCTTGATAGTGTTTGGTAACTAAGGAGCCCCTTTAAGTGCATCAAACCAATCTTATCGAACGAAATGAGTTTTGCACGGTTCATGGGATAGCTGAAAACTATAGAAATTGAATATGAAGATCAGGAAAATTGTTCCCGAAACAGTGCTAGGTGCAAATGATAGCACCAGGTTGTTGGCCTCCATTAGTGTACTCACTTCCTATAGTATTACCCAGTTTGACAACTATTTGTTGCAGCTTGTTGTGGAAGTTACACAAAAGCGCGTTTCCAATTCTGTGGGGTTTGAGCAATCGAACACTACCGGAAAGATACTACTTGAATAGATGATGTCAGTATCGGGGATAGCGAAATATGACCTTTAAAACAGTTAAAAGGACGCGGATTGTGTCTAAATCCAAACGCAATTTGATACTCAACTTTGTAGACCCGTTTTACTCAACTTTCTATAATGACAGCTTCTGATACTCCTTTCAAATCTCTTATCAAAGGGAAGAACGAACCTAATGTCGTTCCAACTACTCCCGAAACCCTCTCCAAAAACATTGTTGAGAGATTCTCCTTGCGAGGAAAGGTTTCCGTGATCACTGGTGGTGCAGGCGCTATTGGTAGTGCAATTGCTGAAGGCTTTGCCCAAGCAGGCAGTGATGTCATTATACTTGATCTGAAGCCAAACTCCAGTATTTCCCAAGGGTTGGAGTCTGAGTATAAGGTCAGAAGCAAATCTTTCCAAGTCGATATCACCAAAAGCGAGGATGTTAAGGCGGTGATTTATCAAATTGAAAAAGAATTCGGTACAATTGATGTATTCGTTGCGAATGCTGGGATCGCATGGTATACTGGAAGCATTTTGAACGAAAATTCAACTCCGGAAGCCTGGAGGAAGGTCTTTGATGTCAATGTTCATGGGGTTTTCTACTGTGCAAAGTATGCTGGTGAGATCTTCAAAAAGAACGGCAAGGGTTCGTTTATCATCACAGCGTCCATGTCAGCACATATTGTGAATGTCCCCAATTACCAAAGTTGTTATAATTCCGCAAAGGCTGCAGTTCTCCATTTAAGTAAATCATTGGCCGTTGAATTTGCTGGATTTGCAAGAGTTAATACAGTGTCTCCTGGATATACAAACACTTCGTTGAGTGATCCTATTCCTACTGAGGAAAGGGCCAAATGGTGGGGGTTGACTCCCATGGGAAGAGAAGCAATGCCTGATGAGTTGGTTGGAGCATATATCTACTTGGCTAGTGATGCGTCGAGTTTTACTACAGGTTCTGATATTAGAGTAGATGGAGGATATTGCTCAGTATAACCACTGAATTAATGATCTATACAATAAATGATACAATTGAATTGTTTCTGACTGAATAGCTGGCCGTGAGAGTGAAGATATATAGGCCAACTGTTGCTGGGTGTTTGGATAATTAACATCGCTATCCTATTGGAATTCTCGGTGGAACTTTAAGCTTTTCTTTAAGCTACCAATGAACTATTCCCACAACCTTGACTAAAAGTGTCTATTGATATTCCTGTTAAATAGAATTAAATATAACTTGAGTACAAAATGAAGATATATATATATGAACTTACGATAACCTCAATTCATTTTCAGATTGAAAATGCTTCAAGTGACTACGAGGTGTTAATAAAGTATCCTAATGAATGTCGTTATAAAATCAGGAGGGAATTTGATATAGAAAATATACTAACAGTGACTCTAAATCCTCTCGTTAACTATTTTGTACCACTTCCCATTGATTTGTATCCTCTCAATTCCATTTATCCTCTTTGGGGACAAAATCCACCTAAGCGATGCAAAAAGTCTTCCCATAGTCATATTCAAGGCGAAATAAAAAACAAATACCATCAAAAGGCACCCTAACTCGTCACTGATAAAAGGAATCTGGATTCCTAAAATTTGATAAATTTTAATGAGGTGTTGATAGATAGATAATTCGCGGGTCTCGCCAACCAAAGAAGTAGTCTCAGATTCAGAATCCACCTTTTCTTCAGGAGAATCATCCAACTTTTGAGATCTGAGTAATCTACTTTTATATCCGTTAAGAATCTTACCACAAGTGACAACTAGATCTTTCATAGAGTCCTTTTGACCATTCACGCTGCCCTTTTCAATTGGATTCTTCAACCATGATTTGCTACTCCATTCGATATTGGTAACTACAAAGAATCTTGTAAAGTTATGATCTCCCCAACTTAAAAATATTCGTGTTTTCACAAGAAATGCATTGCCACTTGGGACGTCTGGTGTGCGAGTAATTTGTTCTACCAACACCATCCGTTCAAGATCGTTTACCTGCAAAGTTTCCTCAATATTACAAGTAGTTTTTTTAGGACCAACTGGATTGTTTAGAGGCTTGGTATAAGAGTAAGCTCTAGATTTTTCTTCGTCGGATATTCCAACAATTGTAGCTTCAGTAATATCGTAATTTTTTTGGTCTTTCAATATCTTTATGATGTGCTTTGTATCATTCCCAAATAACAATTCATAAACTACTCCCAAAGGAGCTTGAATGGTTTCGTCACAAATAAAATTATCTCCCTCTTGTTCCACATAATTGTTATCCGTTGGAGAATGTGTTCTTGGACCCAGGAAGGGTAAGCCATAGTAAGAATCATCTACTGCATTTAATTCTAAAGCAAAGTTTTCTACCTGAGCAACCTCTCCGTCCAATTTGGTCTTATACCCAAAATGCAATCTATAAATCAAGTTAAACGTTTCATCCCTTGAGTAAAATGTTGAGAAAAAGTACCATGAGTTAGTCGTTTTAACACCTATCCCATTTGGAAACAATCCAATAGTTGTTTCCTTTCGTATTTCCTCTAAGTCATCAAGAGGGATAACCTTTCTAATTGTTCTACCGAACACATTAGAATAGAAACAAATAAATTCGGTAGAAAGGTAGAGCTTCCCCTGGATTGGAATATCTCTAATCCATGAACAATTGAAATCTTCAACTAAGAATACGTTTGATGGGATTGTGGGGAATATCTTGTGGAAGTCTTGATTTTTGGATTGTCTTGCTAGTTGTATCTCGCCGGAAACATCTTCAACTCCAAGGTCAAATTCAAGATCTGATTCGTCTTCCTCGATTAGAATTGTATCCTCGAGATTTAGATATTTTGTTTCTGTATGGGCTGTGGCGTCCATTATCTTTGATGTAGCAAGGTTTCAGGGTTTCAGTCATGAAGATATGCTCGGATTTATATGCAGGTTCAATGTGGAGTCGAGAACGAAGTTGAGGTTTGCCTAACTACTTCAAGAGAAGTATGGATACTACATATGAGATTGAATGGTGCAGGAGATGTATTAAAACAGGTTATTATCTCTTGACAATCGTGTCTATGAGGCTTCTAAAAAGTTCGTTAATCAATGCTCAAAAAATAAATTAATAAGTATACTAGTTATTCCGAGAATGGCTCAAGTAGAACCAAGGTAATTGATATCTACGAATTGATGAGATCTAGTGATATCTAGAAATAATTGTTGAGATTTGGTGATATCTAGAATTGATGAGATTTGGTGATATCTAGAGATGATGGACTTCTAATATTAGAGAAGATGAAGGATCGTCGTTCTGTATTAAACTCAATCATTCTCTAGGTCTTCTCTATGCCGAAAAATCGAATACATAATTAGCTAAGAATTTTTTCAATAGCAATATGAAAGGGTTGTGGGATTTCTAACATATCTTGAGTTCTAGTCCACTCAAACGTTTTGCAGGGTTGCCACCCTATTAACTTGTCGTTCGATTTATTTTGCCCATACTTATATATCGTTGAAGCTTTTCCCAACCCTCTCAGCCTATTTCGTAGGCCAGAGTCATCAAAAGATCCGTGGGATTTCAAATTACAATAATATAGAGCCGTTAAAATACGAACTCGGTATTGGCTACTAACCGTAAACAATTATCCGTGAAAGGTGCAGCTCTAGTATATCCGCTCGGTTGATAACAAAAAGTTGGAGCGCATGGCGCATAGGGTACTTCAATTTATCACGAAGAGTCCATGAGAGACATGATATTGGACAGTATGACGCAATTTTCAGCTATTTAATGATATATCAAAGTCTGGGTAGAGGCTGTGCGACAAACCCGAAGCCGCAAGGCTGTGCGACAAATCCGTAGTCGTGTGGCTCGTGTTCTAAATTTATCTTGTGAATTGTGCGTCTCCCAAAGCCCGAGTTCGAACCAAAGTAATTCAAACTCACCAGAAGTTATTGATTTACTTATACTACCCATAAATCTGATTCGTTTTGGTGGTTCTGTGCATCATATCTGTAGATCGATCATAGCCTCTGGATCTATCCCAGTTTTATTTTTTTGATCACCTGCAAAAGTTTGCATCTCCGATAAAATGTCTGTGAAAGGTATAAAGATATGGTTTTTAATAGGAGAGGAGTAGATCAATATTTTGTTGAGATCTTATACACTCACGTGGGGATGCATGATCTTATGAGTAATCATTTATTGTACTTTTTCACTTTATTGTTAAAAATCTCATATGCACTCCAGCTGTGCCTCAAACCAACTACATATTTGGAGAATTTAGTTTATAAAGAATCACTTAAGTCTACAGCGATGGATACTTTTCAAGATGAGCCTATAACAGAAATGACTTTACTTCACAAGATCAACACTAGTTTAATATACCTTTATGAAATCGGACTTTTCATATCACATACAGCATTAGGAATAGTCATGAGGCTCACTCATAAGAAGAAAATTCGTAAACTTGCAAAGCTCATAAAAACAAAATGGTCTCTCATAGCTCTAGCGTTCCTACTCAATGTCGTAATAATCGTCATTTTCTATGTTTTACCACCAATGACTATTGCATTTATGACATCAAATTTATTTTGTTTAATAGTCGAAATCCCTGTTGTTATGACTCTTATCGCAGAGTTGTACTATATGGATGTCATAACTAAAGAGAAATGGACACTCACCATCTTCAAGATATGGAGACAACTTTTGTGGTTGGCACTATTAGGGGTTGTTGTTGCAAAACTTGTCTGCACAGTCTCTGGAGGGGCTAGGGATCCATTATATTTGGGAAGAGATATTGCCCAAGAATCAAACTTTTCCTACTCTACAAGAATAGGGTTATTGGTCTTACAATCGATATCCATCTTTTGTGATTTTATCGTAATTTCAACATGCTGGGCATTTAAAGATAAATTTGCAACGTCCTTCTTTTGCTTAGCCCTGGGGGTTGGATTCATCTTGGGAATCGTGAAGATTTATTTCTGTGCCAAAAATATTCCTGGTATGCATGATGTGTTTAATTTGCTTTTCTTTTTCATACTAGTTGAAGCCTTGTTAATGGCAGGTACATTTTTGGTTTTCAGTGTGGTAATTGTTTCAGCAAACCAAAACCGTCTTTCAAAGATTATGAAAAAACTCATATATATTGTCAACATCTACTATTCAGCGTTGATTGTGCTTGAGCTAATAAAGCTTGCTCTAAGTATTTATTGGTTAATCAATCATTCGGAATTTTTATTTGAAGAACTAGCAATATTGAACGGAATAACGGTTATTGTTGAAGCGGCGGTGTTAGTTGGTGCAAAATTAGTCTGTATTTCTCCAACTCCCGATTTATTGGTTGAAAAATTAGATTTGAAAGAACTTAAACCAAACCAAAAAGAAGCATTTGCAAGGTTGATCGACTCAAACTCCAGGGCCAATCCCGGTATTAGTGGGAATGAAATTTTGTCTTTGATGGAAGCCTACTGCTCATCAAGTTTACCCGATGTTGAATTCATTGCTTTGAGAGTTTATAAACCTGTTGAAAACGAAGATAGTGTGCCCGATTTATCCTATGAAAAAATACAATCTTGGAAGAATTTGGACGAAGAATCCAATATTTTTGGTAATGAAATGGATCTTAATGTTCCAGAAGAAGTTTTGAAGTTAATTAAACCAATGTCAAAAAATCAAAGGAAAAGACTAGCCAAGAAAGCTAACGCAGTCAAGAAAGGAAAAGAATCTGTAAC